>VXAZ01005100.1:6719967-6894508 GCA_013399875.1 Gymnorhina tibicen
TGTGTAAAAAAAATTATCTAAAAAAAAAAAAAAAAAAAAAAAAAAAAAAAAAAATCGTTGTGTTAGATTCTGGTCCTTAGAACAGCTTTTTTTACGGCCAAAAGCTCCTTGGTGTGGAAGTAAAAGCTCAGAGCCCAAACGTTTTATTGTACAAAAGTTTGCCATAAGCAGAGACTCGCCATGAACTGAAATGCAATTTGCATATTCTATTTCACCGATTTGAGTCTATTTCATAGTGAATAGCCTTCAACACCAGGTAAAAAAAGTAAAGATAGAAAGCAGACTGTAAATAAGTGTCAAG
The DNA here is from genome assembly GCA_013399875.1 of Gymnorhina tibicen. Taxonomy (NCBI): domain Eukaryota; kingdom Metazoa; phylum Chordata; class Aves; order Passeriformes; family Artamidae; genus Gymnorhina; species Gymnorhina tibicen. The sequence goes on from VXAZ01005100.1 coordinate 6,720,269, forward strand.
TCAAAGAAACATTAAAAACCAGACCAACAAAAAAAAAATTTAGTTTTTTCTACCTTGCTACGTTTGAAACTTAAAGAACTATAATCTATCATGTAATTACTTCTCATTTTCTCTATAAAACCATTTCTATTCCTGAAGTAAGATGCAATATTAACCCTCTGCCTTCCCAGTCCCACACATTCCTTCACTTACCCACCTACAGCTCCCTGAACTGACCATGCTGCACGTTCGGCCTTCATTCTTTGAGGTATCTTCATGTAATCAACACTTTGTGCAAATTAATGAGTATAAAATGGCAAAAAATTGGAATGGTGAACCTGGCTGTACATCTGCAAGTTCGGGAGAAATGTGGTCCTAAAAAATAATAATATAATCCTGAACATGTATCTCTCCCTTGAGACTGGTTTCTTTGCACCAGAAAGCAACATATTTGTTCAATAACAAGCCCATTTTTTATTAAGCATCAGGAAGTAGCCAGAACAGTCCAGTATAGCTGGAGGGGAAAGCTTCCCCCTAAAAAGAATAGTTTTGAAAAGTGCTTCTTTTCTGAACTTTCCTCTGTGACCTAAAACCGAGGGTTGTCACCTCATTTGATGCTGCTGACTGGGAGGTCCATGGGAAAAGCAGGATTTTGTGAATTTTCTTGGGAATTAAGTGCTTAAACTTCTCCTCCAGAAGCATTTGCCTTTGCAGAAGAAGGCTGCCCCTCTCTTCTTCCAGCTTCTTGGAGGTATTTTATTTCCTCGCCCCTTATCAAGCGTCCAGTCCCTTTCGTGATACCACCAGCAGGATTTTGGGCAGTTCCAGCAGGGCACTAATTATCCACCAAACGGGCTCATAAATTCAGGGAGTGATCTATTGCCCTGGGATCCCTCTTTCCCTCTACAGCACCGCCTGGAGCACAAACCCATCCCTGCCCACAGCTGGATTTTCAGCCACCCAAGACCCTTTGCAGGACTTTCACTTCTTCAGTGAACCAAGGGTACAAAACTTTCCCTATGAAACAAAAGGCAAAGCTGCTCACGAGGATTTTTTCCTCTTCTTTTCGTCTGTCAATGAAATATTTAATGAATCAATCAATGGAAAGTCTCTAGGCAGGAGGGTTCTAAACTCACTGCCATAAGTAGGCATTTAATTTTGATTTACTGAGGTGGTTATTGCTTATTAATCAGATAACATTATGAAAGCTGAGTACGTGTGTGTCAGTTGTACATTAATTAGTTACTAAAGTAAGGGAAGCTAAAGAGCACCAGGAGCTGCTTACATGTCCTCTGAATTAATTTAATTACAAGGAAAAAGTTCCAGAGCACATTCTTCCACATGGGTAACCATTTATACGAAGACAAATTGCAACAAACAGTGAGGTCTTCAGACAAAAAACGGCTTCTGGAAGTCACGTAAGCAGCAGATAAATGCTAAAACTTCATTAAAAAAAAATAAATCCGAGCAATTTTTTTGTCAACAAAGTGCATGCAGGAGAACCAGAAGTTTCCTTTTTTCCAGAATTATCCGTGCTGTGGCTTAGGAACAGTTTGGTTGTAAAGCCGGACATCCCATGCTAAGGCCAGATGACATCGCAAATTTCCAATTCCCAATAACTCTCTGTGACCCGCTATATCTCGGTATATTTTCACTTTCTGCTTAAATAGTTCTCTGAAGTATTCACTGGGCACAGCCCACGGATGGAAAATACCCAACATTGCCGGTGTTTTGCTCCGCCAGCCACCCCACACTGCTCCTGCTGCAGGGAAATGCTCTGGGACTCACGGATTTATTCCCAGGGATGAGGAGTGCCCTCACCTGCCTCGCTTTTCTCCCACCACTCTGGTTCACGTTCCCTCTCCAGCGCGGGCTGAAACAAACTTTCTAAATTTGACAATTGTTTTATAAACTCAGGAAATGTGGCTGATGTGACAATATTATTCCTTAGAAAGCAAGCACATATTTACACTCACCGTGTTTAAATCATTCGCTGTGGCTGACTGTTAATCCCGAGGACCAATTCCAGCTGTTTCCCTGGTGATATCCCGATGCAGCCAGGTGAGGAGGCTGCCAGGTGGGTGTTTGTCCTCCTGGGACATCTCCTGCCCAGCTGGGCCCTTTCCCAGAGCCCAGGCCAGCACCTCTCCATGCCCACACGTCCTGGGAATGTAGAAACAAGCAATAGCCCGTGCGGTGTGGTGACAAACACAGTTCAAGGTGCCATTATCACTTGTTCTCGTGGTGATAATTAATCCCATCATCATTACCGTAATGAGGAGCCACGATCTGAAAATGCTGATTGAAAAACTCCAAGGTAAAAAAACCACAGTCACTCACTGCCCTTTCAGCCTGAGGGACTCTTACATTTGCTCTTGATTAGCACACAGCCTTCCAAAGAATTTTTATGCCCCAATCCAAACTTTTCTAGTGTTATGTCTCACTTCGTGATTTTTTCAAAATGTTCCATTCCAGCACTGAAGTGCCAGGATTGCGCTTTTGTTCATTAATTTGTGATGGATCTTTAATCAGAATTTTTTTTTTTCCCCCTGATTTCTCTCCTCTCCCAGTGATGTGGTGACAGACAAAGAAATTGAGAGAGAGATTGTCGTGGTTTAAGCTCAGCCAGCAAATAAATCCCACACAGGCACCTGCTCCCTCCCTCTCCGTGGGATGGGGAGGAGAACTGGAGAAACCTGTGGGTTAGATAAGACCAGACTAATAATTGTAATCAATTATGGTAATATTATTATTAACAACAATAGTAATGAAAAGGGAGGTAACAAGGAAAAGGAAGGGAAGGGAAGGGAAGGGAAGGGTACTTCCTATCCCGCTGGGATGCGGCCGCATGCCAGGGGGAGCAGGGACTGGGGTCNAAGGGAAGGGAAGGGAAGGGAAGGGAAGGGAAGGGAAGGGAAGCTCTGAATTGCCATGATTATAAAAAAAGAGGTGGCTTTGGGAAGGGACTCAGGGTAATGCCATGGACTGGCCCTGGATTCCAGGCCTTCCCACCGGGCAGCCCCTCCTGCCACTGCTGAGCATGCCCCCAACACAGACTCTCTTTTCAACTTTTCAGACATCTTCATGGGCATTTTGAAGCTGATAAATAACCCGAGCCTGTCCCACAGGCACTCCTGTTCTGCAAGGCTGACAAGGCACATCTAAACGACATTAGATAAGCATTGCATTTTTAGAGGCCTCAGATTTGTCTCCAGCTCTCACCACTGGGCTCTGCAAACATAAAACGAGGTGTGTGAAACCCAAAACTCCCTGTAAACGACACAGCGCCGCCTTTAAAATCCTGAGCTTCAAAAATACTTGTGAAATAGGTGCTGCACCTACCATATTTCCATATTCTGTAGATACAGAGATATGGAACTACCTGATAGTGGTGAAATTTCAGTCTTGCACCACAAACAAAGGTAAATGGTTTTCTCCCACTGGGAGAGGGTCTTCTCCCAGTGTTTTTATCTGTTCTGGATGTATTAATTGGTGGTACACATATGCACAATCATCTCGTGGCAAATTAAAAAGGAGCGCATGTTAAGCTTAAGTCACCATAAATCACACAATAAACATCTGAATGAGAAAATTTAATAAACAACATGTTCCCACAACACCTTCAGCCCCTTCCATTAAATCCATAACCCCCCTAGGACTTGTTCTACTCTTCTCAATTCCTGACTACACACTATCTATTAAAAGAAGAAGATAAAAAATTAAAAACCACAGCTCACCATGCCAGGATACGCCTCTTCCTCTCACATTTTGGTCCGGCAGTTTGTTTTCTATGGCAAGAATTCCATCCTTGTGGCTATTTTGAATGGAAAATGGTGTCCTCCTACGTGAAAATTTCCTTCATTTTCGAAATGTTTCTAATGTGCATCAACAAGAAACCCAGAGAATGGGTGAATGGGATATTCACAGGGAAGGATGTCCTTGTAGAGGGTTACTGTGGCTTTTTAAGGCCAGCAGCTTGGATTTGGGATTCCTGCATCCCATATGAACAAGGATCATTCCCAACCAGCTTCTCCAGTAACGACTGGTGCAGATATTGCAAAAGAAATTTCTTTTTCTGCAAACATTTTGTTGCATCGGGTTCTGTCTTTGCTACAAATAAACCACTTTTCCCAGCCTAAAATTTCCCAGTACATATTTGCCTTTAGGAAGAAAATGGATGCTCCTCTGGAGAACACACTGGCATTTAGAGCTTTTCCTTCACAGCACTCCAAAGTGACTTTGGACAAATCTCTGTTAATCCTACATTGCTCAGGTGTCAGAACTGATCTTATTTAACAATTTTGATAATTAATTTGACAGAGGATGCGAGGACACCAATTACATTGTTTTTCCTGACATGAATTTGGAAGGCAGCGCTGACTCCGAGGAATATCGGACGCAGGTAAATGAAATGAGCTGGGGACTTCAATGACAGGAGCAGAACATTCAGTAACACCAGACTTCCAGTTGGGGAGTTCAGGAGTGAATAAGAGGCATTTTTTGAGGTTGTTTTTGGGAATGGAAGAGGAAGGCAAAGATTTCATGATATGCTGAATATAAATCACTGATGCCACAGCCCCACGAACACAAATCATGGGTGCCTCTTATGATGGGGAAGGAATAATATTCTCATTATAAACAGGAGAATATTCCCACTCTTCTACAAGCACCGTCTTAGGACTGCCCAGTGCAGCACTCTGTTCACAGGCAGGAGGGAAATTCATCACAAATATGGAAAAGGGATACTCGGGAAAAAGTCCAACCTCTCTTAAGTGATGAGAAAGAAACAAAGTCATTTATTTAGCAGTAAAATGAACGAAGACTTGGCTAAAACTAGTTTAAATCACTAGGCAGGGTTGGTTCAAAGATAATTCAGGTTATTAAAAGAATAGGTGTAAATGACATCTTTAGGCAGGAGAAAGGTTTTCCAACGGGAGCAGAGGAGGCAAAAATATTACTTTAAATTACAGTGGTCAAACCCAATTCCATCGTATGCTCCCCTGGGGAAGCTGGGGAATTTTGTAGCCCTTGCTGTCACTTTGAGTATGTTGAGTATTTCTTGTCTATTCCGTGACATTGGGAATGAGAGCCTGACATCCTTTGAGTTTCTCCAAAATCCCAGGCTGGGCCAAAAGACATGAGGGGTGGAGTGCCCCAGATTTATTGGCGCTTTTTGAATTGGATCTGTCAGCCAGGAGAGAGGTTTACATCCCACGTGGATCCTCATAAAATGCTACTGCAGCACCTCATGTCTCTGTACATACAGACAAATACACAGCTAATGAATATAGATAATAAATACAGATAATCACAGGTACCCTGTACGTGAGCCCATACATGGCTCAGGCATGCACACGCTCTCTAGACAAGAATGGATCTCAAAGTGGGGTGTAAACGTAGGTTTGAGATGCATATTATTATCACATTAAACAATAAATGTGTATAAAAGAGCCTGTTTTGCTATTTCCACTCGTTCTAAACGCAGGGTGCAGCCTCCCCCCACATCCAGCCAAACAGCAGAGACAATCCAGGCTCTTAAACCACATTTTCTTATGCTAAAACCTTCCATCTTTTGCGAGTAACTCGTCTGATTTCCGTGATCATAAGGAACTGGATAACGCTAAATTATAACAACAGCAATCAGGGGCATGGGGAGCAAGAGGATCCTCGATTGCAGCCCATGCATCACTCAACAGCCCCACAGAAGAAGAGATTGAAAAGCACATCAATTCACATAACTTCCTCCCAGCGCCCATTGTCTTTTTCAGTTCCTAATGACGCTGAAGTGTCTCCATGATTAAAATTTAAAGGTTTCCCAGTAACCAAGTAATTTGCCCAAAACTCCTTATCTAGCACTCACCACGAAGACTCTGATTTTAATATACCATTAATCAAGCTCCAGCCAAGTTTACTACTGATACTTTCAATTACAGAGGAACTAACTTCATTCTTCTCAGTGTGGCAGTGAGAGACCACTTCTCTGATTAGCCACAGCCCCCAAAAAACAGATGGATAAAAGGGCCGGGCTGGATGCACTTTCCTCAAGGAACTATTTGTTGGGAATTACGATTTAGTAAACAAAATTGGATCGCTCTGCTGCAGGATAAAACTTCAGCCAAATTTTGAGCCCTGCGTACCCTAATTACAATAAAAACCATGAGCCGATTTCAAGTTTTACGGTGTAACAGCGACGCGGGGTTTGATGGGATGTAAATAAATGGTGAAACGAACGGGCGAGCTCCAAATATCCGCGCATTTCCCACCGCAAACACTCCCGCAAATGCCCGTGGTGGGTGTTTAATTGAGGCACATGAATAGATCCACAGTCTTCAATAGGACATCTCGTGCTCCGAGTGATGCACGTGCGCAAGTTGATTGCAGGATCAGTTATCAGAAAATGATCCCCGGCACAATTTATAAGAATTCCAACAGATTGCAAATAGCTATGATTTGTCACACAACATCTGGTCTCTTCTCTCCACAATCAAACGGACAAATGGAAATAACAATACAGGCTGTGAAATCGCAGCTTGGAAAAAACAATTAGAGGGAAAGGGACCCCTACCTTACCCTGCCGGAGTGATGGAATTTGCATGGGGCTGCCTGGCTCGGCTAACGAAGAGTCAGCACTTGGTTGAGCTCTAGTGTGATTGCCACATAAGAAATACTTACTTCTGAAGTTGTTTCCACAGCTGCAGTCAAAATTTCAGGCAAAATGGGATGGTCCCGTTACTGCCCCGAGAAAAACTTTCCCTGTTCTGCAGGATCAACGTCCTGTTGAGATGGGTGAGGAAGTGCACAAAATTGCAGCATTTTATTTGAATATATCAGTATTATCATTATTTATCTATCTCTATATTATTACTATATCAACCCAATCCCTTGGTTCTGGATGCAGCTGACCATTAATTCTATTTAATTCACCTAGAGAACACTACAGCACGTCCAGGTACCTTCCCAAATTGCAAGAACGGTCTCAGCAGTGAAATCAGAGGAACAGGTAACAATTACCTTGGCTGAGAATTAGGAACATCCATCACTAAGCTCAGATTTGTGCAATACAATTTAAACTGAAAGGATAGACGTAAAAATGTTGAGATAAAAAATAAAAGAGGGTATTTATTCCACAATAACAGCAACTGAGACAGATTTCCATTGACAGCATTACTCAGTCTCTGGATGGCACCGTCTGCTGGTAAGTTTGATTATCTGGTGAAAAATCAGGTTGATATTTAAGAAAAGAGCAGTGAAACACTGAATTTTCTGTCATTCAAACTCAGCCTTCACATAGGAGTTGACATTCTCCGCTTTGGTTAAATAAAAGTTTAAGCTCTTACGTGGAAACCTCTTTTACTAAGACAAGAGACATTTGGGTGAGGTAACAGACTTCCTTTACACTGATGTCCAAAGAAATGAAAGATTTGGGTGTTTTTTTCAGATAATGAGTAAATCTGTTCTTTTTGGAGTGACCTCAGCACCGACCTCCTCTCTGTAGCACCTCAGCACAGCTCTGCAAGCAGTGAGGTCAAGGCAATGTCCAGGCAAGGAACGTCACTTTTTTTTGGTATTCATCCAAAAGTTCCCAAATTCCTGCTGCTTACTCGTCTTTCAGAATTTTTGTTCCCCAGCAATAATCAACAGCGTGAAGCGGAATAGATAAGGCATCCAAAAGAAAAATGAAATCACTAGGATTGTTCCTGAAGTTCTCCTTTATCCCAAACACAGTAATACCTTTTTGGAAGATGTACAACGTTAACCAATTCTTTTCTGTCAAGTAGCAATTTTTTGGCAGATCCCTTTTGCATGATTCATGAAGGACCAGTAAAAGGCTAATTGTTCAAATTAATTTGCGTAAATGACTAAGCAAGAGATAACAAAATTACATCTGCACTTGTTTGGCAAAGATTCAATAGCAGCGGCCCTGTACTGCCAGCTGCTTCCAGACAACACTCTCGCAGAAATTAAAAGCTACAAATATTAATTAATACACTTTTTTGGTACGTTAATTTGCACTGAAAGGTTCCGGAGTACAAAACTGCTGAGAAGATGAACCATGATAATTAGAATTAATGGGATGGATGCGTGTTTTTTGCAGCTGAAGTTTTAAAAACCCATGAATGGAACCGGGAACTTGGAACTGACATTCTCATAAATCTCTATGATAATGCTGCTATTAGTATTAGAAGGATTAAGTGCTGCGGCTCCGGCGTTATCCATCACATGACACGTTGTATCCCATCTGTCACCGCCGCGGCTGAGACATGAGCGCTGTCCTTGAGGAAGCCGCGTGAGAAGCTTTGGGAATTCGAGGAAATCGCAGGATGGATGGCTCAACCCCCCCCGACTCCGCGGCAGGAGTAATGGCCGGTGCTCTGTTCTTGTCAGCTCAGGGCTTGAGCAAATACTCCGGCCGTGGTTAAGTTAAGTTAAGTTAGGCAGCCCGGATTGGAGATAAATCAGCAGCGGTCAAATGTCACGGATTTTTATCGTTCGCTCCCTTCCCGTCGCTGTGGGTTGGCCCCTGGAACTGGTTTTTACTGGTGTTCACCCCATTAATTAGGCGTTTTTTTAGGGCAGCCAGCGCCACTGGGGCTCCACCCAGCGCACTGAAATAACAAATAATTTTTACATGAAATCACTGATGGGATCGTTTACCTGCTTCACAGTGTTTATCTGCGTGACACAAATCCCCTTCTCCACGGAAATGCTGTTGTAAGAAAACGAAATTTTAAATGTGTCCTGTCTTGAAATTTTGCCTGGAAAATTAACCTCGAATTTCATCTCAGCGCTTTCCAAACTCTGGAAAAATTATTGTATTTTACACCCTAAAAATACTTCACAGGGGCACGTATAACGCCACGCTGCCTGTTTCTTTAATCGCTTTTTCAGGAAGGCTGTAGAGAAGGAAGTTTCAAGCTTTCAAAGGTGAGAAATTCTTAAATACCACTTTTCCTTCCATTTTGAGCGAGGCCTGTGCACGCAGGCAATGGAATTGGTGAGAAAGGCCGGGCCAGAAGGGGTGTCTGAGAAAGACCAGACAGAGGAGATCACCCTGGGAAGGAGCAGCTTCCTCATCCTTCCCAAAAAGCCACCCCATGGTGTTCAAAGTCCCCAGAGGAAGCCAACACTAAGGAACGTGTTTTAGAGAGTAGGATCCAGAACATTTTTCCCCTTGAGTATTTTGGTAGGAAAACCCTCAAAATTACGCCATCACAATTTATTAGATTTATTAGAAATTATTGGTGGAATTCTTGGGGCTGCCTTGTGCAGGGCCAGGAGTTGGAGTTCCGTGATCCTTAAGAGTCCCTTCCAAATCAGGATATTCCATGATTCTACCCACATTTTTATTCCTTTACTCTGAACTATTGGATCATTTTCCTCTTGTACAACTCTGATTTTATTCTGCTTTTATTCACCTACATGGGCTAAAAAAAAAAAAAATAACAACTTGTTATGTTCCTTCTCTGATGACATCATGGAATAAAATAAAAAACTCTCCTTGACCCTGACCCAGAGCATGTGGGTTGTTAATTTTGTGCAGTCAGACTGCTCATGGTCTCATAGCTCACAAGAACTCAACCCAAATCTTCCGTTCCTCGGATCAGTCGGAGAGCATGGCATCAAGGGTTGGTGCTCAGCTCCCCAAAACCAGATTTTCACAGCCCTATCCAGCAAAATAACCCTGGAAAACACAAATTTCATTAATCTTCTAGAGCTTATATTTCTAGCAAAAATAAAAATATATTATAATTTAGTAATTACTGTGAATTATAGAACATGTGAATGTTTTTCCTCAACAATAGCATTACATTTATGGTCCAAAATATTCACCCAGGTGGACAGAAATCAATCAGCCTCAGAAATGAATACATTTCAGTTAATAATATAAATTAATATCTTCTTCCTTTCTGCACTCTGAAGACACAACTGTTTATCCCTACACAGAGATGTGAGACAGATTGCCCTGTGAGTCACGTGGGGTAAATACACAAAGAGGTTTTGAGCCACGTGAAATCAGGGATTAAAGAGAAAACTGAATAAAGTCGTGAACCACAACACCCAGATAACACAGGAGGAGAAAACAGGAGCATGGATAAAACGGGGCACAACACCAAGCCATTCCTGATCATTCAAACTGTTAAAAAGAGAAGAAAAATCTGAGGGAAAAAAAATACATAATCAACAAAATCTTGCATTTCTGTAGCAGAAAACCCAAAGCACTTTATTGATGCTCCTGTGGGTTATGATCCCGATATTCCCAGTGGGATAACCATCGCCACTAAAGTTTGGAAAAAGCAGCAGGAAGGGGATAAACTTTGCCCAGAGCACAGGAAAACCCAGTGGCAGAGGGAGGCAGTGCCCCAGCTGGATCCCGGTGCTGCCCAGGATGCCGGTCCAGAACGTTCCACCCACGGCACCCACCGGGCAAGGAGGAGCTGGAAACAGGGATTTCAGTTCTCATTGCAGCACATGGGATCTGTGGAACTGGAGAGCCTGCCAAAGATCACCTGGAGCCACCAGGAGTTTGGTAGGCAGGGAATTTCTCTGAAGTGTGATTATCACCTCTACACTGCCCTGTTAAAGCAAAGAGTAACTGTGATGGCCGTTTGATACCAGATCTAACGTGGATTTTGCTCTTTCTCTCTGCCTTTAATCAGCACACTGGACTTGCTGAAACGTCCCAAAACACAGGATTTTTGGTATTTTTTGGTGTGTGATTTTGGTAATTTTTTTGGTATATTATTTTGGTATTTTTTGGGTGTATGATTTTAGCAAAAGCTTTCACCTTTTTTATGCTGCTGTCACTTCTCACTCACGGCCGCATCACAAAACAAATTCCTGGCCATTCCTGACGCCAAAATTCATGCTAAGAGTAACTTGAAGAGCTTAATTATTAATTAAATGAACTTCCTTTAGGCTGTAATAATAGACCAGCATTACTAAAAAGAGTACTTAGATTTGCATTTATGGCCCTTTACTGAAACCATTTCCTTCCCCTGAGACAATTCTTCTTTCTTCCACCTCATCAGTCTCATGGCCCAGTACAGGGCATCAAACCTGTCATTATCAGTCTTGGTCTGATTGATACAGAAAACTTCTCAGGAAGACTTAGGGAATATTAGGTGTTTCCAGGGATCTATTAGCAGGAAGTAGGCAGCTGTCACCCAAAATTAGGGGAATTTGTGCCACGGGGCAGGTAGGAAATGGGTGACAGCGGTCAGTGAAAATATACCGAATTATGCTCACCCACATCCAGTGCCTCACAAAGGCCCCTGGGATTCTGGACAGGTGGGTAAATCAAATTTGTGGAGGAGGTTGACAACCATGGGACATAAATAAAATAATAAAAATAAAAATAAAAATATGCAATAAACCACCCCCAAATGAGAATATCCTGGGCACCAATCTCATTTCCTGGCGGTCTCTTGGTGACTCTCAGAAGCAGCTCCTGGTGGCAAAGTGACGGTGCCAGCTCAACCTGAATTCCCATATGGAGAATTCAGACAGGGAGAATAGGAAGCATCTTTGAAGTCCATGCAATTTTCCTATTAAAAATCTTAGCTGTGCCTCCATGAGAGCACTGAAGGGGCACGTGCAGGTTTCTTTGAGGACAATTTCCCCCTGGACATGGCAGCGAACCCTGCCAGGGCTGGTTTTCTTTCCTCACATTCCTTTATTTTCCCCCTAGGAAATCAAATGAATTACAATATAAAAAGCTGAAAACATGCACCAGAGCCATGTTCCCCCCTTTCCTGTTACACAGCAGTGCTTGTTCTCTGCTGCTTTACTGGGATTTTATGGGGAACCCTGGTGACCTTTAACACAGCCTGTTTGTTATCCCTGTCCCTGAGCCACAGGTTGGAAATAAAACCAGGTGGGACCTGCAGTACTTCACATTCTGTTACACAAAGCATTTGCACGTAAAGTCTGCACTTGGGATCCAAGTGAAGGCTTAAATCATGGAATCCCAGGATGGGTTGGGTTGAAAGTTGAAGACCACCCCCTTCCACCCTCTGCCGTGGGCAGGGACACCTTCTGCTCTCCCAGGTTGCTCCAACCCCTGTCCAACCTGACCCTGGAAACTTCCAGGGAATCTGTGCTGGGGTCTTGCCACTCCCTGAGTAAAGACGGACTTCTTAAAGTGATAAGAGATGGTCTCCCACCATGTTTTTTGCACAAGTATCTCTGTATCAAATATGTTGCTCTTAATTTTTCAAAGAGAAACCCCGCAACGTCACTGAGCGACAAACGAGCGTCCCGGGTCAGCGGTCTTAACCAAAAGTTGCACGGGCATTTCTGGTCGTGTTGTTTTCCCTCTAAGGATCCCTGCCATGCTTGGAGCATTTTGGTTGCTTCCCACAAGGGAAAAAGCTGCAGGAGATGAAGCCCTGCGCCTCCCCGGGGAGCAGCTGCGCCGTGGGTGCCGGAGGGGCTGCCTCGATCCGAGCAGCTTACGCCGTATCAGCCCCGTCCTGCAGGACCGTGTCAGGGGGTGCTGAGCAAGAAGTGATTTGTATTTGTGCATCAGACATCCTAATTCCCTCACGCGCGGTTTCAATGGAGAGAGACACCAAGAGCTTTAGAAATGTGCGGCTAATTATACATCTCATCAAATGCTCAACACTTAAACTCGTGATGAGCACAAAGCACTTGTCTGCTCCGCCACCTATCCCCTTCCTGGGATGTCCTTTTTAATGGCCTCTTATGTAAAGAGAGTTGGCTGCTTAAATATTTGAAGTCTGCCAGTTTAAAAGATTTAAAGTATTTTTAAAATGCAGAATAGATTTGGGTTTTGCACGCTCTTATCGTTCAAGAAAAACATTCACTGACACTTTTTTTTTTAATTAAAAAAATCCCTTTGGGCTATGAATGCCAAGTTTTAGCCTGGAGGGAATTTTTATTGCAGATATAAACCCCTGGAAATCAGAGTATGTATACATCTACCACCGAGCCTGATAAACCCTCGACTGTGACACTGCTACTGAGGGCTGCTATAATATCTGATGACAAAACTGACAGATTACTTCTGATGAGAATGTGGAACCCTTTTTGTTTTTAACTTGACCCTGAAGACATGTCATAACATTTGTAATATCTGCAATAAAGTGTCAACTATACTGCTCTAAGACTGCTGGAGCTTGGAGTTAAGCATTCAGTTTAGTGCTCCTACAGCTTTCAATTCCAAATAAAAAAAGACTCTTAATTTCCTTTTGGACAGTCCAAGCCCGGTAGAACTGCACTAATTTGTCTTGGCGAGTATGAAGCGGTAGTGGGGAACACGACTGCCGGAAAGGAAATCCAGAGGAACAGAACGGAATGAAATAAACCTATCAATCGTCTGTACATAAATCGGGGATTTACAGTTCAGCAGGAACAGTCTTCAGAGGGGATGGCAGTAAAAGGAGTGTCAGTGACCACCTCGGTGGCAGGGCTGGCTGGATTTCAGTCTAACGTTTCACTGTCACCCCCCAGCTGCACCAGGTTCAAGCATTTCAAGCCTGTTTCCGGAGGAATAAAAATGTCAGTAGTGTCTCCAGCCCCGTGTAATCAGAGGGGATGCTCTGGTTGTGCAATTAGGGAGAGGGATCTCCGGGGTGGGTCTCCCCAGTCCTGTTATCTCCCATGTTTTGGCCTGCTCTTGAGCCACACTGGCACCAGAGCATCGTCAGGGTTTGAAAAGACCCCTGAGATCATCGAGCCTCACCATAAAAAGCCTCATCTTGCCATGGATGCCGCATCTGCTCTTTGACTCAGAGGCTGCATTTCTAAAAGTGCTCCGGAACAGAGAATCCCCTCTTCTCTGATAATCTCGTCCCAAAATTAATAGCTTGATATAAAAGTAAGCACCAGGCACAAGGCTGTGAAAGACAATATTTTGCTGCCACTAACAAGGGCTGATTTCTTTGTCTAAGAGTACAATATAGTCAAACCAAGCTTTATTTCCCAAGAGATGAGATACTTCATTTATTTGTGCAACTTCCTCAGACTTTATATTCGTGTGTGTTTCAGGACTTCAGTAGTTGCCTTCTTGTAATATTTCAGCTTTTAAGCTGTTTTCTTGCCTCACTGAACTCACATAAGATACATCTGAAAGCTTTAGTACAAATTTACTTCGAATAAAGTCTTCAATTCATTTTCATGGCACCAAAAAGACAGCTTTAATAACTGCAATGACAAATAAACTGGAAATCATTCCAGGCCTTTTCACTTAACTGACAAGTAGAACGCTCTCATAATGAGCCGCAGGTTTTACGTTTTCTCTTTGACCATAATAGCTTCATTTAAGAGCGTCAGACCCTGACACTTCATCATTTATCTACATTATTTCTCATCTTCTTTCAAATAAATTATGGAATACTAGACTGAGCACATAAAAACAAAGTGACTTGTTATCTGTAAACAGCAAGATAAATTGTCCAGAAGTTCCTCATTTAGTTCCTTTTAAATTTAAGGGCAAGTTATTGGATGTACCTTTTTTTTTTATCCCTATCCCAATTTTTTGCATTTTTTTACAGCCATCTTCTTCTGTTGCCAGTGGCCTTTGTGCAGCCATCCAGAGCCTGATGATGGTGCAAAAGGCATAAAATAATTCCATTATCCCAAGGTTGGACAGGGTAGTGCGGAAAAGAAAAAAAAAAAAATAAAAACATCGAAAAAAAAATCAAATAAACAACTTTCACGGATATTTCTCTCCATCTGTAAAACTCCTCGTCCGTAATACGTCTTGTCACAGTGGCAAATGTGACACATCCAAAGTAATGAACAGTGGGGCTGTGACTGTCCTCGCCCTCGGAAAGAGCTGATATTTCCCGCCAGCCAAGCCCCCCTTCCCGCCTGGAATACATTAATTCCTGGCTCCGAGCGCCGCGGAACGCTCCGGGTTCGCGTTCCCTCTATTTTCCGACCACCCTGTCCTGAACGCAATTAGCGGCCTCGCGTTCGTGTTTTAATTAGCGGCGACAGGCGGAATCAAGAGAGGTCGGGTTTAACGACGCCCCCCGCGCTCCCGGCGCGCCTCTCCCTGTGAAAATCCCGTCTCCCAGATATTCCAGGGTGTGGGGACCCCCCGGAGCCCGAGCCGCGTCCTCAGCTGGAATTGGTAAAGCCCCACCGGTGGCGCAGAGCCCTCAGCACGTTAACCCTGCCGGGGGGGATGCTTTGGGAGGACAGCCGGGCTATTCCTGGTCTGGGGATGGGGAAATGAACGCAGAGCCTGTCTCCAGCAGGATTCCGATGGATAAATCCAAATTCCTGATGTTTTTAAGCCTTATGCTTCAAGACAAAGTGAAAACCAGGGAAGCAAAACGTAGGTAGGAAGGCTTCTCGCACTTGTCCTTCTTTTTACCTGGAGGGATTTCTTTTAAAAGTACAAAATTAAAGCGTCAGTGCGTTCCCTGCGTATTCCTCATCCCAAGAGAGACTCTGTCACCCACCATTATCCTTGGGAAGACAAGGAACTGAAAAGGGCGTGCAAAACTGGAAAGGACACCTCACCCAAGGGATGCAGCTCACTGAACTTTGGGTTTGGGTGGCAATTTCAGACAGAGCCTTCGTTGGGCTGGGCTGAGACACAAGGACGTTCCCTGGTGTAGAGCCAAGATCCCAAGCTTTGGGTGATGCTCAGTTTGGGGACAAACTGGGCAGTGAAATCGCAGGGGTTATTAACAGGTGAATAAATTCATTAACGGGTGAATAATTCGTGTGTGAGCTCCATCAGCCCCACAGAGCAGAAAGGCACCTACACCACTGCCATTCCCACCACGGAGCCGTGGAATTCCAAGATTCCCGACCCCACAGACACGACCAGAGCACTGCAGAAAAAAATGGCAATATCAGAGAAGGGCTTTCACAGGACTCCCCAGCACATTTTGGGTCACACCTGGACCTGTTTTATGTTCCAGGTAATTTTCCTTCCAAGCTCTCCCTTTTCCTCTCCAAATCCTGGGGCTGTGGGCACACAGCCATCTTGCAATTCAATCATGTTCTCTGCGCAGAGCAGGCAACAATCAAATAAAGACAAAAATAAGAGTTTAAGCTGAGGTTCCCATCAGCTGCAATTCCATATACATAACATTTTAATTATATCTCATCTCCAGTGTAATAGTTAGAGATGCCATTTGATACAGCTTTCTTTTTTCATTATTTTATTTGAAAAATTAACTCTAACTAAATTAGCAAAAATAAAGTAGTAAAAGTTAATTGGGAATTATCTACTCCAAAATAACTCTTACTGGTAAATGCTTTGTGTGGTTATAAAAGGCTGATAAATATAATTGTATTTATGTAATGAGGATCATGTTTAATTTACTGTACTTGGTTGTTAGACAGCATTTTATGCAGGCCTCATAAGCGAGCTTCAGATTATTGCTTGCACTGCTTTTAAAACAAAAATATCACCATCAGATGCAGCACATGGGAAATGTCCAGATTTCGAACAAGGTGGCAATGAGCTGTCCAGAGAAATATTTGGGATGAGCTGCATCTGCCCGGCCTAAAAATCGGAGTGCTTAGGAACGCTCTGCAGGCTGCTGGGTGGTGCTCAGCACCCCGATTTAAGGACTGGGATGAGATCCGTGGGCAGTTACAGCCCAGGACATGACAATGGGGTGATGCTTGCCCCTGGCAGTGCTGGAAAAACCGGGGAATTTCTCTTTTTTTTTTTTTTTTTTTGAACACTTATTCTTCAGTTAACGCGATTTTGGTCAGATGTTTTCACATTCCAGAAGGCACAAGTCAAGGCAGCTGCTTATTTTGTGGGTTTCTCAGTTTGCTCTGGTTTAGGAGCGGACTTGAGACTGCCACTTTTCTGTTACTGCTATTAAAAATTATCCACAAAGAGGCCTTGGCGTGACTGGAAACGCTGGAATTCTGTCCATAATCTGTGCTTTTTCGTACCATTTACACTGGGGGCCTGCACATGTTCTGTGCTCTTTCATACCACTTTAAAAAAAGAGAAACCCTAAAAAAAAGGTAGAATTTCTCTTTAATGAAGTTAAGACTTGAAAAAAACCAGACTGGACAAAATGCTGCCGGGTCTCTGAAAAACTAAATGTGAAATCCAGGCCCTGATCCCTGTGGAGCAAGTCAGTCCCAATCTCAACACTCTCAGCGACATCCTCAAAGCAGACAAGTGAAGAGGCGAATATATACTGATTTTTGTCGCAATTTAAGGATTTTTCCATTATTCTTCTCATTTCTAAGTAAATACCTTTGAATGTAGAGTGCTGGCAACACTCAACATTTCTAGGGAACTAGAAATCCCTAGTTCCCATCGCTGGTGTGTGACACAGGGAATGGATCAAGCTGCCTGGTTCTTTGGGAGAAATGTCACAGAGCACCACGCTTTGCACTCTCCTCTTGGTCGCCGTTTATTGCATCCTCTCTCTGCACAAATTTCTGAAGTATCCTTGCTCCGTTAAAAAAAAAAAACAAACCAACCTCTCAAAAATTCATAATGTTATAAAAATAATTAATATTGAAGGTTCAGGTTTCCTTCTAAAACCACTGCAGCTCACAAGGCAGCTGAAAACCTGAGATTCTCACTCAGTTACAGCAGCCGGGCCAGAACGCAAGCTCCCAAAATGAATATTGAAAATTCCAAAGCACGTGTGGATCTGGAAGATTTTAGGCAAAGAATCCAACCAAAAATCCTCTCTTTGGAGCAAAGTGATTGGCAGCAGCTTGGCAGCAATGACTTTTTGACTCTGGAATACCAGAAAATCACCATGTATTTTTAATTAAAGAAAGAGAATGTTTCTCTTCAACTCCCCCACCTCTCCTCCAGCTTGGCCTGGTTTCTGTTATTTCTGTTCTGGATACATGGCTGCAAGATTTATTGTATCAGATTAAAAGTAAAGGCTATTAATGTCAGATTCCGTAGGGATTTTTCGTTAAGGCTTCTTGGTTTTACTTTATTTATAAATTATCATCTTGAGGCTTGTAAAAAGGGCTTTCCCCCCTCTTATTCCAGTGACACTGTAATTTATATTGCTAGTAGTTCCATAGGAGAATTCAATTAAGAATTACAATTTGTTTCCTTATAACAGGAGCTAAACAGGGGCTGCGTCTCTACACGCAGGCTATTAACAGACTTTACACTGTTAGAGTGCCAAAAAAATAATATATTGTGCACCAAAACCTTAAAAAAGCAGTTAAATCACTTAGTTTGTGTGGACACAAATATGATTGTGCAGTTTGCAAGATATTTACCTACCTACCTACCCCAGGAGAAGGGGCCCCTTCTGCTGAGATTTTTAACAGCTCTAGAGGAGAGATAGAAAAAGTTCTCTGGAGTTCATCTTCCTCTGCTTTCATTTGAGGTGACCTATTTGGATATTGGGAAGGAATTGTTCCCTGCGAGGGTGGGCAGGCCCTGGCACAGGGTGCCCAGAGCAGCTGGGGCTGCCCCTGGATCCCTGGCAGTGCCCAAGGCCAGGCTGGATGGGGCTTGGAGCAGCCTGGGACAGTGGGAGGTGTCCCTGCCCATGGCAGGGGTGGCACTGGATGAGTTTTAAGGTCCCTTCCAACCCAAACCATTCCACAAAGTCTTAAATCTCCCCACAAGATGGTCTGACAATGTCATTTGCTCCAGATATTACTTTTCCTACAGCTTGGGTTCACAAACTCTGTGCTTATGGTGCCTTGACTTCCTGCATCAGCACCCCTGAGGTATTTCAAGGCGTAAAATTACTATTTGGTACAAACCTAGAGGATAATAATTAACCAAGAGCAAAAATCCCATGGACAGAAGGCCCTCAGGAAAAGAGAAAGGAGGCTCTTGCCCCAGCCAGTCCTGTCTTCCAGTTCAGTGCCCCAGCACGAGGCTGTAGCATCCCAGGTCCCAGCAAAGGCCAGAGAACACAGAACAACCATCAAGAGGGTCATGACTGCAGGCACATCTGCCCCAGATGTTTGTGCCATGCTGCGCCTCGCCGTTTTTTTACAGCGGCCTGCAAAAGTTTACATCTCTTCTCTACAGCAGGTCGGTGAGCGTTCTTATTATTTCCAGTAAAATTAATGTTCATTAAAGGGATTCGATGACAGCTGTGAAGACTGAGAGCCTTCATTTACTGCCAGGCAAACGATAACAGCTTCAGCAGTGCAGGTTTTTCTCGGTGCCGTGCACATCTGCACAATATCGTGGAACCCTCAGGGTGGGAAGTTTTCATGGACATGGCTGGGTCCTCCAAGGAGCCCTGGGATGGTCCCACCAATCCATGGCTTCACTCAAGGACTGGCGAGGGTTCAGTCAAATGTTGTCTGACATGGAACACACCGAAAGGAACATCCTGATCATCCAAGTTCTACAGTAAACCCAGTGATTTAAGAGAAAATTATGCTTTTATAAGGCTTTAAAGTCATTTGGAAACACAGCGTTTTATACGATCACAGAATCGTTAGGGCTGGAAAAGCCCTCCAGGATCATCGAGTCCAAGCTGTGCCCAGTCCCCACCTTGTCCCCAGCCCAGAGCACTGAGTGCCACCTCCAGGCCTTCCTTGGACACCTCCAGGGATGGGGACTCCAAACCTCCCTGGGCAGCCCCTGCCAAGGCCTGGCCACCCTTTCCATGGGGAAATTCCTGCTGATGTCCAAGCTGAGCCTCCCCTTGTGCAGCTTGAGGGGACAATTCTTCTTTTCCTGTCGCTGGCTGTCTGGGAGAAAAGTCCAACCCCCACCTTCCTACAACAAACATTTGCAGTAAAATCCACAAACCCGTTCTCACACGCAAAAAAAATACTGATTTTTTCCTGTTTTGACACAGTCAAAGGTGCCTCAGACACCGGAATAAGGCAGTGAAAAATGAAGCGATTGAGTCACGATGAGCTTGGCAAGGTAAGCGAGCATCAGTTTCCTTTTCCCTTTTAAAGCTGTCACATTTCTCCTGCTCCCTGTGTTTTTAGCAGTGAAGGATCCCTGTGCTTCCCCGAGACAAAGGATGGGCTCGGGAACTCTGTCTTCTGAAGTGATGAGTTAAAGAACACCGCAGGAGTACTTGCCAAATCATACCACCATTATTAATTCAGGCATGATGAAAGTGTTCATTTTAGCTGTAATCATGTAATTCATCAAAATACTACTAGAGCATATCATTGGGAACTATTACACTGATAGAGCACCTTATTGCACCTTCCCCGAAAGCAGGAAATGTAGTTTTTGATGCTTATCTGCTGAAAAGCAATTCAGTTTGGGATTTTGGAAGCGCTATCTTATGGTACAATAAAAAAAAAAGGACATTTCAAACATATTTTCTTGTACTTGGATGATGTTGTTATTATGTTTTGGGGTGATTATCTTCAACGATGAAGTTTAAAAATGGTGGAGCACTGAAATGTTGCATTTACCCAGCGCTGAAGGAACGATTGGGTTATGAATACACAATATATTAAATTTAAATGTAGATTTTCGATCTGCCCGCTTTTAAAATAACTTCAGAGGCCGGAATCTGTCTGGCACGAGAACCTTTCCAAACAGGGGGGGTTTTTTTGGAGTTTCTTCAGTGACAAACAATACTTATTAAAAAAAACCTGTATCCTGTGATAATTCTCAGGATGTTCAAAGGAATAAGAGCGACTTGGGCTCTGAGGGAACGGCAGATCCCGACCCCATCATGATTGCCCTCATGTTCTGCCTAACTCCTGCTCGACACACACGTCCTGAGCAAGCTGGAATGACAGGAAAAGAAAGAAATGATGGAAAGAAGTGTGGGATTCAGTTGATTCCCTTCCTGGATTCCCCACAGCTCCCTTGGCACGGGCCCAGCGGGTACCAGAGCTGTGCCAAGTGAGGCACCCCAGCAATTTCCAAAGAACCAAAAGTCACTAATTGTCCACGTCAGGAGAGCTCCGTTGTTGCAAACAGAAAAACAAAAAGTTTCCCGTTCCCACTGTTGTCGGCGGGTCCAAACGGGACGGGGAGCCAGGACAGACGCTCCAGGAGCTTTTTTATTATTTTATCAGTCTCACAGACAGAGTTGAGACACAAGAGGTGATACAAGCTCGCGTTGTCGAAGGCATTCCGGAGATTTCTGGAATACAGAGCATTCTTAAAAGCTTTTCAGCCAATAGCATACTTTTAAAAGTTACAGACAACTGTTTTAACCAATCCTCACTAGCTCATGTACACCTGTTATACACAATACTTGCTTGTTTGTACCTTATATAACAATGCACAGTATTCCATTATTAAGCTTAACCTTATCTATCTTGTTAANCTTTATCACCACCTCGCGTTTCATAGCTCTTCTACGTAAAGGCACTGTGTACCAGAGCTGTGCCAAGTGAGGCACCCCAGCAATTTCCAAAGAACCAAAAGTCACTAATTGTCCACGTCAGGAGAGCTCCATTATTGCAAACAGAAAAGCAAAAAGTTTCCCGTTCCCACTGTCAAATCAAAGCAAAGCAGACGAGCGCAGGTGAGACGCAGAAGGAGACGCGTTTGGGAGAGCTGGCGTCGAGCTCAGAACCCCTCCTTCTCTCTCTGCCCTTTTCCATCTTCCAGCATGGATATAAATCCGGATTTGGGGGTTGGAGGCGTAGGAAAGACCATGCACAGGTACACACACACACCTGCATCGCCGTGTGAAGGTACCCGATGGTGCCAGCCTCTCCAAGTTGAGTCCACTGGGGTTTATCAAACATCTTTGCATCTAGAGCAAACACCCCTGGCAAAGATGGGAATTCACAACTAACAGCTCTTATAGACAGAACTCTCCTTTGGGGACTTCACAAAGTTTTCTGGATATTGTTCTCTAAACTAGAGCAGGCTTTTATGCTCGATACATCAAACCCTAAACCCTTTTCCTTCAGGAAAAAAATGCTGTCTCAAGTCAGCTGCAGAGGGCAAAGATACGTAAAAATTCTCCAAAGATGATGATTAATGTAAGTATTAATATGATGAATGAATAACGAAGATAATTCTAATATTATTAGAATATAAATTAGGCCTGTAATTCTGGAAATCAGAACCATAGTTACACATCTATCTCCTATTTTTCCTCTCGGTGTGAGGATTTTGATTTGTCTTTTAGTACCTCAATCTGCTTCTACACCAAATGGATGAGTATTTTAACTCCAATACAAGCAGGGAATGTGATCTTGGAGGTCTTTTCCCTCACTTTAATAATTCCATCGGCCTACAGTGTGCAGGTCTCCTCCACAGAACCCTCAGAATAATTTCATTTATTACAAATGTTTATGAAGCAGCCCAGTTTTACATGTGTTTATGTTAAAGCTGAAGAAACAATAAATTATTGTTGGAAGCAATGTTTTATGTTGAATATTAAAGTAAGCTAGTAACATTTACTCTTCTATTCAGTAATTATTTGAGAGTAATTAGAAGCTAATAGCTACCAGTTTATAGCTATTAAGTCTCTCCAGCACTCCAACTTGGCTTTTATGTGATCCTTTTGTTTATTTTTGTTGTAATTGTCTCTGCAGATGCCTCCATGCAAACACAACCCCTTTCTCCTCCACTCCTTAAAGAACTCAAAATCCAAGGAAAATAGTTGGCCACAGGAAAAAAAAAAAATTATTTCCCCTTCAAGGAAGCTCTTTCAGTTCTCCAGCTGCAGAAGTGATTAAATTTAAGCATATGACTAATTGTGCGAAGTGATTTACCGGGGTGAGCGGGAGTGTAAGGTACATCCACACACACCTGGCTCCTCCAGGATTTTGTCTCATGGAAAGAGAGACTACAGCTTCTTTTGTCCCACTTCCCAGTAAGAAATGGATGCTGTTCCCTTGCTGGAGCAATCCCACGCCAGGAGGATGAAGCAATTTCACAGCCTGGGGGTGCAAAATGAGGTTTTCAGGTGATTCCCTTTGAACAAGTTCCTAAACGCTGCAGTGGAACCAAGACTTTCCACAGCTCAAGGAGTTGTTGTGCATCTGCAGGTGGAGTAGCTGGAGTAGCACATCTGAGTTTGGGACAGATGAGCTTTGCAGCCCAGGCTGGCCCCCAGCCCGGCACAGCTTCACAGACACTCCCACGTGGCACCAGCTTGGCAGCAAAAGATTCCATAATAAATGAATAATCAATAATTGCATAATAAATAAACCTTACATGTCAAAGAGCAAAATTCCCGTGGAGCAAGATGTAAAGCCAGGCCTAAAGTAATTACAAATGGAATCAGAGAGTGGGTTGGGATGGAAGGGACCTTAAATCTCATCCCATCCCACCCCTGCCATGGGCAGGGACACCTCCCACTGTCCCAGGCTTCTCCAAGCCCCGTCCAACCTGGCCTTGGGCACTGCCAGGGATCCAGGGGCAGCCACAGCTGCTCTGGGCACCCTGTGCCAGGGCCTCCCCACCCTCCCAGCCAGGAATTCCTTCCCAATATCCCATCCATCCCTGCCCTCTGGCAGTGGGAAGCCATTCCCTGTGTCCTGTCCCTCCATCCCTTGTCCCCAGTCCCTCTCCAGCTCTCCTGGAGCCCCTTTGTGCCCTGGCAGGGGCTCTGAGCTCTCCCTGGAGCCTTCCCTTAGCCAGGTGAACATTCCCAGCTGTCCCAGCCTGGCTCCAGAGCAGTTCCAGCCCTTGGAGCAGCTCCGTGGCCTCCTGCGGATCCACTCCAGCAGTTCCACGTCCTTATTCTGGGGTGCCAGAGAGGGACACAGGGCCCCAGGTGGGGACATCAAGTGGACCAGGCTCCTAAGCCAGAGTCCTAAGCCCTACAATGCACATCCCCTACGAGTTGAAGCAAACCCTAAAACATGAGGGTTTGGTGCCAGCTGCCCTGCAGGCATTTTGAACTAGGAAATTTTCATTCCATTCAAGGAAAACTTCCAGAAAAAAAAAAAAAACAAAAAACCACGCAACAGAAAAAGCTGAAGCAACCACGTTTACAAAACCAAGAGAAAAGTCACTATTTAGCTCTGGAAATGTTTTGTTGCACTGAACCTTGGGAGGGAAAAACTCCGCTGTGCTTCCCAAGCTTCTCCACACCTGTATCTGGGAAAGGAGCCTCAGAAACAGAGCTGCACCTTCAGGCACCACAAAGTGCTCTGGAAAAAAAGGCCAAATGACAAAAAAACCACCAAATAAGTGTGACAAGAGTGACCCCAAAGCATCACTGCACTGAGGGCGGACAGGGGACAGCAGCCTCTGGGCCACTCCTCGCCTCCCTAGCTCTGGAAACCACGAGCAAAGTGACAGGAATAACCATGGATTTAACGACCCCTGAACTTTTTCACTAGGCTACATTTTGCTATAAAATATGCTCACTTGTGGTGGTTTTTTTTTTTTTTTTTAAATCATTAACTAAGCTCATAAGTAATATTTCTGAAAGAAGAGACTGGTAGATATAACAAAATAACGATGAAAATCTCATTTGCTTAATAAAATTCCTTTGATTTTAAATCAAAACTGATCTCCATCCATTTGAACTTTAACTACCTAATTTTGTCTTGCATTTCAGATAACACACAGTAAATGCAATTTGTCATCATAAACGTATTATTATTTAATCATATGAAACTTTTGGTTTATCTTGAGAAAATATTTATGGTAGTTTTAATACACGGGATCCATTCTTGACAGAAATGATGAAACAGATTTATCACCCTTGACAAATTATATTGCAAAACGTCCTCTCCTGCCTGCTTACAACAGGAATATTAACAACACACACAACTGGAAAACCACCTGTGATCCTCATTTTTTTAGGCTCAATTCCCCTTTCATGGACACTCGGCACTACTTGGAATGTGAGTTACTTACAAGAGTAATTCTATGAGTGACTGAAACCTGTAGCCCTTTAAATCAAACTAAGTAGTGTTTTATTAAAGTGCCCAGCAAATCAATCTAAATCCAAGGATAATAAAGCCCTAATCAGGTGGTAGAAAAAATAATAGGTTGTCATGCATGAGGAAAAATAGGCAATCATGGAATGTTTTCTTTAATTAGGTTGTGTAAAGTGGAAGGACTGAGTAGGAACTGGCAAGACATTCATCATGAGCAAGGTGGGAAATTATTGAGATTACTGAGGAAGGAGAATTGAGTGTGAAATACTAAGATTTGACTGGACAGAAAATTAAAACTGGTTTGCTGTTCGTGTCACTTGCTCTTGGCAACTCCTTGGCAGGTAGGGCTTTTGCAAGGAGTGGGAATCCAGAGGCTTCTGCAGTTCAGAGACCCCAAATAACTCCTTCTAACTTTTAATGGCGTTAAAGTGGGCAGGTTCTGCCTGTGCCTCCCAGAGAGACAGAGTGGAAATTCGTGTCCGTGGAGTTTTAGCTGGAAAAATCATGTGGATTCAATTGCTTCTCTAAAGCAAAGTGGTTACTCTTCCTATCCCCAGTCATCGGGACATTGTCATGTACTGGAGCTGCTTTAAAAATTACAAACACCAAGAAAGAGATTATTTAGGCAGGCGATGGATTTTCCTAAGTTAAGGAAAACGTCTTAGCCCATTAATTAATTGTTATCATTATTATTATTATTATTATTATTACTACAAAATTAGAATTCACAACTGTCATGCATAAAAATATCAACAGCATTAAGACAAGATTATAAATATCCTGAATAAAAACACCTTGGAGCGTTTTGGAGATATTCTAATTAAGGCATTTCTAATGCACTTTAATTTAGGCAGTGTTTTTAATACCTGTCCTAAGTTTTAGGCAGCCCAGGATACACAGAGAACTCCTGACTTCTTCCCGGCTGAGATGATTTTCAGCATGAGAGAAAGACATGGTGTCTGTGTCTTCTCTGCCATTTCATCAGGATAATTATCATTTGGGAATTCCATAATTATAAATGTTATCAAAACAGGTTTGGGTTTTTTTCATTATTGGCTTATGAGGGAGAGAGATCCTGACCCTTGCTGATCCCTTCTCTCACCATTATCTTTGGTGGTGTTTTCCATAAAACAAATGGAGAGAAAATTCCTTAACATCTTTAATGCTGATCTTACCGACAAAGGCTGCCTCCTCCCAAAATCAGCACAAGAGCAGAAATCACTTTAAACTTAAGCTGACTTCAAACCTTCTTTTAGGCAGAGTTTCTGTGTCGTGAAAGTTGCATCACTGTCTAAGACCTCCAAACATTTTGCTCAACTGAAATCTCACTATTTCCTTGTAAAAACTGCAGCTGAGGGGTATCCACAAATGAATTACACTCCACAGATTTTCTTGGAGTGATGGAAACTGGGAGGTCTTCAGTAAAAGGCAACAGAGGTGTTCTCCCAGTTTTGAGCCGGTAACTGCAGAAAAGCAAACATGGGAGCAGGGCAGGAACTGACAAATCAAAATCTGACATTATTGTGAGATCTGCACACAAAGTTTGTTCGGAGAAGTCTTCAGGAAAAAACTGAGTTTGAGCTTAAAACTTGGCATTGCTCCTCTCCAAGTGAGCGTTGTTCTCTGTTTTGTCACAGGAGCACTGGAATTGTGCAGCAATTGACAAATGGAGCCTGGTTTCCCTTCTCTGTTATTTTAAGAGTACATAAAAACGCTCCATAGAAGGATTTTCACATCAAAAAAGACGTTTCGAGATCGTTTTCTCCTTATTAACTTGGCCTGACCTCGGGACTGGCACTGAGGCTTTTCTCGGGAGGCTGCTCGGCTGGGCGAGGACGCGAGGGGCCGCCCGGTTCGGGATCACGGAGCCGCTGAGGTTGGGCAGGACCTCCAGGATCATCGAGTCCAACCTCCAGCCCACCACTCCCGCTGAACAAACCCACAAATCGCTCGCCACCAACTTTGATCCACCTTGTTTCAGGTGGTTTCCCCTCTGTCTATTATTTCTGCCAAGAGACCCGTGAAAATTAAATACAGCCCCCATCCCTGCTCGAGTGACCCAGCGCTCCATCATCCCGCAGCGTAATGGCAATAAATCATTTCAACTTTAATCTATTGTTATTGATGAATGTACAATTATTTGTCATCTAATATGCTGAAAATGATGACCAAAGAAATAGATCAACTCTTTTTTTTCTTCTCCCAAGTACGGCATTGATGGATTGTATCCCTAAACTGTTATTACACTTATAATGTACTCCTCTGCTATGACAGCACAGCTAGTTTTTTAATCATTCCATAGTAATCAACTTAAGACAACACAGCAAGACTCATAACTCATGTTCTTTTCATTTTTGGCAGTGATGGGAAATGAAAATGTTTTTATTCTTTTGAAATAATTCTTACCTGACTAGGCTGAAGATTGCTTTAAAATTGTAAATAAATGGTTGTTTATTGAGCTGGAACTGAAAAGTGACACATTAAAATGCCCGTTTCTGAAGAAAAAATAATAATTTAGGCCTGAGTGGAGCTAGAGTTGGTTAAAGAAATATTTTGTTTTTCTTTTAACTGGTTCAGTGCTAACTAAAATCTGTACTTGCTGGTTAAGTGATACAAGCAAGGCTCTTGTTTTCATATTTAGGAGCAGAGTCAGTCTGCAAAGACAGAGTGGCTCAGGGAAGAAACCTCAGGGTGCCTTTTTCCAAAACTCCCTATGAAAACCTGTGGGCTTGGGAGCCACTTTGCATTTTCAGCAGCAACTCAGAGGTAGGACATGAACTAGAAATTGTCATCAACTTAAGTCTGGCAGATTAACTGGAACTTGTAAAAATCTCCTGGAAGAGGAAAACCTCAGTCATTCCTCCAGGAATCGTAAGGATGGGAAGAGCAGGTGCTGCTTTCTATGTGCAATATAGAGGAGGAGAAAATACTTCAAGAAACTCTTTCTTGATGAAACAAATTGGTCTGGAAAAATCAACACTACCAAAAAACACACACTAATAACAATGATATTTTTAAAATAAAACAGTGGTGACTCTGTTCTGTGTATATATATATATAAACCCATCATATATATATATATATATATATATAAAATTATGGGATTTGTCCCATTAAATGGACTAATGAGAACTTTTTGAACTGGTTTACTGCCCAACAGCCTTTGCACTGCTCACAGCAGCTTTCCCTCACCTCACCTTTATCTCCATGTATTCCCATCTATTTCTCTGGCATTTTTCAACTGGTTTGCAGTGCCGTGTCCTCTGCTGAGCAAGACCCAGCCTCCTTCCTTGCTTTTGCTGTGGCTCCAAGGTTTGTCCCACCCCACTTGGGCACTGGTGGCTGCTGGTTTGGGAGTGCCCTGGCCCTCCTTGGGCTTCCAGGGCCCAGGGACCCCCTCCTCAGCCACGTGTCTGTAAGGTTTGTTTTCCAAAGCAAGAATTTAACAACGAAATCTGACATCACTTTTGCCTTGAAATCCCTTCACTGTTAAGGCTTTTTCCCCACGGCCATTTAGGAACAAATGAAAGCATATCCCAGTTTTCCTGGGATAATGTCATGACCAACCGTTTCCACATCCACCAGGATCTTTCTTTTTCGCTGCCATGAAGACAGCTTCAGGAAAAGACCCAGAAACAACGGATAGGGCTGGATGTTCAAAAGGGACACTCCAGTGATGAAGCAGCAGGGACCTAAAAGCCCATCTGGTCCCACCTCACCACGGGCAGGGACACCTTGCACTAGACCCAGCTGCTCCAACCTGGCCTTGAACACTTCCCAAGGCCTCGCCACCCGCACAGCCAACAATTTCTTCCCAATATCCCATCAAGATCCACCCTCCTGCAGCTTAAAGCCATTCCCCCTCGTCCTGTCACTCCAGGCCCTTGTCCCCAGTCCCTCTCCAGCTCTCCTGGAGCCCCTATAGGCACTGGAAGGGGCTCTAAGATTTACCTGGAGCCTTCTCTTGTCTTCTTCTTAAACACCTAAGAAAAAGGTTTCCCCACAAAACAAACCCTTGCTCCACCCCTGGGTAACTTGAAAAGGAAACTTTGCCAGGACCAATCCTCCAAAGAAACTGGGATTTAAGCACTGCTCTGACCACGAGTGCTCCTTTACAGCCTTTTAAAAATCTTAACTTTTCCAGGTGCTCTGCCCGGGTACCAGAGCTGGTCAGCATCAACCTGGGAAAGAGATGGGAGTGAAAACACTGCTGTAAGCCATGAGAAATGCAGATTCCTGGCTTTGACAAGGCTCCACAAATCACCACCAGGTCACAAAGGTCAGCTCTGGCTTGGATCCTGAGCCATCCCACTTGGCGCTGGCTGGAATGGGCCCTCTCTGTCACCCAGACTGGGGCTGGGCTGGGGAAAGCAAAGAAACGGCTCTAAAAACAGCCCAAATCCCTCTGTCTTGGAACACAGGAAAGCCTGCCATCCTAAAAGAATGCCTGCCAACAAGAACTTGCCTGCCATCCTAAAACGTCCGTAAGTACCACATAATTCCCAAAAAAACCCCTCTTTCACATGCCTATGCTTTCAAAAGTTGTTAAAATCAATGAAGTTTTGTCCTGATAATCAGGATATAGTGTATAATAAAACCACAGCATGCAATGTCATTTTTAAAAACGAGAGGAGGGGTTTCCAGCAAGCACGGGAACATTGTTTGGACTCACTTCGTGCTCTGTCTCCATCGGGAAGCTCACACACAGATTCCAGAGCATCCACGAATCACTCCCAAAGATGGACACGTTACAGAGTGGGGGAGTCCAGAGTGCGGGGAATGTTTCCCTGCCTGTTTTAAGGAGTTTTACCCCCCTGGACCACGCTGGGTTTGACCTTCGTCCATGGAGAAAGCTGCCAGCTCTCTGGGAAGAATTTGAGCACGCAGCGGTGTGAGCCAGGTGATGGAATGTTATGTAAGGTAGCNGTTTCAAACACCGATTGGATTGTTTAGCTTTAAAAACGCTGGGTTATCTTGATTTCTACAACATTCTGCGCATTTTCCTCAGCATGCACATCCCTCTGCTGTACTCTTAACTTTTCTGATAAGACTCAATAAACTATCTGAGAGCAGAGAAGGCTGAACGTCCTTAATTAAGTAAGGACTTAGAAACCCTCCCCCAGCAGGGGAGATATGATTTAGGGCACAGCAAAACCAACAGGTGGAATTCACAACAGAATCCCACAACGTGGCGCCCAACGCTCGATCCCACAACAGAGGAAGAACTGGAGTTTTTTCTGGTCCTGCAAAAGGTCAAGACCTTCTAAAATTATTTTCTGGGGGAAGTAGAGCAACACTCGCCGTGCACGCAGGAGAGGCGCAGGCACCAAGTCCGAGCTCTGGAGCGACCCCGGCCTTGCACTGGGGCACACAGGGATCAGCTCTCTCCATGAGGAAATTGGGAATGGTGGGGGGAAAATCCGTGCCTGTTTGACATCTTTTCAACACCCCTTTGCGTGGCCTAATTTCAAGGCAGCCCTGTGATACGAAACACATCTTTCTGGATTGAGGAACATTTTCTTTTCCTTACGGGCCTTAATTCCCTGCCCGTTTTGGTTGGATTTCTCACCCCTCACTTGTTGCAAATGCCTGCGGCAGTTTTCATCACATCACCTCTAGTGTTCCTCACAAAACATTTCTTTATCAGTGCACAGCACTGAGACAGCAGAAATCCACCCAGCAACTCTTTACCAAGAATAACCAGTTCTGGAATATAAATTATTACATCTGGACCAAAAGCACGCGGTACTCAACTCCGCAAATCTGCTTTCGGTTACTAAACGTGGGAAAAACCATCAATCACGCCCGTTTTAATGGGAAATGACTAACAAATAATTAATGGGGAATGTTACACTTAAAACAACAACAGAAAGACCCAACAAACAACACCTAAAGTGCTGCCTGTTTAGCCACCCGATGCACTATTTGCTTTTCCACTGAATTTACTTAGGGAATTATGGATGCTGCTGACTTGCTCGGATCTCCTTGCCTTTAGCCATCATTATCCGTTATCTTTAGGGGTAATCATTTTTCTTAAAATCATGACCCATTTGATATCTTAAAAACAGCAACATTAATTTTCATTTGTCACAGAGCAGGGTATAAATTGGCTAAATGGTAATAGCATTCTTCTCGAGTAATCAGTTCTACATGATTAACCTAAATATTGCCAAAATATTGTTTACCATTCATTTGTATCCGAGGCAAAGGAGAGCCGCGATCCATGAGTTGGAGCAGGATTAATTTAGGTTCTGATCTGTATTAAAACTTGCCACAGTGATTCATAATCATCCTGGCTCGATATTTATCCCGACAAAAGCGTTTCCTTTGGGGAGCGCCTCATCACATGAGAATGCTGCCCAAAATCATCGCTGCCTTCTCACGCTTGCACTCGGTTGCAACGCACACCACAGAGAGGCAAGTATGGGTTGTAGGCAGGGGTTTGGATTTGGGGGTTTTTTTTCACGTACTCCTAACTTTTCTCACGTCTTCATTTCGTTTTCTTGCTGCGGGAGGATGAAGTCGGTGGTCTTTACCACCATCTAGTGGATTTAAGGACTCACAACAAGCCACAACGCTATCAAAAAACAGGAATAAAAATATTTAATCTGCAAATAGATGGAACTTATCCGTTTTATGGCAAATACGGCGTTATTTATCACACTGTGTGCGCTCGGGTGCGTCGTGGCTTGTAGCACAACACTCCCCGAAAATGGACAAAACCAAATTCCGAAACAGCGACTCACTGACACGAGCAATAGGACAGGAGAAAAAATTACCTCAAGGGGAAGGTTTAGATTGGCTATTAGGGAAAATTTGTGTGTGGAAAGGGCTGCCCAGCCCTGGCACAGCTGCCCAGGGCAGTGGGGGAGTCCCCATCCCTGCAGGGATTTCAAAGCCGTGTGGATGTGGCACTGTGATGGCCTCGGCAGCACTGGGAATGATTGGACCTGAAGGTCTGGAAGGGCTTTTCCAACCCAAACCATTCCCTGGTTCCATATTCTCCTTTCCAAAATGCCTGGTCACTTTTTCCCCTCAAGCAGCAGAAACATCTACAACCAAGCCTCACCTTTGAATGACAAATTTTCCCCCCATCTTACCAAAACAGACTCCAAACCCCCAAAAAGACTTTTCCAATGGACACTGCTGCCCATTACCTGGAGATGGGGAAGAGAAGGGAGTTTTCCATGCTGGATTTAGTGACAGAGGTCTGCCTTTTCTTTGTGCTACAGGATCCAGATTTGCTTTTTTGAGACAAGATTTTTGGATTCTATTCCCTTATCTGCAGTTTGGAGAAAATAACCCCATTATACAAGGAGACCCCCTCCACAGTGGAAGACGTAGAAGAGGTTTGACTGACTTAATCGTATTTTTCAAATAAAGAATAGTTGTTTGGGAGTTACAGAAACCTACTTTCCTTTCTCCACGTGCAGCAGGATGGACCTAAATTGATCCCTGTGCTTTCTGTGACACCAAAAAATATGGAGCAGTATTTCATCCCTGAAGAACCCGGTGGCCCAGGGACTTTTCAGTTCCCTTCCCTCAGGAAAGGGATGGGCAGCACCACCCGCACTTCCCTCACACAACACCGGCCTTTTGTGATACCTGACAGGTCAAAAAATGCACCTCCAAAACCAAATTAACTCCAGATTTGCTTCCAGCCTTCTTCCAGATTGCTCCAAGCCCCATCCAACCTGGCCTTGGACACTTTCAGCGATGGAGAATTCACCACCTGTCTGGAAAACTTTTTCCAGTGTTTCACCACCCTCACAGTAAAATCTTGTTCATATCTAACCTAAACCATCCCACTTCTAACTGAAAATGCTGAATTACCAGTCTCCTTCCCAGCTACCCAAGGTTTTATTTTAAACTCTGGCCTTTAAAAAAAAAAAAAAAAAGAAAAAAAAAAAAATTAAAATGAAGCAAAACCCCTGAAGCAGCTTCTCTCATTGATACCCAGCAGAGGACTGTGTCCTTCCTGGAGGGACCTCCTCGGATTTTGCACCTGATTAAGCCGTAACTCAGGGTTAGAGTCACGCTCTCGGTGACTCAGTGCTCTGGTTGACTGCCTGACAATCTCCACAGGGTACAGTGCAATTTACTTGTGTGCCCCAATTAGCACTGCTAATTGGGGCACAAAATCTGTGTAAATCTTTTTTTTTAATTTTTTTTTTTTTTTTTTTTTTGGTTGGTTTTTAACATGAACCACCATTCTGGGAATGGCAAGTGGGCACTGGAACAGGAGGGGGCTGATCTGCCCTGCCCTTCAAACGTGCCACAGGGAGTGGGGAAAGTTAAAAGCTTGGCAGAATCGTGGAATTCCAGGATGGTGTGGGTGGGAAGGGACCTTAAAGATCATCTTCCAACCCCCCTGCCACAGGCAGGGACACCTCCCACTATCCCAGGCTGCTACAAACCTGACCTCGGACACTGCCAGGGATCCAGGGGCAGCCACAGCTTCTCTGGGCACCCTGTGCCAGGGCCTCCCCACCCTCCCAGCCAGGAATTCCTCCCTAAAATCCAATCTAAATCTACTTTTTTTCAGTTTAAATCCATAACACGTGGATAAAGGCAGAACTTCTCTGATAATATCAAGTCCCATAAGTTTTTCTTCGAACAACCCAGAAGTATTTTTGATGAAAATGTGCAGAGGATCACAGAGGTTTATACACAATTATTTCAGCTGTGTGCCAGATTCCACAGGTGCTGAGTGATACAGTAACTCTTTTACCATCAATATTCTGGTATTTTCACACAGAAATGGCACTTCGGATGCCATTAGCATGCATTAATATTTGTTTTTAATCCAGAGCTGTAAGGTTGTGCAAACTCAGGCTGGAAAACCTTTGCACACACTAAAATCAGCTCATTTAAGATCAAGGGATGCTCACTGGATCATTGTTGTGGCTGATGCTCCAAACAGAATCCCGGATTTGAATATAAATATTTATCAATTCGAAGAGGATATGCAAAAGAAACAGCCTAGAAAATGAGATGCTTTTTGCTTTTCTGTGATGCCGGTTGATAACACTGGAAAAGAATTATTGTACGCTCCTCCAGCTAAAAAGCTGCCCATCAAAATAGTGCAAACTGAGTTTATTTTGTGATCTAGTACAACAATAAAAGAACAATTATCTCTTCCCCAGAAGCTTCAAGCCTAAATCACCTCATGTGCTTAATTCAGGATGCGGTGAAAAATCGCAATATTTAGAAAGGACCCCATCCCGTTGCTCCAGTCAGGAACTGAAGGGTATAAAACCAGGATATTGAGAACCTGGACTTGTTATTTGTGGGTGTTGTTTCAGGGTGGCTGAAACAGCACAGGGAAAAGCACTTTTTCCATGAAACTTTGTGAACGTCCTGCTCCAAACTCTCCATCCCAGCTGGACAAGAGGGGACGTGGAGAAAGGGTTGGTCCTGACAGCTCAGCTTTAAAAACCTCCATTGTTTCACTTTCCACGGGCCTTTTACTTCAAAATAAAAAATGAAATGTAAAACAAAGTTAAAAATAAAATAAAATAAGATACAAAATACATTTTTGAAGGAAAAATTAAAATAACATTAAATAATCTGCCTTTGCTCTTATTTTGCTCTTATTTTTTGGGGACTTTAATTTTTCATACTATTGCACTTAAAATAATTAAGCTCACACACTTGCTAAGGTGCCAGAGGAACAAATGCTGAGCCAAAAACACACTGCCAGATAATTTTTAAAACCCCAGAGTTCCACTTCCCAGGTGGCACCTCTGGAGCACTTCTCCACGGCACCAGGTCCTGCCTGTAGCCCGAGTGCAGGAGGCGTTTTCTGCCCTCTCTAAATTACCCCTCTCGTGAAAAGCTGGCTCCAGGCTGGGTGTGGGGGCCCTTCAGCCCAGCCAAAGGCTGTGTTTGCCTCCAACCTGGCCTTGAACATGTGACTCCACATCCTCCCTCGAGCACAAAGATCAGGAGGTCTTTGTCAGGAGCCCGGCAGGGCCCTGGGTCTGGCCCGTTGGAACCACACACCAGCACAGCCAAAGGTTTCTGGAGCTGCTCGACAGCAGGGTTAAAGCAAACACAGGCAAAATCAAAAGCCAAGAGAAGCAGAAGCCATGGTAGGATGGCTCTGGTCCCAGCGAGTAGCTGTGGCTTCCCCTGGGTCACACCCCCAGCTCGAGGTTTGTGACACCCACATTGCCATCCTTTGTCACCCACCCCTCCAGCACCCAGGACTGCACAATGGCATTTTTGATGCAGCCTGAGCGAATTATTCCCACATCTTTGCTTGTAAAATAATTCCCTTTCTCTGGCCAGCATCCGCTTTGCTGCTGCAACTCTTGTGTCACTTTTATTGCAGAGGCATAAAAGGGACCCTCAGCTCCAATTCCTGTCTCAAGATTCCCTTCCCAGCCATCCCAGGGTCAGAGTGGTCCAGAGGCACAAGCAAGTGGCAAAGGAGCCATCCAGCAGATGTTTCTGTGCCAGGACACTAAAACCTGTCTCGTTTTATCTCCCAACCAGGCTGCTCCAAGCCCCATCCAACCTGGCCTTGAACATTTCCAGGGATGGAGCAGCCAAAACTGAAATTCCGAACTGAAGTTCAGAACTGAAATTCCTATTCTGAAATAAATTTTTAAATTCATATTGAGAACAATTCTTTCAGTAAAACAAATTTTCAACGATTTTTTTTCCCCCCACAGGAAGATAAAAGCTCAAAATGGTTGGAGTGGGATATGAAGGAAAGCCCAAAGAGGAAGGAGCAGCAGGAACTGGGTGCAACTGGGAAGGAAAAACTTTTGGAACAGTAATTGGTATGGAAATAATCTTCACCCACCCTGTGGAAAGCCTGACATATGCTAAGGTCAGGCTTGTGCTAACTCAGAAAATCTTTTCTAAGCTGAATCCTTAAAGGAGGATGATTTAAATTATTAGGTACAAATACCCTCAGCTCCCAGGGACTGCAATCAGAGGCAGAGGCCAGGGGAGAAGAAAGAAAATAGGACAAGGCACGGTTTGACCCGACAGCATCCTCTTGGTGAGTGAGGTTGGGGCCGTCCTGTGCAGGGCCAGGAGCTGGACTTGATGATCTTTGTGGGTCCCTTCCAACTCACAACGTCTCACAGGAAGAACAAAGAAAGGGTGTTCCTTGAAATTCCACTCTATGGACACGGAGATGGAGAACTGTTAAAATCAGGAGTTCTACGCCAGATGTTCCTGCTACAGGATATTTGGGAAGAGCACAGAGGAGCTGCAGGGATCAAACCCTCACAGCAGGCTGGCAGTGACCCCTCTCCAAACTGAGCTCCAGCCACTACCACCGAGGGCACGGACAATCCCACTGGACCTGCACAGCTCAGTCTGTCCCTCTGGTGACTCCAGCACAACCCCCTTGCTCTTCCTGGGAATGCCAAACCCTCTGCCTTCAGCACACACCAGGATTCCCCGTGCAAATCACTCGGGCAAAAATACATTCACCATGACAGAGCTAATCAATGACAACAGTGCGGGGACAGCTGAGCAGCCCTGCCGTGGAGCAGCCCTCGTTGGGAGAAACTCTGGGCCACAAATAATTCATCTGCCCTTTATTAAATAATTAGATATTAACAGAGAACCACTGATTAGGCTGCACTGCTATGATAGTGTGTATTTTCTCCCTTGACTTTGTCACCGAGGTCACCAAACCACCCAAAGCCGAGGAGGAGAGAGGGAGACAGTGCATGGGCATGGCTGGAGAGAGAAGCCTTTCATTAACCTCCCTGATCCCCCATAATTTCATGTGTCAGCAGCTAATCAGCCACTCACTGACATCATCAAGGGACAGGGAGAAAAGATGTCCCGAGGGACCGATCACTTCTCACAGGAGAAAATCTGCACTTGCACCGCGAGCGTGAGCAGATTTCGCAGATAAATAAAGTGGGTTTGCATTATAATCACTGCTTCAATTTATGTTTATGCTGTTGGCAGCAAAGATTTATATCCAGCATGATGGAGATCATCGTTAAAGGAGAC
Source organism: Gymnorhina tibicen (assembly GCA_013399875.1). Taxonomy (NCBI): domain Eukaryota; kingdom Metazoa; phylum Chordata; class Aves; order Passeriformes; family Artamidae; genus Gymnorhina; species Gymnorhina tibicen. The sequence continues at coordinate 6,756,977 of VXAZ01005100.1, forward strand.
AGTCCTTGATAGCCCAGCCCCTTCAGACTTTGTCTCATACTTTGTCACTTAAAAAACCACAAGAGAATCACCTCCTTGCTGACTCCTGGTCCACAGCTTTATTAATTCACTGGTTTCCCAGACAGAGGAGGAAATACAGGGGGTGCTGCATTTTTCAGAGTTGGATTTTAATCATTCTGTATTTCCTTAATACTTTTATCCCGAAAGATTTTGTGAATCTAATCAACGCAGCGGTTAATTCATCTACAGCCGACAGAAAGTCCCTCTTAAGCGGGACAGAGACGTGCCTTTAACAGTGCTGCCAGAAGGGCAGGGACACGTGGGGGCCACCCCATCAGCCTGGGGTCTCCAGGGCACAGCAAAGGGTGCTGGCCGGGGCCTGGGGGGTTGCACACCTGAATTTCCAGGATTACGTGGGATCCACGGGGATCACAGATGGACAAACCGAGCCTGTGCCATGCGAGAGGTTTCCCAAAGCAACGCGTTCCCCCCGCCGAGGGATAAGGGAACGTCCTGCTGAGCACCCCTGGCTCTGCCCAGGAGCAGTGGCAGCTTGTCCGTCTGTCAGTCCAGCCTGGAGCCTGCCCTGGATGGGATTTTAGGGATCCCACGGGAGCTGCAGGGTGCTCCCAGCACAAGCTGTGGGTGGGGAGTGTCCCAGAGCTCATTGACACTGATAGAAGGCACTGGCCAGCGAGGGGGAGGAAGAAGCAGGGGCTGAAGTCCCTCACACCCCAAAAACAAGCCTTGAAACCCTGCACCACTTTCCATGGGGATATAGTTTACATTTGAAATTAGGCATGCTGCCTGCACAGTCTTTCCATGGTCCAGGCATCAATTTTACAAAACCCACCCATTAGGTTGGACTTGATCCTAAAGGTCTTTTCCATCCTAAATGATTCCATGATCCCGTGATCTGTTTGGAAAGCCAGGGGACATTCTCTCTCCCACAGTCCCTTCTTACAGCACCCTCAAGAACCAGCTGCACAGCCATCAGGCAAGAAACCAAAAATAATCTAAAATATCTGTTCCTTCCTCACCATTATCTCATGGACCAATGGGTTTGTGCAGCTGGACCTGATTTTTCAGGATACTGGAGCTCCTAAATCCTTAATGACCCCACGTGAGCTGGTGCCCAGGGTCTCTGTCTCTCTGTACAACCACTGACCATCCAGCAGGAGAAATCCCATGTCCCCATATGGAAAAAATGCCCAAACAGGCATTACAAGTTTATAATCAACACATCACCATCAACAATCTAAACAAAGCCTTTCCAAACAGCCAGGTTAGCTTGGGTGTGGGAGACCGACTTGTGTCCAAAAGGGTAGCCAAAATTTAACTAAAATAGTGCTCAGCGCTGGTTGAAGTGCAGGAGAACCTCACCCTGCAGTCCTTCAGAATGGAAAACCAGACATTCCTGCCCTGCGCTGGCAAAGAACTTGGAAGAAATACAGATCTAGAAAAGAGATCACGGCACGGTGAAAAAAAAAAAAAAAAGAAAAAAAAATTTTGGAAAAAAAAAATTTGGAGTGTGGGAATAACGCTGTTGAATTCTACTTGGGATTGGCCAGGTTTTTTCTACTGGAATAGATGTTGCCCTTCCAGCAAGCAGATCTTACAGAATTGATTTCTATTCATTTTTCTGAGTTTTGGAGAGTTATGAGCTAAAAAAGGGCTCACAGAGAGAGAGTCACTTAATTTTGGTCAACTGATTAACAGTAATAAACCAACGACAGCCCAAATCACTGAATGAAGTAACTTTACAAAGACACTCAGGTGATAACATGAAACGTATGCACTTATATTGACTGCAAAACAACAGTGGAAAAAGTTATTTTCGTAAAGATTTGCACCTCTTTTTTTTTTTTGGACAGTAATTATGCATTTCCATATATATATATATATATATATATATTCCAAACTCCATTTTTATTAGCACCTTTTCTCTCAGCGCTGACAGATTCTGCACCTACAGCTCTCCCGCTTCTCACCACACGGTCCTAACCTGGAACTGAAAATGCTGGGAATACAGAATTCCTCCCTGGAGCCTTCATTCCGGTCGCTTTGTTGGACACAAATATTGGAATTGCTGGGGATCTGTGCCTAAATCTCTCTGTTCTAGCTCAAATCACGAGTGTTGTAACACGGAGCAATTAACAGCAGAGCCAGGAAATGGCCACTCAGATCAGCTGCCACCAACACACTCCACACCAAAATCAAAGGTGAGATAGAGTTTTCCTAATATTGAGAATATTTCCTCTTCAAATTTCCATGGTTTTTGTGAAGGAGAACATCACTGAGAGCGAAACTTTTGCCTCTACCCCATGATTTTCATTTTCTAGTGTATCCATTTCTTCATTTTTCATTCCAACTATGTTGCAAAATTCAAATTCGGAATAAAACAAATAAACAAAGTTTTCATTGCTCTAAAATTGATTTTTTTTTTTTCAGCATAGTATTGATTTATCCTTAGAGTGAGACCTAATCTCTACTTATCAGGGTTTTTTTCCTCACATCTAGTTCTCCTACAAGGTTCATTTATAAATAAAAAGCTGAATTTAGCCCAGTTTTACTTTAATGAAACAGGTTCATAATTGAGAGTGAGGATTTTTGAACGCGAGATCAAATAATCCCATTTTCTCTGCGATCTGGGTATCATCTTTAGGCATAAAAATAACCTTAAATGATCACATCCTTAAACAAAACCTATACAAAAAGAGATATGAGCAATAAGTAGAGCAAAACCTAAACCCGAGGCAAAAATAGGATTTTCCAAGACTCATCTTTGCCATGGCTCCATAAAAGCGAATTTGCCAAATGCAGACCAAGGTTCCCCAGAGCTCTGGGGTTGCCATGGGATAGGGAATTCAGCAAATTTATATAGAAACAACATCTAAATTCTTCAGCATAGGCAGAAGCTACATCTGACACAGCCTCATTATACAGTTTGTTCTTCTGGGGAGAGAAGCAATTTCACACCTAAAAAGATGTATTTTCAGGTACTAAATGTTAAATATCTGTTCTCCATTCCCACCTACCCTGACACTACCAAAATCCCTTTTTTTGCTGTTATCCACCTACCCCAAAGTTTACCAAAAACCTCTTTTTTTTGCTGCTAGCGCTGCAAAGAACATTCGGCCGCCCTTCTAATTTTAATCTTCTAATTTCTAATTTCTCATTTTAATTTAAGACGTGCCAATTGTTTCTTTCCAGACGCGGGGCGCTTTGTTTGGCTTTAAAACCCATCACCAGGAGCAAAGCCCGGGCTTCAATAACTCCCGAATGTCAGCACATCTCCGATTCCCAAAATACGCGGTTTAGGGAGGGATACGGAGCCCGCTCCGACTCCGGGATAATTCCAGCATTAATTTTCACCTCTAATTGTTTCCTCCTCAAACAGCCCCACGGAGAGAGACTCCCAGCCCTCCATTACACATAACTTATCACAGCATTAAATTTGCCTAAATCGTGCTCCAGTGCTGCCACGCTGCTGACCCTTAAGTCTGTAAACAAATACATTTGTTCTCCATATATTTATGTTTTTGTCTTCTAAATGGTGAGAAAATGAGCCTGGAATCTTCATATTGTAATTGTATCATCAAAGCCTGTTGAGAATACGATAAAGTAACCAGAAGTTAAATTATCAATAAGAGTCATTTATTTTGCATTTTTATTTTAAAGAATACTTATGAGAATTGTGATAAATTAGCAGTGACAAACTACTTCTTGCAGGCTGATTTTGTGTGGAGAGTTTAATTAAACATTGCAGCTGTTTATCTCTATGGTGATTAAATTTTCATATGTAAATTACATGTATTAAGATCAAGATACTTATGTAAATGTCACTTGCCTTAATGTTTTGTGTTACTGTTATTAACATCTCACCATCAGCTTGTAATCTTCTTGTATTGCATTACGCCGCCGTGCACTACACGACTGAAATAAGTAGATTTATATCTTAATAACAAAAACAAGTTTTTAAAAAGAACATCTCGCTGTGTAATTGAGATGTAGATAAAAAAAAAAAAATTTAAAAAAAAAAAAAGTAATAAACTGTCAAGGGGGAACCACTGGAAATTTGAGAACCTCTTCGGGTCGGGTTTGTTTGTGGATGTGGCGCTTGGGGATGTGGTTTAGGGGTGGGCTCGGTGGCCTTGGAGGGGTTCTCCAAGATGAACAATTCCATGGGTGCCTCCCATCTGTCTGCAAGCAATATTTGAATTGGGAGGCAGCATTTTTACACACAGGGGCCAAAACCAACCCCCAGGGGCAATTGTGTCACGCCCACCGTGGGGGAGAACAGGGTAATTTCACTGCACTTATGTGAGAACAAAACAAACTTTACCTGGACACCTAAAAATCCCCCCAGAACAACTCTCCCATCTGCTTAGAGCAGCTGAGGGTATCGTGGTTTATTCTGTGCTGTCCCCACCGAGTGAAAAGCAGAATTCCATTGTAGATCTGATATGAACACTTTCTAAACAACAACAAACCAGATCTGTATTTCAAGCAGAGGAAAAAAAGCTCAAGATGCACCCCCATCCATTTCCAACAACCAAAAGAAACCCCCTAATAGGTCCCAAATATTTCTTTAAGAACAGAACTTTAAACTCCCGGATCCTATAGTGAGTCAAAAGAAGAAAATTACTGAGATTTGCCATTTACTAAATTTTCCACCTATTTTTTCTGCTCTTGCTGTACCCTGATGAGCATCATTCTTATTCTCTTTGATGGTGAAGATTAACTACAACTCGGAGTGAAGAAATAGGAAGATCTGCCATCTGATCTTGGTTATTAGACAGAGGGAAGTTCTTAATACACAAAGTTCCAGCTCCGATGTAAAAAAGACTTTTCATTATGCCAGTCATGCTTGGAGCCTTCCGACAGGCAGACACTCATTGATAGCAGGAAATCAAATCCGCCGTTTGCAAAAACAAATTAAGAGCCCAAATTGCAGTAGGCAACACACAGAAAATGAGATGAAAACCACTTGGGATTAATTTCTTTTGAGGAACCCGCAGGTTCTGCGTGATCTCGGAGTCTGCGCTGGCTGGTGTGAGGGGCAGGAAGAAAGGGCAAGATCCCTGGGAGGCGGGGGCTTCATTTTCCCCCTCTGCCATCCAGAGGCACGTGGAACTACCAAAAGAGAGCACATTATCTCCAGGATCTACTCCAAAGCACTGAAACGCCCCAAATAACCGCGTGGATGTTGTGACGGGCAAATTGAAGGTGAGGCTCGGAAGGAGCTCAGTAACTCTGCCCCAACGCGATGTGCTTTGAAGGAAGCGCAGCTGGCACAAGGAATCAGCAGGTATTTTAATGGGCACTGTCCCTCAGCACCAGTAATTCCATCTGATGAGAGCCTTCGTACTCTCAGGGTGTGACAAACACAGCTCCCTCAACAGCTGCAGCCCCTAAATCCACTCTGAGTTGCCTTTTTGTTTTAGAGTCTTCAGTTACACCCCAAACACACTTTGGGGTTTGATTCCGTTTCCTTACAGAATGTTCTGTTTCCAAATTTAAAATCGACAATACATGTCCTTTAAATCCATGGTAAACTGCTAGAAAAGAGTTTTTTGTTTTTTTCCTTTTCCCCGCACCAGGTTTCAGGTCTTGCCAGAGGATGTTTGCAACGTTTAGACTGTCTTAAAGTCCTTATCCACGGCTCGAGGCTCCCACACATCCCAGCTCTGCTCTGACACGTTATTCCACATTATTGCATTCAGCTAAAAAGATGAGAGCAACGCTTTGGAGATCACCAACCTTCCACTAAGGAATGTGATGGATTCCTGAAAGTCAGTTGTTCCAGAAGGAATTGGTGCTGCGTTCCACTCGCTCTGCTCTGAAGAGGCACAAGAACAATCTACCCTGAAGACCACTGAAAATTTACCTGTAAAATTTCTTTTCCAAATTAAAAGTTTTGTGGTGTTGAGTTTCAATGAAATCAACACCCACGTTTGCAACTGTTCCCCCCCATGGAAAAACTGCTGTGGCAGAAGAATAAATCTTTCCAACTTCCACAGATAGAAACAACCTCAATTAATTGGAAGTAGAGCCCTGGATATGACAGCATTTTGGGGTTTTCTCTCCTGCACAGGGCACGTCTTTGATGGGAAACTCCAACCTGTGACACCTCCCCAGCTGAAATGGGGCAGAATTTTTGCAGCTGCAGAAAGACCTAATCCAGATATGCAAAATTGCTTCCGAGTGCCACCTCCAGCGGGGGAGAAGCCTCCCAGGCTACCAAGGGGAAAGACAAAACCACAAGTTCATTTCACAGATCCTTCTTCACCGGCAGCTCCATACTCCAGTGGATTTCTTGGACATCGAAGTGTCTTTTGGATAAGTGAAGGATTTGACCCTGCATCCACCAGTGCATTCATTTTCCATCTCAGTGATTGCAGCAGCTCAGGCTGGGGTGTCCTGGTTTATCACCATCACAACCACGGCTTGAAAAACGGAGCGTGGGACCAGGAAGAGACGGAGACAAGAGGAGCAGGCTAACGGTGAGGGAGAAATCCTGCTTCTCCACACAAATCTCACTCATCATTCCCAGTCAAGGAGAAAGGGTGAAATATTGTTTACGGGGGGGTTGGAAATTACTGCATTATCCTAAGGATTGCCTGGGTCTCTCCGCAGCCCTTCAACGCAGACAGATCATGATGAAGTTCACCACGAGGCATTTTTCTTCGACAAGAAAACCTTGTGCTATTTAAGTTTAGTTTGCCATAAAACTTCCTCTATTCACTGGCTGACTGTCTACAGAAAATAATAACCCTGAGTAATGATCATAGCCGGGATAGTTGGCAGCAGGTCCACCACAATTACCAGAAGTTAATTAGAATTATTAAAATAACAAACACGAGGCCACCGATATTATACATCTACATTTAATAACGGAACCCAACGGTGCATCTGATTCATGAACTACATTTGTTATTTTAAAGCCTTTTCTTTCTCACCAAATTAAATATTGATGGATTATCCTCTCCAAATCAGTCGGTGGATTGGATTCTATTTATACAGGTCCTAAAAATTAAGCTTCAGAGCAGAACTATAAAGAGTCTCTTGTCTCCCTGAACAGTAAAATAACTTGCAGTTCATTTTTGCTTGTTGCTGCCCTCTCCACAGTGTTCTGTTTGGAAAATGAAATTCCAGACTTAAAACCAATTTGCCAGACAATTTCATCAAACACAGTTTCACCTCCTGTTGCTGATTTAATCCAAATTTATTTAAGGCCACGCTTGTAAGAAATTTCAAGTTCAAGTTGTCAACATCTTTGCACCCACGTGAACCCTAATAATTTTAACATGCACAGCCTCCACAGTTTTAATTTTCAAGGGCATTTCAACACCTCTTTGCTCTCTGAAATGCTCGGCTGTGCCCCTCCTGCCTCCTTCCTTCACACCACGATTATTTTAATCAGACAGCTCGGAACAGATTGAACACGTGTTTACTCCACTCCAGCATGTGCACAGTGTTGTAAAGAGCCTGGCTTTATTTTTAGATCCTAAAAGTGAATTATGCAGCACATGGGACTAGGGGAGGATTTTTAAGCTTTTATATTGGCGGATTTGAGGAGGAATTGCTGACACACATCACGCTGCCTTTCACAGACAAGCATTGTCAGGGCCATGCATCATCATATTTTCTGTTCATTTTTCCAACCAAATCAACCCCTTTTCAGGCCACCGTTCTTCTCAGTCATTAGGCAAAAGGCAAATATCAGTTTAATCGCAATAACTGAAAATACATGGAGCTCCCTGAGCTGCTCAGAAAGTTTTCTTTAGAGCTACAAGAAAACTTTCAATTCTTGTTTCCCTACCCAGCGACCTTGGTCTTCAGCATTCCTCTATCCTTTATGTATGAAAGGAAAACATATATTAAAAGTTTTATATATTTATAGTTTCTCAGTATTTCAAACAAAAATATTCCTGAAGGAAATTAGCAACAAAAGCAAAAATACAAACGTTATCTATTCGAACACCAAAAATTACAAGCCAGGTGCTGGATTTGCATTCACTCTTCCGTCAGTTAATTACTGTGGGTTCAAATGACCCCAAGTAATTAAGGAAGAAGGAATATAAGATTCGAGAGAAGCCTTAAAAAGGCTGAGAGTTCTTCAGGCTATAAATTGCTTTTCCAAACTTCACAGGAGCAAAAGGGATGAAGAGGTAGGAAATGCAGCTCCACCAAAACGACTTAAAAATAAAGATTTACACTTCCTATAAAAGGAAGCGTCTCCAGATTATTTTCACTGTGAGTAAAACCCTTCCAACCCAAACTATCCAAGGATTCTACAAAAGTTTAAAATTAATAGAGGAAGGAAAGAGCAAGAGGGAAGAGCTTTCCCTGCTGCTGCAACTCAAACCAGATTTTAGTGTCAAACATTGTGGGACCGACCCATCCGAGGGGCTGGTAGGGCAAAACCCACCAAAGAGCTGAGCTCCCAAAAAAGGTTCTGCACAAATTCTGGGGGAAATACATGCGAGTCTGGGAAACAGCTTGCTGTGAGAACAAGTTAGAGACTCTCGGTCTTAAAATAAAAGTTCAACAACAACTCGCCACAGTGACAAAGCCCTAATAAAGATCAGCCTTTCAACAGCAGCTCTCCAAAACGAGCCCCACACAGCAGATCCAAGGGGACTCCAGCCCACCAGGGAACACAATTTACCCTTTTCCTCACTCCTCCAGCGACAACACGAGGCCACGGAGACTCCCACACTCACTCCTTGACCACTTCGACATTGCCTCCCTCCCAAATCTGCTCCCTTTGCGTTTCCCAGAATATCTGGGGATTTTCCCTAATTAAATGATTTCACACCGTGTTATCTCTGGTTAACACGAAACCAAGCTTTACTAATTTGATCTCCCCGTGTCTGGCACCATTTGTTCATGCTCTGTCACCACCTCTGAACACAGCCTGCCTCTGACCTCTTGGGCTCAGCCCCAAAGCTTCCACAGCACCCTCGGCTGCCCAAAGCCCAGGGTCGAACAAAACCCAGTACTGAGACTGAGAAAGTTCCCAGCTGAATTGCAGATTGATTAGATAATCACTATTTTTTAATAAATTTGCATCATTTTTTAAAGGAAGTTTGTCCTTCAAGTGAGGCACTGGAAAAGAAGCAATTTTGGGACTTCCTTAACCTCTTTTCTCCCCTCTTTCATTCTCACCATTCCTCTATGTTTCAAAACCTGGCCATCGCTGGTGATTTTGATTATTGTGAAAACATCTTGTTCATTGCCATTCCATCATGAATCTTTCCCGTTTTCCTGCTGTATATGGAGAGCCCCATCCCCTGTATGGCATGACAACCTGCACATCCAGCCTGGGCTCCCCTGAACACAGGGAAAAATCCAATTTGTTCAACTTTTACCCAGAGCAGACACGTGGATTCCCTCCCTCTGATTTTTAAAATCTCCCACTTTTAAGTGGTGATGTCAAGTTTGCTGTCTGGGGCAAGAGGAAAGAGCCTCAAGTTGCACCAGGGGAGGTTTAAGTTGGATAAGCAGGAAAATTTCTTCCCTCAAAGGTTTGTCCAGCCCTGGCACAGCTGCCCAGGGCAGGGGGGGAGTCCCCATCCCTGGAGGGGTTTCAAAGCCCTGTGGATGTGGCACTGGGGACGTGGGTCAGGGTGGCCTTGGCAGCACTGGGAATGGTTGGACTCAATGGTCTTGGAGGGTTTTCCAAGCTGAATGGTTCTGGGATTTTATAATCATCATTCCCTGAGGATACCAAACCCAATTTCATTGTTTTTACATTTCTCCAATCCAAATCCCCACTCGGCATTTCCATGAGAGCTGCTCCCTGGCGGAAAACAATTAAATGATCCTTGAAACTTGTCCAAACTCCGGGACATCGCGCTTTGAACAGCTGAGAAGTTTCAGGAGTTGAATCCCTCACCAAAACCTACACAGTGAGTTCTGCGAGGACCCAAAATAACAAATTGCTGAAACTTTGAGGTGGGGGTGTCATTTTCAACATCGACTTCCACTGCTGGGGCTGAGTCAAAGGGAGCCTTGTCACCGACTCCAAAGTTTCCACGAAGCCAGGCCTTTGTGCCCCAGCTCCCGAATCAAAATTCCACCCAGCAGAAGTGTGAAAATATTTTCAGCGTATTTATTAGCACCTCCTCTCGCTCGGAAGGCAAACAGAACGACGAGATTTCAGGAGAGTGAAAGACAGAATATTAGTCCCCTGCGCTGCCAGTGCTCCCAAATTTCTGCCAATACTTGTCACTCCCGACCCGGGCGGCCTCACGCAATTTTATTTAATCAGCCCATTTCCAAATTCTTTGGAAAAAACAAATGAAGTTAAATAACAAACAGCATAAATATTTTAATAGGCCTTCACATTACCAACTGCCAGACCAGCTGTCTAAACCGCAAGGGTTTTGGTGGCTTCTCTTTTTTTTTTTTTTTTTTTTTTTTTTTTTTTTTTTTTTTTTTTTTTTTTTTTTCCAAAGCAGAAACACATACGTCTGCGCCTCCAAAGGCATCTGTCTCGGGAGTGATCCCTGGCCTCGGGCGGCGCGGCACAGACGCTCCGTGGGGACACTCGGAGGGTGCTGGGTCCCATCTCTGCGGCCCCTCCACGCTCCTGTGGCAAGTGGCAAGAGGACAAAACGAGTCCCGAGCTCAGCATTACGAGCTCGGCTTCCTCAGTGAATTAATTTTCAGCACAAAAGAAGAACGGAAAATAATTCCAGTATCGTGTATTTAACACCAAGGCGAGGAAAAGCAGCTTTGCTCGCGGTTCCCTACGCGTGGAAAGTCTGGCTGTCCGCAGCCGTGATCCCAAAGAGCAGATCTGACTTCATCCAGACAATATTTTGGGAATGTGATGGCTTTTGTGACAGCCTGGTCTGGTGGGAGGTGCCCCTGCCCATGGCAGGGCACGGAGTGAGATGAGCTTTAAGGTCCCTTCCAACCCAAACCAGTTCGGGATTCTGTGGTTTTGGAGTATTTTGCAACACGCTGCTGGAAAACTTCAGGAAGAGGATGCTTGGAACCCCACATTCCAAAGGGATCAGCTCAGGAGGAGGGGGGCCGAGTACCTACAGCTGGGTATTTAATTGTATGTTCATAGAGAGAAGGAAAGAGGCTTTGAATCTGTCAGTGAAATACCTGGTATTGAACTGAAAATAAAAATGGAAAATCTTAATAAATACTCCGAAGTCCAAACCTTTAAAGTCAAATCTAATTTTAAATATTGGGAAACTAGGAGAGAGGAAATAGTGAGCTCCCAAAAGAAGAAAATACCTACAATTAAAGGAAAAAAAAAAAAAAAATCGATGATTCAAATTTTGGATATGAACTATGAAAACACTCTCAGCCCCCTTATGACACTGAAACAGTGAGAGGAGGAGGATGAAAATTCCTTCTTCCCTTTGTGCCTCATCTGGGCTAAACTCCATGAAAATTCAGTTGTTAAAGACAGGACTAATTCCCACTGACTGCAGAAGAGACATGAGCTCACCAGCTGAATTTTAAGGAAAAAAAGTTCCACTACAGAAACCGGGAGTGTCCCGTGCAATGGACACTGAGCAGACCCAAGTTCCACATCACGAAGATGCACGTGGATAACCACGGCCAAAGTTTTCATTCTGAACCGACAACACATTAAATATATATTTTATAGCTATATTTATATCGCAGTTTAATTATTATAAATAATATACAAAAATATATTTGATTTATATGTATTTAATGTATTATCAGTTCATGTATAGTGTCTATATATACTATATAGACACACTGTACATACTGATGTAATTTAATTAATATTCATGAAGCAACAGTAGTTGATTGCCAGATTTTGTCCTATTCTGAGCACACTGATTTTCATTAGGAACACTGATTTTCCTGCAACACCGTATTAATAACCTGCTCTCTATTTTCTACAACTCCAAGTCAAAAACTTGATTTGGAGCCTCGGGAAGAGTTAACATTTAGCAAAAGAAAAATGAAAATAAATTCTTTAAACATTTGCTTAGCTTGAAGTTCTCTAAAATTGTGTCTAACACAACAACTCTCGTGATTTTTTTGGGGTTGTAACCCCAGAGTGGTTTGGGTCAGAAGGAACAGAAGAGCTCAGCGATGTTTTTCCCTTTTCTCAGCCTCTCCAGCAGTGGGAAAGGTCCCTACACAACTGTGTGAAAACTGCTGTTCTCGGGAGAAAAAAGGGAATTTTGGGGGTTTTCCTCGCGGAGGAAGCAGCTGAGGGTTGTGTGGAGCCACCACGCGAGGGAGCCCTGCCCTCAAAAATTCCCTCGTTTAGGGGCAAGGAAACCAAAAGAGGAACGAACCTGCGGGTCCAGGGGGATGCCAAGAACCAGAGCCCCTGGTCCTTCCCAAATCATCCCAGCCAAGCCTTGGGAGAGCTGGGGAGAGAGGAAATCCTCGACTGGGGAGAAAAAAGGACATTTTTTTATACTATCCTCACTTATACTCGAGCGCAGAGGAAGTTTACAGTTAAAACAGAGGTGCATTATTTCTGTCTGAAAACCAAGATGAGATGATAATAACATCAGTCACACGCACAGGCAAAGAGCAAGGCAAAACTGAGCCTGGAAATATGAGAGCCACGAAACTTTCATATTTTGCCCCATAAATTACGTTGCTGCCCCCCAGAGAGTATTTTGAAATATCCACACAAAAAGGGTTTAACCACACAGCCCAAATGTCTCCCACCAGTCTATTCTGACATAATTCATCACCAAGTAGGGGCTAAAGAAGCCGAGGTGGTTTTTTTCCCCACACAGAAACACTGACAATGTTTAAATCACAACTTAAATGAGTCAAATTGAGCTTGCTCCGGCATCGTGATCCTCCCCTCCCTGCTGCTGTCATGTGCACTGAGCATGACCTGGGGTTCCCATGGAAAAGGGAATCGTAATTACAGCCTAAAACACCACGAGCAGCGAAGGAAGCTGGGGATGGGCTTCCCACGGCCTCAAATCCACTCCTTCCTGATGTCAAACGCTCAGCTCAAAACCTCAGCAACAGTTTCCTGCAAAACAGCCTTTCCTGCCATCCTGTTCCATGCCCACTGCAGAAAACCCCACAATCAGCTCCTGGACGTTCATCTACCACCGCGGGGATGGTTCAAGGTTTGGCAAAAAGTTGTGGAGATGAAGTGATGCCAGCAGCACGGAGCCCTCACCGCGTGGCTGGACACAGTGGGGCAGAGACCCAGCACCTCCCCAGGGCAAGGGATCCCCTCCCAAGCGTCAGAGCACCAAGGCCGGAAAAGGAAAGGCCTGGGAACCAGAGGAATTCCTGTATTGGAAGGTGCCACCGAATCATGGAATAGTTTGGGTTGGAAGGGACCTTAAGGATCATCCCGTTCCACCCCTGACACCTCCCACTGTCCCAGGGTGCTCCAAGCCCCGTCCAGCCTGGCCTTGGGCACTTCCAGGGATCCAGGGGCAGCCACAGCTGCTCTGGGCATCCTGTGCCAGGGCCTCCCCACCCTCCCAGCCAGGAATTCCTTCCCAGTATCCCATCTCACCCCGCCCCTCTGTCTTTGCAAATTCATTCCCCCTCATCCTGTCCCTCCATGCCTTGTCCCAAGTACCTCTGCAGTCTCTTGGGGGTCTTTCAGGCACTGACCCATGCTCCACCCTGGTTCCCCTCAGAGGCATCAGAACAGGTTATACCGAGCAAATTTTAAAAGAAAACTATCAGTAACTAAATTCACAATTTATCAAGAGCCTTCCTAAAAATACCAGAATGTTTCTCCTACCTCACGTTCCTTCACAGCACCTTTGTATCACTTTAAATGTTTTGCAAACTCTAATTATAACAATTACCTTAAAAAGGTGTCTTCACACCGCAAGCCAAAATATTAGGGAACGTTATTACACGTCTGTCCCCAGTCTCTCACTTCTTACAAGGCCACATGATCCAAAAGCTGCAAGGCAAAACTTCCGAGGCACGACCTCCACCTACACCCAGCTCCTCTGCTCCCCGGTTCCAATCCGTGGAGCAGGAGGTGAACAGCACGGGGAGCACCACGGCCTCCTGCCCACTAATTACCAGGAGATGGGAGAGGGTTTGACAGTGCACTGCATCCTCCTCACAAGGGGTCTCCTCTTCTCTCTTTACTGGTATTAACTCACTTATTCTGTAATTAAAAGAGCTGCAATCCTTGTGATAAAGCGACACGGCTGCTTTGCCCTTCGCTTCCTCGCTCCCCGCATTGTGCCACCCATGTCACACCATTAATTTTTCTAATTAATCAAGTGTATTTCATTTATTTAATGTATTTATTGACGTATAATAATCACGAAGTCCTAGAATGGTTTGGGTTGGAAGCGACCTTAAAGCTCATCCAGTTCCATCCCCCTTCCACGGGCAGGGACACCTCCCACTATCCCAGGGTGCTCCAAGCCCTGTCCAGCCTGGCCTCGGGCACTTCCAGGGATCCAGGGGGCATCTCCAACTTTTGGCCTTCCCCCACCACGCCCACAGGGAGCAGCTTTGGCAACGGGAGCTCCATCCCTGTGGCAGAGCCCAGGGAAGCCGAGGATGCCCTCACAGGAGCGGTGCTGCGGGGCTGCAGACTTTCAGGTGCTAACAAGGCTGGAACATCTTGTGCAGGCAGCACTGCACGCACGGGAAAGAACGGAAGGCAGAACCTTCCTTGGACCAGCAACGCACATTTCCTCCTCACACACCCTTTGGATTATAGTCGGATCAAGTTGTCAGTGCCCTGTGCTCCTTTTCTCCCCAAATATGATTCGGAAAAAGTAAAGACTTGACAAAGAAACGTCCTCACGGTTTCCTAAAAGCTGTAATTTTAACTTTTCCACATTAGCCGTTAAATACATTGTCATCACATCAAGCTCTGCGTCCCTCGCTGAACTCCCAACGCACACGGGGGCTCTGCAGGGAGCTGTCACCACGCTGCCCTTCCCTGACCACACGGGTTGGGAAGGGACGCTGCTCACACCATCCCACTGAATTCCCGTGGTTTCGGCCCGGCTCGGAGTTATTTCCTCGGATGCAAAGCAGGGGCCGGAGCAGACTGATAGAGGCCTGTGTGGTGTGCACACACATCACATGCTGTGCTCGCCCTCCCTGTGATCATCCCACCCCCTGAACTCAGCACGTGCTCCCGGGATGGCGCTGCCAGAGGGAGGGTGGGCAGCGGGACTGGCAGCACCTCCTAAATCAAAATTCCACGAGCTGATGTGGAACTGCCGCCGGTACCTGAAGCTCCTTCCCGGAGAGCAGGAGCGAGATGAATGAGCAGAGCCTTCCCTAATTCATGCACTCCCGTCCTGCCAGAAGCGCCACAGCCGAGGCTCCCATTCATCTCCCTTTGCCTGGCAGCGCCAGGCTGCCCACAGAATGTTCTGCTCACAGCTCCACGTGCACGGCTGCGATTCCTGCTCTGCCCACGCTGCTCACCTGGGGCTGGAGACTGCCAGAAACCTCTGGGCACGCACACATAAACACCCAAACTCAAGGACATCTTGAAACTTCGCCACTTTGTCCCGAAATCAGTATTAACCCGAAATGTTTAGGATCGGCTACTCGCTCTCATGCACTTTCTGCTTGAGACAGACAAGTCTCAAACAATACAAAAACAATAAAAGTGGGATTAACAGACCTCATGGGCAGGGGTCTTTCCTTAATTTCATCCTTTCTTAATTTCACCACATCCCTGGAAGCATCCCAGGCCAGGCTGGAGCTTGGAGTAACCTGGGATAGTGGAAGTTGTCCCTGCCCATGGCAGGGATGAGCTTTAAGGTCCCTTCCAACAAAAGCCAGGCTGGGATTTTAAGATTCTCTGATGCTATTACTCTCCCACACAGACCAGCCAAGTATTTCTCGAAGTATTTGCTTAGCATAAGGCCCAGGAATTCATCTCTCACACCTAGGAATAGGAAGCCAGGGTTGGAGACCTCTCAGGTAACTGATAAATATCAGTGAAATCTGTCTTTCACGACCAGGTCGCTGATGTAGATATTGAACTACCAATTAAAAGCCTCCAGGAATTTCATTTACACGTTTATCCAGAACTCCTGTTTGTCCGGGAGTTAAAAATAAATGGATTTGTTGACATTTGTGGGTAATGACTGCTTGAGTAAACAGAATTTCAGATCTGAAACATCCCAACTTTAGACAGAGGGTCCCGGGACCATCACCTGCCACAATTTCTATGGATTCATCATTTGTCTCTCAGAAACAAAAACTACATTTGGTAAAAATCAGTAGAAAGCAAACAAAATATAGCCCACTCTAAAGAAAACATAATTACACAAAGCATTATTCAACTTTTAGTAAAACATAAGGGTTGTGATTACAGCAGATTTTGCAAAGCATACGAAGCATCATCATTTAGCTGTAGGTTAAGCTGGATTTTTACATATCTGAAGAAACAACACCAAGAGAAAAATATTTAGGAGCGGAACACCATCATTCATAGTGAACCAAAACTCCTAAATGTCTAAAATAGTCTTTTAAATCATTGTTTCTTCACCTGTTAATGGAGTTTCCAGGTCTTGCACCTCCTTACAATAAACCCTAACTGTGGTTAGGTTGGAATTGAAGGGAAAGTGTTCAGCACTGCCACGGCTCAGATTAAAAGTGGTTTCTCTTAAACAACCAATTCTACTGCTTCCAGAGATGACCCTTTTGGAGAATATCTTTAATTTTTTTATTAACTGCTGTCTGAACAGCCTGCTCAGAATACAAAAGACAAACAACTCCCCCCTCTCCCTGTAACAATTAGCAGCCATGATAAAGCTCCAATTTCCAACTTAGTTAATTTAGCATGTCAGAAAGCAATCTCTGCCTGGTAATTTCAATGCACTGAATGTCACAGAAAGGCCAAGTGACAGATTGCTGCATTTCAGTCAGAACACTCATCCTACTAAAAATGTAATCACTGATGTTCAGCTCTCATTTGATATGCACTGTACAATATTTGGGTTGGGGGCAGCCTCTGGCATCTTCTTTGCCCCCCTCTTGTACAATAAAAAGTGAATTCATGTTGCATTCCGGGTTCCAGCAGCACACGAGAACCACGTGGGCAGGCAAGCCCAGACCACGACACTTCAGTGGAATTCTGAGTCCACACCGGACACGACTGATCTGGAATTCACTCATCACTGTAAGTAAAGTAATTCTGAGTTCAGACTCAATAATGCTGGTGAGAACTGAAAGTCTCGTTCCGAGTCACACTCAGGAGACTGCAAAGTCCATCAAAAATAAATTAAAATCCTTTACCAATCATTAGCATGCCCTGTGTTTAATCACACCCCTAAAAAACTGCCTGAACTCCATCACTGCAGGATGGAGAGGCTCCAGTTGGAAGCTGAATTTCAGGGCTCTGTCATGTGCATCGTGCCCCATCTTCCAGCAAGCTTTCCATGAATCTATTTGTTACAAATTATTTTGATGTACAGGGAGTTTATTTGTCTTCTTTTCCAAGAATAGTTTCATAACCTCACCACATTCCAAATCTAAATAACACATATGCTCCATGTTTAACAAACTCCAGTTGGTGCTTCATATGTGTACTTTTCCTTCTTATTCCAAGGATATGGCTGCAGAGCACCGGGGATCAGGCACCAGCGTGGGTGAACGCTCTCTGAATCCCTGCTTTTCAATTGTCAGACAGCAATTGACTGAAACTGGGGGGAAAAAAAATTATTATTCTGACAGGCTTTGATAAGTCATTGGCTCCAAAACTTTCTCTTCCAAGTCCCTGGTGTCTATCAGACGCTCAGTCAGGCGTGTCGCATCTCCTTCTTGCAGTGCCCATCATTGGTGTGCCAAGGCACCCTGAGGTTGGTGACTTTAATTTGCACTTCAGGTGTGGGGGAAGTTGGAGAAACAATTGATTTTTGCCCAAACTGAAGCTGTCCCAGATGGAGCCGTGTCAGCAAATAAGTGGTGGGAAAAGGAGCCGTGCTGGAAGATGAGGAGTTACAAGAGCAAGGATCTAAGGCACAGTCTTTTCTGCAAGAGCTTGTTCTAACTCTTTTTAATATTTACACAGGATTCTAGGTCAGCTGAAGTGGTGGGCAGGAGATCAAGCCCTTGATGAAGCATTAGCTGCATGTCCACACCCGTGCACAGGAAAGCAGCACAGATTATCTCACTTCAGGCTCTGCCTCCCCCCCTCTTCCCCTTCCCGGCTTCCCCACGTGACCTGGCACACCTGGACAGCCCCACCAGAAAATTAATTAAGCGTTAAGATGAGTCCTGGATGGAGACAGGACCACTCGGAGCCTCTAGACACCAGTGTATGGAAAACAGCACTGGAAACGCACATGTTTCCATCCCAGCCCTTATTAATCCCCTAAGGAAGTGCCTCCTGCAAAGTATCAGATCATAAACAGCAATGAACACTTTAATTAATATTACCCCACTGCCAGGGAGAGATGTTATATGTAAATTCAATAAATCACGGCTCTTCACAGGCAGCGTTGATGCAACCTGAAAACCAAAAAGGGTGGTCTCGATCCCCGAAATTACCTCAAACACATTCCCCGAGTGCAAACACAAATCTGCGTCCAAATTTTGATAGCTTCCCAACCGGCTTCTTAGCACAGAGCTCCTCATTTAGACTCGTTTTTATCCACAATAAAGAGTTCAAGGAGAAAGAGTAAGACAAAAGAAGAGAGCGGAGGAATTTCCATAACACCCCAAGGTTCCCGGAGAAAGGTTCCTTAAGCAGGTTATTTCCAAGAGATGGCAGCCATAAATGCACATTAGGCTTCGTATCCTTTCTGGATGGGTAGAAAGAACTGCACCTCTAAGTAATAAGAAAAACTTTAGTTCATTAAACAAACCTTAAGGGGAAGAGCAAATGAGAAGTGTTTTATATTCAGTGTCATCAATTCAGCTGAAAACATGTTTGTACCACTCCATGAAATGAAGGCTTTTTATAGCGCCGTTCCTGCCAACGTTGCCTCATGAACATCATAAAATTAAACATGTAAAACCAACTCTGGAGATGGCAACAAATAAATTCCAGAGAAACAGTAACACAAAGTAACTCACATTCCTAAACAAACACTTTGTGGAATAAAAGGAGGAAAAAAATAGGTAGAGTGAGGAAAGCATCGCGCAAGGGGGTGCACTGACTTTAAACAGAGGTCAGAGGAAAGGGAAAGGGATTTTTTTCAGCCTTTCTTTTCCAGTGTATTTCTGAAGCGCCCCTCCCCTCCCATTACAGCATTAGCAGCACCACCCCAGACCACAAAAGTGATTAATTACAGACATTTCTGCACTTGATCCACTGATGGAAGTTACCATGGAAGGAGCCTCAGCTCCATCCCCCAAACGTGGCCTCACGCCGCTGCTGCAGAAGCGACCCTGGTGGCCATGGACTCGTGGACCTGAGTCACGGACCCAAATGGAAAAGATCTTTAAACCATCTCTGAAACCACATCCACACAGCTTTTAAATCCATTTAGAAATGGGAATTGCACCACTGCCCTGGGCAGAAGACCCTTTTGGGAAGAAACTGTTCTTCATACCCAACCTAAACCTCCCCTGGCACAGCTGGAGGCCACTTTTTCTTGTCCTGTCCCTGTTCCTTGGGAGCAGAGCCCAACGTCCCCCTGGCTGCCCCCTCCTGTCAGGGAGTTTGTGCAGAGCCACAAGGGCCCCCCTGAGCCTCCTCTTCTCCAGGCTGAGCTTCCTCAGCCACTCCTGGAGCTCCATTCCCTTCCCTGGGCAGGGATCCTTGTCCCAAGGGATCACGAGCACCAGGATCACACCATGCCAAGGACTCAGTCCCTGCTGCTCTTGCCCAAGGGCCTCCTGTCCATGGTGAAGGTGAGGACCCTTCCCAAAGCTGAGCAGCCACCCTTGATATCTCCCAGAAATCTGGGCAGATTCTCATCTTGCTCTTTTCCACTCCTCAGCAAAACAAAAAAATGCAGATAAAAGGGAAGAAGGAGGTGGTTTAATTTTGGGTTAAACAATTTTGGGTGGGTTGTTTTTGGGACGGAACGAGCCCATCCCTCCCTGCTTTCCCCTCCATTCCAAAGGCAGCAAAGAGAAGGACTCTCCCCGACTGCCACCCAGTGATCTCGAAACAGCTGAAAGGAGGCACACAAAGCCCTCCAAAGTTATGCCACAGTCATCAAATACCAGAGGCGTTTGGAAACCACTGCTGTGGCCCCGAGTAGGAGCAAACCTCTCCAAATAAGGAAGCATTTCTCCTCCAACGTGCAGGAATTGGCAGCTCCCCTGCTGGAGTTTATGTAAGATTTCTCAAACAGATCAGCCAGCTAACAAATGTCAAGGAGCCTTCCTGGCTCTGGAGGGCGACCGCCAGGCTTGGATTGCAGGAGGGGACTCTGATAAGGTTTGGAGTTGGGAAAGGAGTTTCCATGATGGAGGTGAAGGGAGAGTCCAAAATAATGAGCAGCCAATGATGAATCGATGAGGAATGGCCACGCTGCCACCCCAAAGTGTCCCCTCTCACACCCCCATAAGGGTAATCTATAGAAAAATGGGCATTTACAGAAAAATGGGGGCTCAGGATCACATTACAGTGATCTGCTGCTCAAGATCAAGAGGATCAAAAGCACCATGGCCTGAAAAATATTAGTTATTAATGGGACAATGTTAATATGAGGACAAAATGTTCCAGAAGGGTCTCAGAGGGGTCAGATAATGCTGTACTTTTAATATTTAACTATATGTATTTATCTCAGAAGACTGACTAAGTAAATTCAGCTTCACTTTCCAGCAAAAGGCTGCAGGACAGTTATTTAAAACTTACTGGAAAGGGGCTCTTAAAACCAGGCTATCCTGGTTAACCAGGACGTGATATGGCAAGTGCTTAGCAACACTCTTTCCCAATTTTTTTAACCTCCACCAGCCTCCCACGGAGAATGACAAGGAGTTATTACCTCCTGACAATGAGCTCTTTCTTCTGCTTCTTGTCCCATTAGGCCCTGATCTCTGCTGCTTCTGCACAGAAGGTACTTTAAATATCTAAATACCTAAAAGACATGATTGTGTGCACAAAAGGCTCCTCAGAGCTGGGAGGATTTGGGGCTACTGCACACAAAAATCTCAGGAGAAAGGATCCAGCTTGTTTTGCCTCTCAAGTGTTCAGCATTTCAGACCTCAGACTGATGGTGGCACTGAAAAATATGGGGCTTATTATTTTATTATTCACTAAGCTGCCTGTCGGAATTAGTGAAGTTTATGCTTGCATTCACTTAGGCATTTTCACTTTCTGAACAGCAAATAAAAATAAGCAACAAACCACTGATACAGTCCAATAAAATAGAAAGAAAATCCAGTTTTGTGGGATTTGAAGCCTCAAGGCACATCTATTGCTTTTTTACCTCAATATACAGAGCAAGGAACGCAGAGCCCAGACCAGCATCTGTTTCACTGCCACATCTCAATGCTAACAAAATATTCACACACAGACCATCAATTAAAAAGGACCCAAAGCCAATCCGTTGTTTGGGGGCACTGAATAAAAAAGGCTTTGATCCATGGTCACAGAGGAAAGGTAAGATGGACATTTGCCAGGATTTGAAGGGATCAAACACAGAGCAGCAAAATAAGGAATAGGTTTAATTCTGCTTTTCCCACACCATGCCTAAAGACAAACAGCTGATGGCAGGACAGGGAAGGGCAAAACACATCTGGGAAGACACATGAAGATGGTTTTTCCTTGCCTCCTTCTCTGCAAACTCCAGTCTGGTTTGATCATCACTTCCACCAGCATGAGGTCAGGCCCAAGCTCTTTTATGTGGGCAATTAATAACTCTTATCATCACTTGATTTATCTCTCTTTAACATGTGTGGATCACATGGAGATGGACTGGGTGAGTTATTACCTTGTGGAGCCAAGCAAAGAATTTTGTTTGTACTGTCCTGAAGTTCTTATTTCCTAACTTGAATAAGAAATAGCACAGATATATATTTCAAGAGGGACACAAGCTATGTCTTTGCCTAAACACATGCCTGATTTATTATTCAGATTTATGAGTGTGCTCTCTTCAGTGTTTGAGTTACACATTTTTTCTCTGCTGAAAAACAAGGATTAAATCTTAACCACAATGCCTTGATTTAAGCTTAATTTTCCCGTGCACCATTTTCCTGCTTTTCTGCCTCCTGCAACTCCCAGGTTCCATGACTAAGTTCTTCCTGCTGCCACAAACTGATTTCTCAAACACAAGATTTCTCTTGTTTGGCCCATGCATGGAATACCATAAAATCCAATCATAGTGTCTGCATTGAGTAAATCTTTGTTTAAATCTAACTACAGAGGCTCAGGGCACCCTTTTTTCTCCACAGTTCACTGGAGACAGCTCTGGGGGAGGCAAAAATCAACAGGATTCCTCCAAGGACATTTCTAAGCCAGCCCCAGAAAAGGGACGCTGAGCAAACAGACTTTCATAGTTCAGAACTGAGCTTTTGAGTTACATTTTATGAAAAATAACTCCCGATATAACACAATCAATCATTGCATTGCACAGAGGAGTTTTCAGTCCAAATGTGTCTTTTCTGTTCAACTGGCAAAGATAAATAGGAGAAAATCTCTGATACCTTTTCACTTTCATGACCCTGAATATTCACCTTTGTCTTCAAGCCCACAGCCAGCTGAACACAGAGACATTAAAGCCGAGGAGATCTGAGCCATAATTCTCCTTCCGTGGCCGTGGCAAACACACGGACTCTGGTTTATTGATTCAAAGCCATTAACGAACATGAATGACCCAAACCATGAAGGCTTCTGCAGCTCTACATCCAAACTAGAGTTAGGCATCCCAAGATCAAACGAAAACGCAAGAGTGGAAGCTCTACACTAAATTTATCAAAGTTATTCTCTATCTCGACAGCAGCAGCTGTAGCCGGCAGCGGTTTCATTCCAATTTGTGTCCACGAGCTATCAACATTTCAGAGTCGCCCTGACATGCTAGGAAATGCTCATTGCCAGGTAAAACTCAGATAAAACCGAGACTATCCCGGCAGCAACACCCAGGGATGTCTGAAATTCAATATTTTTTTTCAAGTTGGAGGAGGGGCAGTCGGTCTCTCCCTGAGGGTCAGCGCTGTCCGTACCAGAACAAACTCATCTTCCCCAAAGCCAGCCTTGCTGCAAACTCCTCCTCTTCCCAGACCAAGGTCCTCTCTCAAGCTGTGCCAGGATTGGATATCAGGAAAAATTTGTTCCCCTGAAATCGTGGTCAGGCATGGAGGGCTTCGGCCAATGGTTGGACTCAATCTTGGGGGTCTTTTCTAACCTTAATGATTCTGTGATTCTGACAGCATCTGCACAGGTTCCAGAAAAAACACCAAATTAAAACTCAGCCTGAAGGAGCCTGAGGAAAGGCAGTCGAGTTATTGATTATACTGAGCTGCAGAACCCTGTTTTTCTGCCAAAATTTGTCTGTGAGAGGGCAGAAGACAAAAGCTTTTGAAAAACCCTCCTTGCTGAATTAAATCTATTCCCTCTGGGCATTTGTTCCATAAGATATAAAGATATATTTTCATTGCAGTCAAGATTTGGCTTTTTCCAGACTTTATTTTCCATCCAGTCAAACTGATCTGCAATGATTAATATGAAGTAAAATAATTTGAGAACAAAGAAGAAGAGTGTACTTAAAGTTAAGCCCAAATGTAAAATTGGAGATGATGCTTGTATCTGTTAACTTAGAAATTCATCTGAGCCTAAAGAAAAGCCCATGGTAAGTTTAATACTTCAATTCCAGTTTCAGAGGAGCAGAAATAGCCAATCCAACATATTCCACAGTGCCTTTCTGCTATGGACACAGCTTCCAGCATGAACCTGACACACAAATGGGGCAATTACAGCAAACCGCATTTTCTTTGTGAGTATTTCTCTACCAAGATACTTTTAAAAGAGATGTTTTGATGTTTCCCACAGACCTGAACCACATGGGAATGAAGAAAGTATTAAAAAACCAACAGAAACCCTGCTAAGCAAAGGTACAAAACATGTAAAGCTCCTCTGAGCTACAATAACCTTCTGGCTGCACGAGCTGCTGGATAAACAGAACAACCCAGACAAAGGAGAACTGGAAAGGGATTAATTAAATCAGGAGCAATAAAGACATGTTAAAAAGATCTCTAGAAAGAACAAATCGAATCACAAACGCACTACTGTGGAACCTGGGGTCAGCAGTGATATTATGGGAAGGATCTAAGTATTGGTCTCTCCTTGCTCATTACCCAGGTAATCTGATGGGTCACAGGACTGAAGCATCCCAGTGGCTCCCATCTGCCCAGGCTGGTCCTTCCTAACGCCCTTCTGAATAAAAAAATAATCATTTCTCAAGGATTAAAAGCACACAATACCCTATAAAAAGACCAGAGTCCTTCCTAAACAAGGGTTAACCCCAGAGCAACACCTAAGACAGGCGGATATTATCAGAGCATCTTCCCTGGAAACGTTCATTTGCTTGCAAGTCAAAGTCCTGAAAGAATTTCTGACGTTCCAGTAGAAAGATCTCAAGTCAAGGCTTGGCTCAGCAATTTAATCCAGCTTGTTTTTGTTGTCTCAGTTGTTTGTTCGGTATTTATTGCCAGGCTGTGTTTTCCTGTCACCTCCATACCCACCCCACTGCCCTTGTTTACCACGTGCCTTTCTACGCTCTCACAATCCTTTGAGCTTCCTTTCAAGTAGCTCGGGGAAAAAAAAAAATTTAAAAATCACAGTATGAGTTCACGAAACAATGTATGAATAAGTCATTTCCTCCTTTAAATACACCTCTGAGTAAATGATCCAGAGACTTTTCAAGAACCATTTACATAACAGTCGCTGATACAGGCTTCAAATTTTCATGTCAATCTCAGAATGGCATTTTAAATCACCCCATTTTCCTCAACGAGGTGAGAGAATTTTAAGAGCAGATCTTGCCAGCTTCTAGACCCCTTCTTTCAGACCCAAACCTTTAAATGGTGAATTCTCCTCGTCCTTCTCCATTTGGGGTAGTGCAGAAATGTCAGAAGTGCTCCGGGTGTGTAACCTATAATCCAAACACAGTTGGGTGCTACTTCAAATACATTTTCTTTTATGACTACAAATGCCATAAATTTCAGCAACTGTCAATCCCACTTCACAGCCTGCAGCTTGAAAATAAAATTTGGAGGCTTTGCTAGATGTGAGTAACCATCTACTGCAGTACTACTGGGAAGACACCTATGAATCACAAGATGCTCAACTAGTTGCAAATAAATTTAGGTAATTTCCAGGCATAATTCATAGGCAAGTAAACAAGAGAGTGGAATTTGGCTTCTACGTGGATTTCTGAAGTGTTGTAAGAACATCCATCCTTCCTTGGGCTCAGAAACCAAGAACAGGCTCAAAGGTGAATCTCTCCCTCAAATCCTGTTGGAGTTGGAAGAGCAGTGAGGAAGGTGGGGGTCAGGCTCTGCTCCCAGGGAACAAGGGACAGGATGAGAGCAAACAGCCTCAAGCTGTGCCAGGGGAGGTTTAGACTGGATATTAGGAACAATTCCTTCCCTAAAGGGTCATCTGCCCAGGGCAGGGGTGGAGTCTCCATCCCTGGAGGGATTTCAAGGCCATGTGGATATGGCACTTGGGGCAGTGGTGGCCTTGGCAGCGCTGGGGATGGTTGGGCTCTGACTTTAGAGGGCTTTTCCAGCCTAATTGACTCCGTGACTGTATTCCAGAGAAGTTTCTGGGTGTGGTTCCTGCAGCAGCAGCACGATTGCTCTGAAGGCAATCCAAGGGTCACATGGGAATTCATAAACTGGATCATCAAGGGGTCACAAGCTCCATGTGCTGCTCCAGGGTTCCACTGGGAACTTTTCCTGGGCCTCAGGATGGTGCAGGGCTCTGCTGAGCTTCCCTTTTCCTGGGATGGAGTCAAGGACTTCTCTGCCAGCCTAAGAATGGGAAGCCAGTGCTCAGATGAGCTGCTCTTGGAATGTCTTTGCACTCAGAGGTCTTGGGGCACAAAGGGAAGGGCGGAGATGGAGACTGGGATCTCTGGCACGGTGGGAATCTCTTCGGGGACTGGCCCCTACATCTGCAACACTCCTGATTAATTTTTTTGCGGAACCAGGAGTTTGGGGAATGGAGGGATAAAAGAGCTCATCCATAGCAGTTGGCACCTTTGTTTGAGTGACCTAAAAGCACCCAGGGGCTGGGAACCATAAATTCCCAAAAATGCGGGCACATTTCTTTTTTGGGCTCCGAGTCTGAATGCCAAAAACTGGGAGAGCTGACTTTGATGCGCCCCACCCCCAGACAGTTGTGACCCTGAGAGGCTCCAAGCCACAGAAAAGCCCATTCTTCAAGTTCACTGAAGAGGCCACAGCCTCAGAGGTGCGGAATCCAAAAATACGACGCGATTTAAAACGGAGCTGGAGGAGAAGACAAAACAGCTGGGGGAAGGGAAGTGGCCGGAAGGCTGACTCCAGGCAGAGGTGGGAAAAGGACGAGGAAAAGTCAATGGAAGCTCACAAAGGGAATCTGCAAAGAGTCAGGGGGCGAGGACCCGTGACCCTGTCCCAGCTGAGCGCTGGGTCACCCAAGGCTTTGAAAGGAGCCCAGAGGGAGAGCTGCAATCCATCATTTTTATCAGCAGCTTTTCCACGCAGAGCTCAGTCACCCCCACGCCAGGAAGATTTCTCAGACAACCTACAAGCACCAGGCTGCGAAAAAGGACAGCGCTGCCAGAGGAGAGGGAATCAAGAAAGGTGACGTGAAAATTGGGAAAAGGAGAAGCCGGTGTCAAAACCAGCAGAAATCAGAGCCTAAGTGCTTTTTTCTTGCAGAAATCACGATTTTATCCAATTTCCACAGGTAGTGGTGCCAACTGTGTTGCACAATAAACAGTGGAGGAGAGGCTTTGGAGAACATATCCGTCACCACGACGTGACATGTTAGTGCTGCCTGCTTCCCAGAGTGAGAACAAACAGCAAAACCCAGCTCCTAATGAAGTCAAACAACCCGAAAAGGAAAAGAGCAAAAGGAAAAGAGCCCTGTCTGTCTCTCTCCCCCATCACCAAACACATTAGCAAAATGGAGCGTTCATGATTAATTCACGTCCCTTCCCCACCGTCTCTCCTGCTGGAGCAGCATAAAACCCAGCTCACTGCCTCTCCTCCCTGAAGACGCGGCTCCACAGCATCTCCAACGGAGCTCTGGAGCTCTCCCCGGCAAACTCCAGGATGCCTGCAGGGATTTTACCTGGTCGGTGACAACCGCAGGGTGTCGGCGCCAGGAGGGGATTTGTCAGAGCTCCGCAAAGAGCCCGGCGCTCGCTGCCCCCGCTGCGCCTCGACCGACGCCAAACTCTACAGCGTCGCGTTATTTTAGGGCTCAGGGCCCCGGAATTAGGCCACAAAAATGCAGAGAGCGGAGCTCTTTACAGCACTGAGATGGGCACCGTGGCTGGATAGAGAGATAATTAGAAGTTAGTGACAATTTGCACAATGTACAACGAGAAAAAGGTCTTTCTTTTAAAAAGAAGAAAGCTAAAAACGCTTCGACTCTACTACGCTTCATGAAAGCCAGCTTTTTGAAGCTATTTCAATTAAGCCCAGCAAACTCTTCAAAAAATCTTTCAGATTGTTCCAGATCTCACCTGACTCTGTTCTACATTTTCAGGCAAGGAGGGAAGAAAAAAAAAAAAAAAAGTTATTTTACTTTGAAAATCTACATAATTAAAACCAGCACTGTCTTCTGATTGATAAAGTTTCAAATGACAGCTTTGCAGCAAGCTGCCTCCCACACAGAAGCAATTTGTAAAAGCCTTTCAGAGTTTTATGTAACTGAAAAATCCGAGTTGCTTTCATCCAGGTCTTTCTTTCCAGCCCCAGTTTAACTGTGGCTGCAAGGAACTGCAACAAATAGATGCCTGAATAGAAGATTAATTTAGGGACCCATCATTTTGTCTAATGATCGGGCACCGACCGACAGCAAAGGCTTTTTCTTGTTGTTCTTTCGTATTTGGCAAATTTTGAAGCAATTTTATCTTTAAAGCCCAACTTAACCCTGATATTTCAAGCACAACTGGCCACACAACTCATTTGCCACCAGCTCAAATGGGCTTAAGTTCCCCCAGGAGCAAAGCCAAAAGGAACTAAAACAACGGAGAGATAAGAGATGACACTAATTCTTTCCCTGGCCTGGTGAACACAAACCTGTGTTTGTTTTTTTCAGCCATGCAGCACCTTCAGCACTAGAGGGAGTACACAAAAAAGCTGAACGTCTCCTTCATCAGAACTTCAGCAAAATTTGAGCGTGAGTTATAAAACTCTCCTCCGAAACCACGTATTCGCTGAGATTTTGAAAGCTCCTAGGGACAGGACAATTAATCCCACATAAATTTACCCGGTGCTTTATAAGAATTGTAGCTCTTAGGAAATAATCTAAACCCCAAACCCCCCACCTAGATGTGGGCATCAGCCTCCCCAAGCACACCAGCAGCTTTTAAGGTAAAGAAATACAAGTAATGCACTTTCCAAAAAAAATCTAAAATAAAGCCAAGTAGCTGAATCAATGTTGGCCCAGTATAGTGCAGGAAAACAATCTTTTATTAAATGCAAACATCACTGGTGGGGGTTTTTTTTCCCAGTAAACTCATCTAGTTCTTATAACTAAATAAAATGACATTTACGGGCCAACCACTGTAATGTTCCACAAATGCAGAAGAAACTGGGTGAAAACACTGAGTCTGCTGAAAGGCAAGAGAAAAAAAGGTGTCAAAAAGAGTAAAATACTGAGAAAATTTAAAGATATTTCTATTTTAGCACCGGTAGATAGGGCTAGTAAATTATCTTAATGCTCTAAAATTATAGCCAGCTATTTCATAAAATTCTCAGTAACTGCATTTCCAATCAGCACGAACATGGATTCTCATTTCCTTTGTATTTTGATGGTTCAACAGAAACAGGTTAAAGCAAGTTCATATATTAGATGAGACTGTTAGGACTAAAATTCCAGAAGAGCTGCGTATGTGTCGTATTTTCTCTTATATTTTGCTTTTCCTTTGTGATAAAGAACCAGAACCCAAATCTGACTTCCAAGAAGTCGCAGTCAGATGACAACTCAAGGTAAAGGGTTAGGAAAAAGAAGAAAAAAATCCCCAGGTCTCCAAATCAGCAAATACTCAAACGAATCCACAGGACAAAGATTTGGGCCTCCTAAAACAAACCTCTTGACATTTCCAATTTTGGCACAAATTGAGAAACCAGGGACCCACAGAACAGGCTCGTCTGTGAGACCCCTGGAGGTGTGTGCTCCAAACACCTGCTCCAAGCAGAGCCAGCTCTGCAGGCAGATCAGTCACAGGAGGTCCCACCGGCCCCTCCTCGCTCAGCTCCAGCAGATCCAGCAGAGCACCTCCCCTGAACGGCCCAGCTCGGGGGGCAAAGATCCTAAAATCGTCCCTAATGCTCTCCAGGAGTCTCCTACACGGCCTCCACCCCCAACAGCTGCCCTTGCAGCACTGGTTGAAGCCCCCCCAAAGGAATCCTGAGGTTTGGTCCAGCTGTTGGAAGAAGCCTTGGTGCACCTACAGCTCTGCCCCGTGTGCTTCCCTTGCTGTGCTCTCCATCAGCTGCTCCAGAGCTCCCAGCCCTGAGCGTGAGCTGCTCCTCTGAGCACAAACGGCCCTGTCCTCCCTGAATCCTGGAATGGTTGGGTTTGTGTCCCATCCCACCCCTGCCATGGCAGGGACACCTCCCACTGTCCCAGGCTGCCCCAAGCCCTGTCCAGCCTGGCCTTGGACACTGCCAGGGATCCAGGGGCAGCCACAGCTGCTCTGGGCACCCTGTGCCAGGGCCTGCCCACCCTCCCAGCCAGGAATTCCTTCCCAATATCCCATCCATCCCTGCCCTCTGGCAGTGGGAAGCCATTCCCTGTGTCCTGTCCCTCCATCCCTTGTCCCCAGTCCCTCTCCAGCTCTCCTGAAGCCCCTTAAGGCTGCTGGTCTCAAACTTCATTCCCAAACACTTGAACCACCCCATCAATCCACCAATTCCTGACTAGAATGGGAGGACACTGATCATTTCCCAGCAGCTCCCTGCCCTGATGAGAAGAAGACAATCTTCAGCTGTGCCCTGCAAGTCTGAAGACTTTTGTTTCCTGCAGACAGTGACAGCAGCCTGAGTGATGGGTGAAAGCCCTCAAGACAGCAAACCCTGAATACCCTTTGCCAGGCACATTTGAATGATTTGCTTTTTCAGTCAGGCTTTTCTCTTTTGTTCCAGCTCTGTTGTGATCTTTCAGCATCCAAGTGTTACTTAATTCAGGAGTTTGTCACATAAAAGCCATTTTTATTCTTCTTTAGAAGAGGTTTTCATGAGAGATTTGTTCTTGCTGGGGAGCATTCTTAACACAAAAAAAAAAATCTGTATTAATGGTATTTTGCGAACCAGAGTGCTAAATACTTATTAATTCATATTTTTTTTTTGCTAATTACTTGCAAGTGGAACTTACTTTTTTTAACCTTCCCAGTAAAAGAGAAAGTAACCACCGCCAGAAAAAAGGCGGAATTTTGAAATTTTGCCTCTCTTTTGGTGCAGTTTTGTCCTGAACTTCGTTGTGTGTGATCCCTTCAAAGTGTGAGCATGGAAAAAGAAAATATTTGTGTGTAGTAATGGCCTCATCTCTCCGAGGCACTTGCCACACCAGCTGCAGGGATAAATCTCCTGTTACAGATAGATTGTGTTATGGAATGTTAATTTAGGCTCAGCCATGCTAAAGCCTGGCAGGGCTCGGGGCAGTCTTGGGGAAAACAAGGTCTCCACAAAAGCCTTGCTCTGAGTAAGACCTTGGCAAAATAATTTAAATTTCTAATTCTTCTGATTAGCTCAAACCTGAGAGCTGTTCAGAGACAAAAATCACCCTTGGAAAATCCTTCTCACTAATTTGTCCTTGTTTCCTGATGCCTTTTGACACCCCTCTTCTTGCTGGCTCATCCTTTAAGAGTTTTCCAGAACATATTCCCTTGTCCTTTTCCATTGTCTTTATCTCCTCAAGGAGTTCTTGGGTTCTTCTAACTTGGGTCCTTCCAACCCAAGCAAAGATATTTTCCCATTGTCCAGCTTCATCCATCTCTGGGATGACGGGGTAGCCCAAAGCTAGGATCTCCCCCACCAAACCACGAGAATTCCATGGCTGTTCCCAAACCACCACGCATCCAAGCCCAGCACTGTTTTTCTTGGATTCAAGCATGGAAGCAAATTTCTGTGGGTTAAGGACCCAGCCATGACCCCCGAACCAAACCAAGTCCCTGCAGGCTTTCTGGCCCAACTGAAGGTGAAGTGCAGTAACTGGTTAAACTACAATAACACACTGAGGTAGCTGAGCCCTCAGAAGTAATGAAAACTATTCCAAATTAAGCCAAAAAATAAAAGGGAGAATTACCTAACCGACAGCTCCAAAAAGAAACCTAGTGTCAAAATGAATTCCTGAAGTCCTCCTGACAGCCAGAACCGGGGTGGGGGGAAAAAGCAGGGAAAAGGAAAGTCAGCTCAGCCTCAGTTTTTCAGCTGCTGGTGCTTCCCAACTGCTCTGAGCCGTTGTGTTTCTGTGGAGAACTTTGGTCTCCCTGAACAGCACCTCCCACTGCACTTCCAGAGGCAGAAGGCTGGGCCAGGCCTGTGCCAGGAGATCATTTCTCACGTTCTTATCAATTTTCATACACCAAACCAAAGCAACTGTTCCTTGTCCACCAGAACAGGCAGCCAGAGAAAGCTCAGGGGTCAGGGCACCTTCCTGGACACGGCTCCAAACCAGCAGGGAAAAAAAGAATGGAATTCCATTGCTGTCCTCCAGTCTCTGCCCTTATCTCCTTTGCTCGTGCAAACTCCTCTGCAATCTTTGATTTCATTACTAGAGATAAAATTGCCTCTGACTTTCAATCAGATGCTCCCAGGTGCTTTTCAGCACCTTGTCTCCATCAAAGGAGCTGGAAAACTTCACCCACCTGACATCATGCCCACACAGAAAGGCGACTTATTCCAGACTAAATGAGCTAATTTAAATTTTTGGTGAGTTTTGAGAGTGCAAGGACTAAATCAGGCTGTACAGACCTCAGGAATTAATCACTTGTCCTCACAGAAGAAGTCAGGACCAAAACCACTATGAATTTATGTTCTCCATAAGCTTTCCAGGGTAAATGAGATGAGTCTGGCCTGCTGTATGAAACCCTGAGATGGGTTCTGGGCAGCACCAGGATATCTGGGCACTCAGCACTACAAGGAACGAGAGGAAATACCCAAAGCACAAAAATTGTTTTTAAATCACCTGTGTCCAGAAGAGCCTTTTCTCCCAGGTTACAGACAGAGGACGTCCTTGTTGTCCCTCAGCTGTTACAGAACTTCAGCTAAACACTGCTAATTATCCCACATCGAGCCACTTCTTCTACTTCAAAGTAATTTTCCATCCTATTAGTTTTTATGTCAGAAGTCATGCAGAACTGACTCTATTTATCTTTTGCTCTCTGGTATAGGCTAGAGTTTCTCAAAATCCAGACCTGAATAAAATCTTAATATCCCTCTTAATTTGTCACCCATCTGAAAACCGAACCTGAAATAGTTTGCAGAATCTCTTCCACACAGGCCTTTTGTTTTAATTGAGCTTTTCTTTTTCCCACAGGAAAGCTAATTTAGTATGACTTGCCACTACAAAAATTGAAATTCTTAGGCTAATTAATTTTTGTGCTTGAAAGTGAATATGACTTTCTTTCCCCCCCCAGTTTTTAATACCTCCCTCTAAAAAATTCAGTCTTTGGCATGTAAAACCAAAGGAGAGTTAGAAAAGTTTTCAAGAATTAGAAAACTTTACAAGAATTAGAAGTTTTAACAGGGATTACTTTACAGGGTGATAGAAGTTTTTCACCTCTACAGAACCAGTAGCTGAAATATAAAATCTGGAGGCAGTGAGAGTTCCCATTATAGAACTTTGGCATGGTGGGGCAGGAACGCATGAACTTTCCGACCTCTTTCCCACAAGTAAAAAGCAGGAGATGTGTTAAAAGTCATTTTCAGAGGCAGAGATGAGATACCCCGGTCGTGTGGTTTGAGAAATCCACAAGAGCTAAAAGAAACAACTTTTCTGTCTTTGCACCTCAAAGAGGTGAGGTTCATCCCAGGGGGACCAAGGAGGTGGCTTCAAGCACCAGGGCTGCTGTTGACACCGAAAGGTTTTTATTGCATCAGGTTGGGCCTCAGGGATTTTTCTGTTCCTTTCTTCCATCTACTACTTTCTATTTAGGTATTTCCCCACCAAAATCACCCAATATTTTACACTAAACACCTACACAGATTTCTGTTGTTCATCTCTGTAGCCCATTCCTCACTCTGGGTTTTTCCCTTCTAATAGCACAACACCTCGCTGACTTTTATTTGCCAACAGCAGAGTTAAGAGCGACTCCAATAATTGCAGTAAGACCAGTAATAAATCAAAGCCACTTACATCACCCGGACAAATGGTTCTGTGCAGGGTCCAGAATGCAGAAGAGGAGACATTTCACACACGGGTGGGACATGGGACTTCTTCAGCAGCACAAAGGAGCAGGGCTGGAGGCTGTTCCACTCAGGGCTCCCAGCAGGATTTACCTCCTCGCTTTGCTTTCCCTGACAAACCACCCAAGAGCCTGCCAGGCCCCTTTAGGGATGGGATATACCCCAGGGCAGAAGGTAATTGGAGCAAAGGCTCATGAGGAAAAGCTGAGGGTGTTTAGCCTGGAGAAAATGAGGCTCAGGTGGGACCTTATTGCTCCCAACAACTCCTGACAGGAGGGTGCAGTCTGGTGGGGATCTGGCTCTGGTCCCAGGGAACAAGGGACAGGACAAGAGCAAACGGCTTTGAGTTGCCCTGCAGGAGGTTTAGGTTCAATACTGAGAAAATTAATTCACTGAAAGGGTGGCCAAACCTTGGCACAGGCTGCCAGGGCAGTGGGGAAGTCCCCATCCCTGGAGGGATCTAAAAGCCGTGTGGATGTGGCACTTGGGGACATGGGTCTGTGGTAGCCTTGGCAGTGCTGGGGAATGGTTGGACTCGATGGGCTCAGAGGTCTTCCCAGCCTTTGTGATCCCAGGATTCTGTGAAATGCACACAGCGCTTCCCCACACCTCCAGCTGTGCCGTGTCCCTCGCTGACGGATGCCCCCAGTAAGCTGCAGAACAGTTGTTTTCTTTCCCATACACAGCTCTGGATGCAGAAAACCACGGTGTTTTCTGTTCCTTTTCCCTTTTCCCTTGTACATCTTTCCACACCACTGATGATCTGGCTGAAAGCTTTCAAAGAATTAATCCAAGACTCCGGAACGGCCAAAGCAGCACCTGCTGAACGCGTGACAGCAGCACTGGGCTGGGGATCAGCTCCTTTCCCCGTTTCTTATTCCTCGTGGATTTCAAACCACCAAACCCTCACCCTGCAGGTGTTGAGAGTATTTGTGGAAACCCAGACTGTGAAATGGGCACATCCAACAGGCGCGGGTCAGACGCCGCAGTCGTTTGTGTCCCATCCCACACGGATTTCCAAGGATAAAAGTTTCGGACGCATATTTTCTGAACCACCACCGGTTATTTGAGCCTTTTGAACCCTCAGGAATGAGAGCTGCTGCGAGTCAGGTGGGGTAGCTCTGTTTCACAGGGCGAGATGGAGAAATTCCTTGTGGACACACCTGTCACTCCGGAGCAGACCCTCCAGAGCCACCTCTCCAACGCCCAGAAGGTGATGGGAACAAGACATGACAGCAACACCCTTCACAGGCTGAGTTCCCCTGAAAAGCTAAATTAAAGGAGGAGCAGGTGTCTGTTAAGTCTGGGCTTGCAGTTCCCTCGGGTACGTGGGGAAGTGTCAGCATTACTCTGCTCCCGTTCTGTCTGGGAACACGAGTTGGGAAGGGGAGCGCGATCCTCGGGACGTGCCCCAACGTCCCTCCAAGCACAGCCTCCCCTCCATCCCACCCGCCTTTGGGGGCCCCTTTGCCCTGGCACGGGGCCCAAAGAGAGACCCCAAGCACCCTCACAAACCAGTGCTGATTCCCAGCAACCCAAACCACTCCCTGAACCCATTCCTCAAAGGTTTTCCCCAGTTTGGGAGCTGCACTTTTGCATTGGAGCCCATGCCTGGCAAACACACCAAGCAGGATATTCCTGCAGCTCAGGATGTCTGAGGCAGCAACAGATAAATACGACTTTTTCAACTCTAATCTTCATGTTATAAAATGAGCTCTTCACACATTCAGATTTCAGGGCAACAAGTGCCACCTTTTATCAGCGTGTCCTATAAAAGGAGCTACATGTGAAGCACCTCATCAGCCGTGCATCCCAACCAATGAAGCTCTTCACTGGTTCTACTTCCACCTGAACCATTCACCCATTAATTATCACCTTTCCCAATCCTTTTTCCTGTGGCAGGAAACATCTTTCTGAATCCAAGTATGACACATACAACACT
Organism: Gymnorhina tibicen; assembly: GCA_013399875.1. Classification (NCBI taxonomy): domain Eukaryota; kingdom Metazoa; phylum Chordata; class Aves; order Passeriformes; family Artamidae; genus Gymnorhina; species Gymnorhina tibicen. The sequence goes on from VXAZ01005100.1 coordinate 6,792,390, forward strand.
GCATGAAATAATGATGTTTACGCTTGTTAAATTAATCAGAATTCACGATACATCAACATCCAGGTGAAAAGGCATCTTTTAAGACGTGATAGGAAATGCAGATATTTAATAAAAACTGGCAGGAAAGTTTTGGAGTTATTTTTTTTCTGTTAATGAATGACCTCTCCAGCACCAGGGGAACCTCACAGGATCGGTGAGCTCACTCTGGAGCACATCCATCACAAAACCTGCAGCTGTTTTCCTGGATTCTGACATGAAAACGGACTTTTGGCAAAACGTGATTATTTTGGAACTCTGCAAGGACATTTTACGTTGCACACTGCAGGTATTTTTACTTAAACCTTACAAAAAAGGTGGCTTTGTCTTGGAGACTTCGTTTTCCGGAGACATTCATCAAGCACCGCGCCAGCTGTCAAACATAAATCAATTAACCTCTGCTGAGTAATTCTTTTTAATTACTTGAACGGCAAAACCTTTCGAGGTAAACCTGTGACCTTTTTTTTTTTTGGTTTTTTTTTAATAAGACATTATTTTGCTGTTTATGTTGGTCTGGATCCTGGTGGTTTGCAAGTGTGGTTTAGGCCCTTACAAATAATCAGTAATAAACAGACACCCATAATTCAAGGCCAGCCCAGGATCTGTCACTGCTCTGCCTGAGCAATATTTTAAAATGCACCAGAGCGATGCTTCTGTTCTTTTCCGACCTGCAAGGGGAAGAAGTGGCACCTAAGGCTATGTCTACATTATTTATACCACTTTGATAGATTAAATCTTTACCACAAGGCCGAGCTTTTCAAACATGCCTGAAAATGTTTAAAGATTCCACAGGTGCTCTTCCCGAGTGCAAACAAAGGCTTCTCTTTGTAGTGCGAAAGCAAAATTAAGATGGAACAAAACCCTGGGAGCTGTTAGGTGCTGCTTAGAACAAATCCTTGACTGGACATGTTGGATTTATTTATTTTTAACTCAAAAATGTTTGGAACTCAGCAGAGTAATACCTATATGTATGTGTGTATATATATATACGGGGGTGGGTGGGATGCACCACGTCCCCAAGGGCCACACCAGGTGCCTCTCAAACACTTCCAGGGGCGGTGACTCCACCACCTCCCTGGGCAAATTATTCCAGTGCCTGACCACACCTGCAGGGAATATTTTTTTCCTGATGTCTGATCTGAACCTCCCCCAGTGAAAGTTGAGGCCATTTCCTCTTGTCCTTTCAGCTGGGACACAACTGAAGAGCCCGACCCCCACCCCACTCCACCTTCCCGTCAGGGTTGTAGGGATCCCTGAGCCTCCTCTTCTCCAGAAAACCACGGACACTGATCTGGTTTCTAACTCTTAAACTATTTAATCATTTCCAAATTTGGAGGCAAGCAAGAATTAAAAGATCAAAAAACCTCTAAACCACATCTGAGTCTGCCATTAAAGTCAGAACAGTCTGAAACAGATTCTCTGCTACTGGCTCCCCAAAATACACCAGGATCAATGGAACAGAGTTTGGTCCTTGACTTTGCAGCTGAAGGAAGATGCTGAGTTCCACTAAAATCAGTAACAGCTCGAGAGGAAGAAGATCTGAAAATATTCTTTATTTTGATCACTGTAACCTAAAGATGGCCACTGGATTTTCTTTCCCTCTGTCTCCATGACAAGAACAAAAGGCCAGAATTTTAGGCCTCACTTCAGCCTAAAATTGCTTTAAAATGTGCTTTCTGAAATAGACGCCTTCCTTCCAATTCCCAAGGAGTTCACAACCGTATTTTTAGAAAGGCAATTTGGAATTTAACAAATACAGATCCTTGGAAATGTCTCTGTGCTTTCCTTACTTTCACAAAAAGACATTAAGGTCATATATTTTTTTCCAGAGTGGAGATGACTTTGGGGTGGATGTAACCATGGCTACCCCACTCGGAATCCAACCAAACTGCTGAATTTGGAAGCCACTGAAATGTATAGAATACACATGATTTGTTCCACAATAATTGTGGCTCAGATTTATGGAAAACCTTCTCAGTTGCTATTCCCAAACAGGGAAGAGGAGAGGCCCACGCTGTGCCAGGTCCATCCGTGGATTTCTTAGCCCATTTCGTAGCATCCACTCCAATGTTGCCATCACCCTCAACCCTAATTTTGATTTGATTTGAGGTTTCTCTGACCTGCCCTACAGCAAACGGCCTCAAGCTGTGCCAGGGGAGGGTCAGGTTGGATATCAGGAGGAATTTCTTCATGGAAAGGGTGGTCAGGCAATGGGAGGAGGTGGAGTCCCCATCCCTGGAGGTGTCCAAGGAAAACCTGGATGTGGCACTCAGTGCTGTGGGCTGGGGACAAGGTGGGGATGGGTCACAGCTTGGAGTCGATGGCCTTGCAGGTTTGTTCCAGCCTCAGTGATCCTGGAATTCTGGGATTCACTGGCCTGTCCTCCAGTTGAAGGTCTTTATTTTAAGGGCTGGTTCTCCTCTCACCAGAGAGATCGTCAAGAACCAGGAAGTGCTTCCCTCCATTCAGACTAAACAAGTAGAAATGAGAAAATCAGTTGTCGTCCAATTCATTTAGGGAAAAAAAAGCACACTGCTCTGTTCCACGCTTTGTTCAATCAGCTTTGCTCCTATTTCAGAAAGGTTCTACCACAGAATTCAGGGCTCTTCAAAATCTAAGACTAATAGGGGTGAGTGACAGGTATATTCATTTTTGAGGAGTGATGACACTTTTAAATATTTAATGCACTGAAAAACATATGGAAAGAAAATAATACGAAGTTGGCTTTTGCACAACAACACCATATTTTCTGTCTCTTTCCATGTTGCAGCCACATGAGAGAGAACCGTAAAAGAAAGGAAAATGGCAGATTTCAAATCAGCTATCCTGGTGCTACTGGCTTTCGAAAAATTAATTTTTTTCCCCCCATTTTTTTTTTTTTTTTCATTTTTCCAGTGCAATCAATAAACAGGCCACGGCCATCAATCCCCATGCCACGGAGCAATATTTTATTTCCAAGCTGATGGCTTCCCATGATGAATTACAGTCATTAGGAAGCATGACAGCCTGTTAGAGTGCCTTCAGCACACGTGCAAGGGTTGCTGACAGAAAAAAGTGGTTTATTATTATTATTATTATTATTATTATTATTGTCTTCATTTGAGATCACAGAATCCCCAAATGGTTTGGGTTGAAGGGACCCAACCCTCATTTAATTCCAACCCCTGCCAAGGGCAGCAATGCCACCCATCCCTACCCACACAAAGATGTAAATATCACCCTGAGCATGGATCATGCTGGACAGCCCAGCAGAGACGAATTTAACTTTTCCCAAACATTTAAAATGACATTTCAAGGTTTTTTTCCCTCAACAGATATTTTGTGTTTGCAACAGTTGGCTTTGCAACCTTCAAACACAGTTTCGTGGTCACCTATTTGGATACATGGCCACTTATGTCACTAAAACATGAAAATCAATCGAAAATAAAACTATCTGAAGGATTTATCTGCTCTCCAGATACACTGGGATGTCCACAAAGACAGGACCAAGGCTGCAAATGGAATTGGAACTCGGCATCTGTGACTTAGCGAGGCAAAGAACACTTTCAGTAAATAATTACACACGTGGTAGAACTGAGCTCAGCAACACTTCTCCTAACAGGCTGCCAGAAGTCTGAGCCGAACTCAGTGGAAGTGACTCCCTGTGCCAGGGAAGCAGAACAGCCTTCCCAGCTTTTGAGACCTTTCTTCTCAATCTTTGCCTTTCTTCTCAGTCTTTCCCTACGTAAAAGCCTTTTCTGCTCCTGCACTTGGAGCAGCCAACATAAAAGCGAGGCGTCTTCAGATGGATTGTGGGGCTGGGAATCAAAATAGGTCCCTGCAGTGCCCTTAATGTCACAAAAAATCACCCTGACAGGAGGCACAGGCAAAGGACAGACAGTGGAAATGGGGTTTGGGGCTGGAGAATTCATTCTCTGGAGCAGTGGGATCAGCAGGGGGGAGAGGTGAGGTGGGAGAGGGAGCAGAAAGGGATAAAAGCCCTGGGATAAAGCCCGGGAGGAAATTTAGTGAAGGCACAAGAGGTGGTGGAAATGAGGGAAGGGAAGAAAAGCTCCCCATCCTCCCTTTTCACTCGGAGCCGTCCAAAGCTGAGATTAGAGCTAAAAGCTTCCACAGACAAACTTAATGGTCTTCTGATCCAAAATGTACCTGGACATCGTGTGGTGCTCCTGGATCTGGGAATAAATACCAGCTCCAAAGGGGCTGCAGGTGACAGGCACAAAATGTGAGCATACAAAGCTTCCGTAGTGCTTAACGTTATTAGCATTGTTTTCTGTGCCATGATCTGCAGAGGGTTGTGAACCCCAAAAAATCCCAGAAACACCCGAAAGCAGGGAAAGAAGTTGAATTTTATTGGAAAAAAAGGAAAAAAACCCCAAACCCATAAAGCAAAACAGGAGAGGAATGAAATACAATCGATAAATTTGCACCAAAAAAAAAAAAAAAAAAATAGAGGTGGCCATAGCTAACGATCAGAATTTATAGTAGTATTTTTCTCACTGGCTGCTGGGAGGGGGTCCAGGATTGCAATTGAATGATGGATTCCAGGTGGGACATTCAGAAATAATCAACAAAGAACTTCTGAAAAATTAACAGGGACTGAACTGTTTCTTCTGTGAAATCTCGCAGCGAACACAAGCTTTGAAATTCTCCCCTACATCTTTGCCAAAGCCTGTTCAATCCAGAAGAGTTGGTTTGGGGGGAGAAACTCCCCACTGGAAGAAGCAAACAAGCAGCATGCCCAAAGGAACGGAGGGCAGAGAATAACTTCTCCTCCCCTCTGTGGCCCCACAAACCTTCCAGCAGGGTACAGCATGGATCTGAGGCATCAGCAGTGTCGTAAACGAGATTTCAGCGTGTCATGTGTTAGGGCTGGAACTGAGATAACCCTGGAAGGGTCCAAGGCCAGGCTGGACGGGGCTTGGAGCACCCTGGGATAGCGGGAGGTGTCCCTGCCCGTGGCAGGGGTGGAATTAGGGGATCTTTAAGGTCCTTTCGCCAACCCAAACCATTCCACTGAATTCCTTCTGCCCCTACCAAAGTGCCTTCGCTCCGTGCGTGTCCAAAACCCGCCGAGTTGCTCCGTTCCATCTGCCCTGACTGACGCCAGGAAGCCCAGCCTAGGACAGGCTGCAGATCCCAGCCCAGAGCTTTGTACTTTTCTATCTGGTTCAATGAGAAGCTCCTCAGAAAGACAGGAATAACACAGCAGCTGTCAGTTGTTGCAAATGCCTCGTCTCCTTTTTCCCTTTCTATTTTCCAGCTGGATGCAACGACCCCACCGGTCAGTCCCTGCTCCAGAATCTGCTCTGGGCACTTCTAAATCTGCAACACCCAAACCTGAAGATTTCCACAGCGAGAAGAGCAGATTCAGTCCCACCCAGGCCAGTATTAAGATCTCTCCTGTTCCAGAACCTTCCTGCTTTTACACAGCGACGGATCTGAGCCTATTGCACTTTTTTTTTTTCATTCCATGCAAGCTGCCATCTTGTGAGGAAGGAGGAATAAACATATGGATTTGAAATATGTTGGAATAATCACTTTCTGCACTGATACTTGTCTGTCTGTGTAGACATCAGAGAACACATAATAGTAGCTTTGTGCATGCTGTGTTATTTCACACCGCCTCCCATTTCACACGGAAAAGGCATTTGACTTTGTCTAATACAGCCTGGATTTCTCATGGATTTACCACCCAGAAGACTCCAACTGTCTAAAGCAGTCCTGTTTATCTCAGCACAAATACTGGAAATTTTAAGTATGAAGTGTTAAAAGAGTGTCAGTGACCAATGGCCAGTGAAGACAGAGGTCACAGAACGTGCCTGAGGGCACGCTTCACTGTTTTTTCAAGGGAAAAGGGAAGAAAAAAGAATCTTGCTAAAGAGCTGTTGATCACTTATGCACTTAAAACTTACACTGTTGAGACTTAAAATGATATAAATTTAGAAACAGCACTGACACAACTTTATTAGAAGCCACAAAAACCCCATAGAATAACTAAGCACGACATTTAAGGAGTTCATTTTGCTTTTCTAAAGACCGCACGGAGCCATCTGCACATGGAACAACAAGGCAGGGATTTATATCCTGAAGTGCTTCGGCTATTCAGACAAGGAAGAATTTGAGGAGAGGGAGAGAAGTGAGTGGAGGAGCAGAGACATCCCTCTGTCTGTTCTCCTGCATGATTAATAAGCAAATTACATCTCCTCCCTTCTTCTCCAACATTTCTGAAGCGTATCTGGTCTTTTTGGGAATCTATCTTAGTATGCCAAGTAGCTGCCAAGACTTCCACACTCTCCATGCAGATGATTAAACTGGTCAAAATATTGTTGTGTGAAAAAATGAGTAAGAGGATAATGAATCTCTGGATTTGGAGTCGTCTGTAAAACCTCAGAAGAAATCTGGCAGCGGGGAACACGCTCAGGATGAAACGGAGAAGGGAAGAGAGACAGGAGGTCTCAAAAACAAGTCCTGCACAGAACTGCTCAGGGGTTTGTGCCTCTTTGTAGCTGAATTTGTGCAATTGTGTTCCTGTTTTTCGTGTGTCCCTTGAATAGAAGTGGGTACGAAGGAACACAACAATTTTCTCATGAGAATCTACCCCTGAGGAGGATCACCAAGGGTTTGAATTCCCGCTGCATTCCCTGTCTGGAAGGACAATGCCATGAATCTCCATCACTGGTTTTTCCAGTGCCTCTGGTACGAGCATGGCACATCCACATCACTGCTCACCTCCCCTTTTCTCGCATGAAAAATGGGAAAGGTCTGCTGGCATCACGAGGGCCTTGCTTTAATTAATTGCATCTTCCCCCAGCAGAGTGTTCAGCTCGCAGTGCTATTATTAATATTACTGAGGTACAGATCCTCCACGCTAATGAGGATCCTGGAAAGATGTGCAACTCCATGGCTGCCCGTGGAAAATATAAAAGTTTTGGGTCGTGCTTTGATCTGGGTGTGCTTTCATTAATTAGAGCAAAGTATTTCAGTACCTGGAGGGGGCCAACAAAAGAGCTGGAGAGGGGCTTTTAACAAAGGAACGGAATGACAGGACAAGGGGAATGAATGCACAATGACAGAGGGCAGGGTTAGGTGGGATATTGGGAAGCAATTTTTCCCTGGGAGGGTGGGGAGGCCCTGGCACAGGGTGCCCAGAGCAGCTGTGGCTGCCCCTGGATCCCTGGCAGTGCCCAAGGCCAGGTTCAAATGCATCACATTGGAAATAAACACAAACATTCACCTGTTTCCCTATTGTGTTTGGAAGAGCTCAGGTGTGATGAGGAGTGGCTGAGGGAGCCGGGAAAGGGGCTCAGCCTGGAGAAAAGGAGGCTCAGGGGGAACCCTGTGGCTCTGCACAAGTCCCTGACAGGAGGGGGCAGCCGGGGGGGTCGGGCTCTGCTCCCAGGGAACAGGGACAGGAGGAGAGGGAATGGCCTCGGGCTCAGGGGAGGCTCAGGTTGGATATTCAGGAAAATTCCTTCCTGGAAAGGTTTGTCCAGCCCTGGCACAGCTGCCCAGGGCAGGGGTGGAGTCCCCATCCCTGGCGGGGTTTCAAAGCCCTGTGGATGTGGCACTGGGGATGTGGGTCAGGGTGGCCTTGGCAGTGCAGGGAATGGTTGGACTCGACGGGCTCAGAGGGCTTTTCCAACCTCAACCATCCCATAACCCTCAGAGTGCTCCCAGGGGCTGCTCTGCCTTTACAGGGATTCAAACCCAAGGAACCTCCGGGAGCGCGGCGTTGCCGGGAACACTTCTGATCTGTAAATACTCCCCTCAAAAACCCAGCTCCTCCAAACCTACATTTACAGCCTGATTTCCATGCTGACAGTTTCGCTCCATTTGTTGAATTGTAAACCATGGAAAGCTCAGCAATAAAACGTCTGCAATCTGGAGCAGTAATGGGAGGAATGTCTCATAAACAAGATAAGTTGTTTCTTGCCAATATTGTTACACTTCATAAATACGAGCTCGAGTCTGTTTTGCGTCTCCTAGATCAGTAGCAGACTTTTATTTTAATTAAACACAACATATAAAATATTCATTTAAAAAACAAACATCATTGTTTTAAAGACATTGTGCTAAATTAAATCACGGCGCTTTTGCCACCGAGTTCTTGCACAAAAGAACAATTTGGGATTCTGGGTGGATTGAGGCAGCACAAGCGTCCATCAAGAACCTGCAGCAAGAAGCTGGTAGCTGCCCTATGAATAAATAAACCATTTACATTTCCTGATAATGTAAGTGCTTGTGTGAACCCAGTCCAATTCCCAAAGACCTCTCATTCCAGCTGGGGCTGTAATTAAGAAACTTTATCACCTGGCAGCGAGGAAGATGCTGCCAGTCCCATTTTCTGCGGCAGAACTCCTGAGTTTTCGCTTCCCACTGACGTAATTCCTGGTCCTATTTCATTAGACTAATGCTGGGTATCTTTGATGGAGACGTTTTCGACAGCCTCTACCCCAAAAGCACTTCAGTTTTGGAATTTACCCCTGCAGCTTTTCGAGGGTCCCAAGTACAACCACGACAGGATCAGCTCGAGCCTCATTCGAAGCAAATGTTGTTCCTGGTTTAGTGGCACAAATGCAGCTCCTGGATTTAGCTCGGAATCCAAACACATTTCTTCCGACACGAGCCTCGGTGATGACATAAATTACAGAAAGCAAGTTTTTAAACTGTCAGCAAGGAAGAATTTTAGGAACTGAGAAGAAATTAGCCAGAAACAGCTGAATAATGAATTTTCTACAGAACCAGCAGCCCCTAACCATGGCCTGGGAGGCAGCAGCCACACATTTCCTTCATGGCCAACGTGGAAAATTGTATCCCTCAGCCATAAATCTACCAAAACAGGAATGGAGGAGGAAAGAGAATTTATTCAGAAACTCCATAGCTGAGAGCAAAACTCAGCTGCACCACATCACCATCCTGTGCCTTTAAATAAAAGTGTAAAATAACTGAAACTGCTCAATTATGGCTTTAAAGCCACATTAAAGACACCAGACTGCAGCACAGACCAGTAGCCAGGGCCAGACCGGCCGGAGCTTTGTGTTGATTTAATTCCATCCTTAATCCAGCAGGAAAATGGAAGGAATAGGGAAAACAAGAAGCAGCATTAATGGAGTGCTAAATTTCAGGCTTCTGTGGAATTTCAGCGGAGTATAAATGGAATATAGGAAATTATTAAAGTCTGGAGATGCGCCTGTGTCTTGGGTCACCCAAAAACATGATGTGTCTCAAATACTGATTCCTCAAGTGATTTTCCAGAAAAGAACTCCTCAATCAGAGCCAGCTCCAGGAAGATGAAGAAAAGATGCAATAAAATCTCTGTCCCGTCAGGCTCAACAACCTGGAGCAGTCCTGGAGTCCTCCAACTCTGGGGCAAAAGAGGGAATTTTTTTTTTTTTTTTTTTTTTTACATTTTTGATTTTTTTTTTTAAATAAAAACAAACGAAATAGTCAATGGGCTGGTTGGGGATCACATTCTCAACAGGGACCTTCCCAGCCTTCCTTCCTCAGGGATCCTTCTCTGGGATTTGCCTTGTTTTAAGCCTTAAATCCACCTTTTTCCCAAGGAAAAAAGAAGAAAAGATGAAAAAAGATGGGTTTGAGTCTCGAAACATGTAATTTTCACCACAAAAAGATGAATAAGGAAATGCACAAACCCCCGGCCACCACCTTTACTCCAGGTCTGATGGCTGATAAGCTACATTCATTTCCCAGGGAATAAATGCAAAAAAGAGCACAAAAAACCCCCCTTTTCTTCACGTGCTCATCTACTGCGGGATTCATCTCAGTTCATTTATTTCCAGTTTGCAATTTCTGCACTTTTAATAACTGGTTCTACCAAGCAATATTGCAGTTTTCAATTTTTTATTTTTTTTTTAAAAGACCCTATCCAATTTCCTCCTATTTTCCGCAAATGAATTGTTTTTATTAAAGGTAGAGCTGTTTTTGGCAACAGGCTGGATGCTTTTAACTCCTAATAGAGACTTTCCCTAATCTCTTCATTTGGCAGGGCCCACACTTGCATTCCAAATTGCTTTTAGTACCTCTACTGATCCATTACACAGAGATACGGTGAAAAAGTGAAGTCATTTTAGCAGCTTTTATAATATCGTAGCATTTCTGCATTAAACACTTTAAAGGGACGAACCACACTGGGAATATTTCCATTCCTGGTCAATTTATACTAAAAAAAAAAAAAGCAGCATATGAATGAATTACAGGAATAAACAAGAAGCACTCATCAGACCAAGTATTGGGGATGGGGAAAAGGGATTGTTTTTACTTCCAGATCGAGAAGGAATCCGTGAATTAAGATTCCTGCCTGGTTTTTCTTATCCAAACTTACCAAAATGTAAGTTCAAGCCTAGCACAAAAGCTTCAAACTCCTCGTGGGTAAACTGGATGAGTATTAAGTGAACTAATTCCTGTTTCCTGTAAGCCTGAGACACAACCCTCGGTGCTTTAATCCCACAGCCATTTATTTTTATCAAATGTAAAATTGCTGAATTGGGCCGGTTCTCAATCCATCACCAAACTGGGCAGTAATTGCTCTTCGTATGGATTCCTCGTCTGGGCTGTTTCCTGAGCAGTACTTCCCTCTGATGAAAAACTTCTAGTGCTTTCAGATTTTGAGACAGCAGAGCAACAAAAGCCATCAGCTGAGTCCCTTTCGTGGTCTGTGAGATGTAAAATCAGCAGGTGGATCCTCTCTGCTTACCCTAAAACCCGAGGGAGGTTTATTCAGAAGAAATCCTGAGCTGCAGTGGCTCTGAAGGGATGGGGACACATCAGTTACCTTTGTTCCTCAGTGGGCTCTAACCAGATTCAGCTTTGCCTCTCCTCCTTGTCCCTGCATCCCAAGCTGGAGCTGGGGAGTGCTGACGGATGGTCCCTCTGGCTGGGAGGCAGCTGGAATTCCAGGGCAGGAGATCTGCACTTCTCCCAGGACCACACATCCATCAGCAAGGCAATGCCAAACTCCTCTTTGGCCGAGGAACACAGAACTCCAGGCTCAGTAGCCCCAAAAAGGGACTAAAATGTCTCAGTGCTAACAGGCCTGTGCAGACACCTTCCACTTCTGCACATTTTTATCATCCCACGGAGCTTTAGGGAGCCACCACCCCCTCCAATACAAATCTAAATAAGAGCTGGGCTTCTGAAGGATTTGGGTTGGCTTTGCATGGCCAAAGTCTCTGTGTTCTCCTAAGCAAACACGATCCCCCGGTCCCTCACTCTCACATGTCTCTCCTTTTCCACACTGACCAGGGAAGCCTGATCCTCCCCTGGAGATCATATTCCTTACAAATCGTAAAGATCTGTGTTGTGGGAAAGAAGTGACTCACTGGAGGTATTTCATTTCAGAGTAGACCCAGAGGGTCATTACTGGTATTGCCACTTAAATTCACATGCAAATCTTTGCACATTAATTCACACCCTCAGCACAGCACAAGTTTGCCCGGGCTGAGATCCCTGAGGAGTGTCAGAGAATCATGGAACTGTGGAATCGTTGAAGTTGGAAAAGACCTCCAACCATCAGCTGATACCACCATGCCCAATAAACCTGTGCCAGTGTTTAACCTCTCTTTCTGTGGAGGAACTGTCCCTGATATCCAGCCTGAACCTCCCCTGGTGCCACTTGAGGCTGTTTCCTCTTGTCCTGTCCCTGTTCCCTGGGAGAAGAAAGGTGGGAACCTGCAGCCAATGCTGATACAACCCAGCAAGGTGCTCCAACCTTTGCTATGCTCCCGAGCCTGCAACTTCCCCTCCTCACTGCAGCAGCCTTGTGCTGATAAAATCCAGTTGGAATAAACCACTCCTTTTCTCCTGATTATTATTTCTCTGGAGTGGCTGAGAACTGTGTTTTTGCTGATCTGAATGAATTGCTGTGCTAAATAACAACTAAATTAACTTTGGTGGTTGGATTAGCATGGGGAGAGCCTTGAGCTGGTTAGTTTATAATCACACAAACTGCATTTTTATTCAACAGCTTTATCAGAACATTTTCCTAGGCTACAACCTGCACAGCCTTTATCAAACTGAGAGTAGTCACCAACACCAATATCAGAACTAGAACACGATCAGTGCATAGAAATCTTACAGTCACTAGGGTTGGGAAAGATCTCCAAGATCACCACGTCCAGCCTTCNTATCATCATCATTGATTGTATTGAGATAACATCAATATCAGAACTAGAACACGATCAGTGCATAGAAACCTTACAGTCACTAGGGTTGGGAAAGATCTCCAAGATCACCACGTCCAGCCTTCAGCTGGATACCACCACGTCACAACTAAACCACGGCACAAAATTCCCTTTGTTTCTTGAGTCTTTAGTCATTGTTGGAACACTTCAAATTCTGCCCCGTTTTGTTGAAAAAGTTCTTCACACACATTCCCAGCAGAACATTCCCAGCAGAACGTGCTGCAAAGCCATTGCTGTAAAGGCTGAGGGCACGTTCAGCAGGGAATGTCTGAAGCAGCCACGGGAAGGAAGCGCGTTGGGAATTCCTCATGGAACGTCTGGGCAGGTGTGCGAGCACGGCCACACCTCCTGACCAGGACTGGGAGCGTGGAACGGCCTTTTGTTATCCCACCCCTCGGGCAGGCAGCCACTTAGGAAAACACACACCCCAGCCTTCTGCCAATTTAAACACTTCCTCACACATTAGCTGGTATTAAAAATGCTTCAGCAAATCCCCAGGTGTGGGAGTCCAGAGTGCGGGGAATATTTCCCTGCCTGTTTTAAGGAGTTTCACCCCNAACACCGATTGGATCGTTTAGCTTTAAAAATGCCAGGTTATCTTGATTTCTACAACATTCTGCGCATTTTCCTCAGCATTCACATCCCTCTGCTGTGCTCCTAACTTTTCTGATAAGACTCAATAAACTATCTGAGAGCAGAGAAGGCTGAACGCCCTTTAATTAAGTAAAATCCAGGCAAGGACTTAGAAACACTCCCCCAGCAGTGGAGGAGTGATTTAAGGCCCAGCCAAACCAACAGGTGGAATTCAAAGCAGAATCCCACACCCAGGTATCCTTGTTTTTCCCAGATGTGCACAGGATTCCCCCGATCCTGACAAACATCCGCGGTTCTGGCGCGAACGCGCGAAAACCTCGCCCGGTGTTCGGGTGGGATCCCCAGGGCTGGCAATTCCCAGCACCATGGAATTAAGGAGCACCCCCGATATTTTTCAGCTGGCCCAGAGTCCAGCTCGGCACCGTTTCCCGAAGTTAACAAAATTTACTTCCATCAGTTCTAAATATATGTGGAGCTAAATATAGCAAACCTCAAGTTGAAAAATCACGGCTAAAGCAACATACACTGAGCCTCAGTCTGTGCACCAGCTGTGGGTAAAAATGTGCTGAAAAGTAGAACATTTTGTCTCTTTTCATTTATCAAACATTCAGTTGCAAACACACAGTCATCTGTTTAAGAAGAGCTGAGAATCTGTTAAAATTATTCATTTGATGGTTTTCTGTATCTAAATCCCGATTTTCTCCGGAATTCGAATTCTCAGGTAACTTTTTCTGGATAAATGCTTTCAATCAAAACCACTTTGGTTACTGGAGGTATTTTTTTTTTAAATGTACTTTTATATTTTAGCAACAATTTTTCATTTATTTGTTAATATCAGCAATGACACTTTTCTAGACAGTTGTAAAACAAGTATCTACATCAGGATACGGATTAATGAACCAGCCTAGCTGCTGGGATAAATTCAGATATCAATTTATTTCTTTTTTCCATGTGTTATCCTAGATAAGGGGATTGCTAAGGCCATGTCAAATTTGACATTTCCATCTCTCCCAAGGAAGGATTTTGTTGTTTTTACGATTCACCAAGTCCCTGCTGGGATCTGTGTGAGGAGGAACAAGGACCCAGGCAGAGCCCAGGTGAAAGATTTTGGGCAGATCTAGGATTTTATCCTTTATTTCCTTTTAAATCCTGCAAGGGTAGCAAAGGATGGTTGGAACTGGTGACTCTCTGTGAGTCAAATCAAACTTTCACTGCCCAGAACAGCTGTCTGGAGTTGAATTAATTCTGTGCAGTCTCCCTAAAGCCAAGACTAAGAGAGGTTTTTACTTTTTCCCCTCACACACTCCTATTCCTTCAGTGGCTGTGTCCTGTTTGAGCCCCACTTCTAATCCTCCTCATGATCCCTCTTTTCCTTCTTCCTTGCACATTCCCTTAACATTTTCCCCTCACAGTACAAACCTGTAGCTGTCCTCTGTCGTCTTAAAAGCATCTGATGCTCCCACTGCTTCTCCTCCCATTACCCTTTTTCCATCATTTTTTCTCCATTTTTCCCCTTTTCGCTATTTTTTTTCTCATTTTTTTCTCCGTTTTTCCTCATTTTATCTCTCCCTCCTTTTTTTTTCTGAGTTTTCTGGTGCTGCTTTGCCACCTCTCTCTGACTTCCCTTTCCTCTCTCTTCCAGATTTCCTCCCTCCTCTTCCCTCCCTTGGGATTCCTTCAGCTCTTCCGAAGAACCTTCCAAGGACAGGCCCACAGCAAATCTCCTTTACTTCTTAAAACCCAGGATGAATCCATCTCTTTTTAAACCACAAATCACCCAATTTCCTTGTCAGGTTTTTTTTGGTTTTTTTTTTTTTTCCCCCTGACCTCAGCTTCCAAGGCTCCATCTCTTTTTTTTTTTTCCCTCCCTCTCTCTGCTCCCAGCAGGGGAGGATGTGCCTTGCAGACACCCCAACATCGCGTTTTTCACAAGCAGCTTTGACGTCTCTTTACATTCGAGGACGCCCTCCCACTCAGCTGCCTCCTCATCCTCGCTCAAGATGCTTCCCCAAAAAGCCACGGCGTTCCTGGTGACAGGAAAAGAGTTCATCAAAGTGCTGGCACCGAAGTTGCTCTGCGAGCGAACCTCCCACGCCCCGGGGATAAAAATAAACAACAACACTCCGAAATACGGCTCGGGAACCATATGCTTGGGATTTTTGGCTATCACCAAAAGGACGGGGATCGTTGGTGCTCTGGGTCCTTGAGAATCAAACCACCCCTAAAGCAAGAATAATTCTCATCCGCCACTCGGGCGAGTTTGAAGCCCAGACAATCTGATGAAGCACATTGGCTCGTGTTTGCTAATTCTTAGAGAACTATTTTTGATTGTTAAATTGCCTGTTAGGTTGTTTTTCCTCCCGGCTCCCAGCCCCAGACAGCTGGAGGTGTTTAAAGGAAAAGTAATGTGCATTTTTTCCACAATATGGAGAATTCCTGTTCTTATATTAGTTTTTTATTCTTAGAAGCTTCGAGCTGAAATTTGAGTTCCACTGCAATGCTTCCACTAATTGCCTTGAATAATTCAAATTTTACCACTCTCAAGGGCACAACTGGAGCCAGACTTTTCTAAGCCATATTTGTTACTCTGGAGCCAACAAAATAAGTCCGTTTTATGTTGTAGAGCACGCTGAGCTTAAGTTACATTATTTTGTTTGCTTCAAATTTAGACAAATGAAAAAAAAAAAAAAATCGCAGTGGATCAACTTTGCCAACGGAGCCCACCAAGAAACCCAGAACAAACCCAATTTTGCTTTGGAAGCAGCAGGACCACGTCAAAAACCGCAGCATAGCCCTGAAAATTGTCCTTTGTCAGAGAAAATTAGCAAAGGCCTGAACTGTGGGATCTCTCTATTTTTGGCTCAAGAGAGAAATTCTGAAGCTGCTGATGATTTGAAATGGGTCCTGAAGAGAAGGAAGGAAGGAAATTAGATTTTTTTTTAACTTACAAAATTGTCTTGCCTGTGTAATAACACTGAGCATGACTGTCACTCCGAAGACATATTAGCTCATTTAGGTAATTAGTGTGAGCAGCATGTTTCCCTGCTTATTCCATTCAATTATAGGGTGCTCACTTTGTCATTACTGGAGTATCTTAATGTGACTTGTAATTAGTGTAATTACAATCCAATGTTAATTATATCTGCCACTTAGACATAATTTTATATAGTAATGGTCTTATTCTCAATAACCTTATTATGTTGTTTATTCAAACAGGAATTTAGCCTTCTTTCATGCGTCAAATATGGAGATTACAAAAAGTACTGCCTGTCATCTTTGTAGTTATGACTCGGGGAGCTTCGCCTCGCAAAATCATATTTGGGGCAATCAATGAGCGGAGCAAACCGAATTATGGGGGCTGATTACCAGAGCCATGCTGAACTCACAGAAATGATTCGCGCAGGAGGCACATTAAGGCATCCCACGGTTCGTGAGAGCCGCGGAGAGAGGTCAGGGGCCATAAATTAACCGGGGAACAAGAGACGGGATACACAAAGCCTGCGTGGTGCTGGGTGTGCTTCGAGTGGTGGTGAGAGTGGTGCCCTTTTCAGCGGGGTAATAAAATAGCAGGAGTAGAAGTGCCGAAAAAAAAAAACCCCGGGAGAAGATTTTCGGTGTTAGTGACACCTTTTTGTACAGGGATTACACTTCTGAGGAGCAGTTTTAATTTTTCATGGGTTTCCTTTCTCTGATCAACAGCAGTTTTGGGGGTACAGCCACACTCTGGGTTTGGTTCTGGCCAGGACAGGGACTTTGAAGAGCTTTTCCTGATTCCTGAGCTTTGCTTCACACTGTGGGGATGGATTTCTGCTTCTTTTACAACAAGAAAATGCTGGGAGAGCTGGGAATGTTCACCTGGAGAGGAGAAGGCTCCAGGGAGAGCTCAGAGCCCCTTCCAGGGCCTCAAGGGGCTCCAGGAGAGCTGGAGAGGGACTGGGGACAAGGCATGGAGGGACAGGACACAGGGAATGGCTTCCCACTGCCAGAGGGCAGGGCTGGATGGGATCTTGGGAAGGAATTTCTGGCTGGGAGGGTGGGGAGGCCCTGGCACAGGGTGCCCAGAGCAGCTGTGGCTGCCCCTGGATCCCTGGCAGTGCCCAAGGCCAGGCTGGACGGGGCTTGGAGCAGCCTGGGATAGTTGCAGGTGCCATGGGACTGGATGATCTTTAAGGTTCCTTCCAACCCAAACCAGGCTGGGATTTCATGAAGCCAAAGTGAAAGACGCATCCCAGAAGAACCCACGGTGCCCCAGGGCGCTCTCTCCCACGGCACCAGACCACAACGAGTCGGAATGAAAACCCACCCAACACAGCCAGAGGTTTCCCAGCACCTCCTTGCTGTGGTCCCACCACTGGCCACTACAGCCACGAGCTCCTTACACAGCAGAGCCCTTCTGTAAAATAAATTTTTAGGAATTAACCCCAGCCAGGAATAAACTCTCTCTGGAGGCAAAGCGCTCTCCAGGCCGAATCCCTCTCTGCCCCATGCTGCCTTACGTGCTACCTCCAACAGCCACAGGGAAACACATTTGGATTAAAAAGCCCTAAAAGAGCCAGTCAAAACAATGCAGATGTTGGTGTGTCCAGAGAGGCCCGAAAGGACAAGCCACACATGACACACATCAGTCACGTTATTTAATGCACAGTGCTGAAGAGTGGCATAAGAACCTCGGGAGCAGAGAGGGGAATTTGGCAGCTCTCCGGGAGATGGAAAACCAAGATCCCCCTAATCCACGTCTTTTACTGAGTCTGGAAAGGGTTTCAAGCTTTGAGCTCTCTCTTTGGAGGCAAATGAATCATCCAGATTTCCACGGCTCAGGGTGATGTCCCGAGACAGCTGCCAGCTCTCTTTGAGCTCAGGAAAAGCAAGAAGTTTTGAAATGGAAGCGGAGAGTCAGCTAAAGTAAAAGTAAATCGGGGGATGTGCACCAGAGAACGACGCTTAACCCAGCTGGAAAACCAGGAAACATTCTCCACTCCTGAAGGGAGGCTTAGGGAGCAAATCCCACTGGGAGCCGAGCCCCCTCCTCCACCCGTGATCTTTAAGGTCCCTTCCATCCCAAACCACTCTGTAATTCCATGATTTTATGAGCTACTTGATCACTCTCACACGCAAGACCTTTCCTTAGTCCCTTTATGTTTCTTCCACATAAAACAGGATTATTTTAACCACTAAATCTTGCATTTGGTGGGTATGAAACCTGCTTGGATTCTCTTTCTTTAAAACTGTCAGGGACCCTAGAATTGTCATTTTTAATGGCCCAAAGGAAAAGCAAAAATACTTTTTTTTTTGTTTTGCTTGAAGGGTTGCACAGAGCACATCTGGATTAACAAAGTTCTGAAATGTTATGCTTATTTTAACCTTCTTTAGGAACTTCACATGTGAAAGTACCTCAAATCCAACATACAACTTCGTGCACAGCATTGCTTAGGTAGGTATTTCAGCGTTAGGTGATCAAATATATCACTTGGTTACATAATAACTATAATTTATTGTTCCAGCAATGCAAATCTGACTGGCACTTCTGCATAAATTGTGATTTGTCACTGGCTGCCAAGTAAATCACATTTCTGCCGATGACACTCAGTAAACTGATGATTTTACCTGTTTTACTTGCTTCTTATTTCTGATTTTTTAACTCCAAGTCCATCTCCTCAGAGCAGGTGGTGGATTTAGAGCTCCCCAGTCACTGAAGTCACTCGTTCCTCACCCCGTGCATGGTGACACCACACCAGGACTGCTGCAATCACCAGCTGGATTTTATCGCTTGAATACATCAGCACTGGCACCTCTGGGATGTGCATTCAAACCCAGGAATTAACCATTAACCAGCAGTTCTCCTCACAAAGCTCTCCCACTCTTTTGGTAACCAAAAAGCCGCAGCAGGAGGAGCAGATCTGCAGTGTCAGAAACGTCTCTCCTCTCTTCCCACCCGCAGCCCTTAACCAGGGCAAAGTTACGAGTCAGAAGAGGTCGTTCCCTGTATTTTAGTGGGGTCTGTGGACAAACCAACATCACTGCCCACTCCAGCCGGAGGAAAACTCTGCTTGGAAGTGAATTCAAGTTGGTTGATCCAGGCCAGGTTGGGTAGAGCTTGGAGCAACCAAGCGGAAGGTGTCCCTGCCTATGGTAGAGGGTGGAACTGGATGAGCTTTGAGTTCCTTTCCAACCCAAACCAGTCTGGGATTCTGGGTCTGCGCCAGCTCATCATACATCTTTTTAATCCTAGAAAAGACTGGGAGCTGGTTACACCTCCAGGAATCATTTCCTCCCTGGGTTTGTTTCCCTTTGAGAGGTCACTCATGAGCCCATTTTGCCAGTTCCTCTGCCTGACCAGGAGAGGCATCCCAGGGAATCCCAGGATGGATTTCTGCCTCCCACATAGCTCCCAAACAGTGGGATTTGCCCACTCTGGAGTCACAGGAACCGGGTTGGATGAGGTGGCCAAGGATACCAGGGTCCATTCCCATGCACCTCATCCAAGGATGGAACGAGCTCCACCCTGGTGCTCCTCAGGAAGGTTTCCTCACATGCTGCCCTGAGACTTCCACTGAAGAACTTTTCACAGTCTCCAGAGGGAATTAGTTCCAGTAATTAACTACCTTAGTATTAAAAACCGCTCCCTCATTTTTAACCAACTCTTCCCTGCTGTGATTTTTTTGCTGTCATTACTCATGTTCTATCACAAGGGGCACGGAGAACAAATTGTTTCTTTTCTCTTCCCAGCCCTTTCCATATCTGAGGATTGTGTCACTGGGCATCCTGAATGAGAGGAGGGAACAGAGCAAGGATTAAATCTGGGAAATATGAGCGGCCTCTTCCTCCTTAGGCTCTTCCCATCCACCCCTGCAGGTTTCCCTCTGCATCTTCTGCACCATGAAGTCCCTGTTCCACGGAATCACCAAATCATTAGGGCTGGAAAAGGCCCTTAAGACTGAGTCCAACCATTCCCCAGCACTGCCAAAGCCACCACTGACCCATGCCATCAAGTGCCAGATCCACATGGACTTTAAATCCCTCCAGGGATGGGGACTCCACCATTGCCCTGGGCAGTTGCACCAGCGCTGGACAACCCTTTCCATGAAGAAATTCTCCCTAATATCCAACCTAAACCTCTCCTGGTGCAGCTTGAAGCCATTTCCTCTCCTTCATTTTCTCATTCATCCTCTCCTTCATCTCCTCCTTCCCAAACCCCTGCCTTGCCCGGGAGGACAGAGACTCCCAGCAAAGCACTGCTTTGCCTCCCGTCCCCACGATGTCTCCCGAGCCCCCACATCCCTGATCCCACAGCAGAGGATGCCAGACTCCAGAGATGGAGTGTCTCCCACGGCAAACACCCGGAGCTCCCAGGGAGCTCACGGCTCCCAGGACAGCTGGAACTCCCTGGGCTGTGGTGAAAACCAGCGACAGCTCTGCCCCATCGCTGGTCAGGCACCCCCTCAAACAGCCTCACCCCATTCCCGCCTTCCCACGCAGCCTCTCCACGCCCAGGATGCCAAGGCTGAAGCACCTGATGGATTGGGCCAATTACTGTATCTCAGACATACAAGTCACACTAATGCACAGCAAATACAGCTCGCCCTTAATTACAGCTACAGACGTGGACATTTGTTTTTCTTAGTAATTAAAATGTTCTATTGTGCTTAATACTGTTATCTGTATTCTTTGGTTAAGTGCAATTTAATTTGCTTTAAGAAAGCTGGGTATAATTTAAAATGAAAAATGTATCCCTTCTGCTGTTTTTTTCCCCCTAATGCTATTGTTTGCCATGACTGCAGATCCAGAGCACAGCGACTTCTGAGTTTGTTCACAAAGTTTCTGGAAGGTGATGCTGTTCTAAAACCCAAAAAACCCCATTTATTTGTGACTGATTCTGGAAATTTCCTGGTTGTTGAGGCACTTAGTGGGATAAAGGAGGTACCTGAAGCATTTCCAGGGCAAAGGAGCTTTCAAAAGGGAGGCAGAGGTTGCACTGGGGCCCCTGGAGCCCCCTGGTCACAGCTGAGGTGCTGTAATGAAAACCATGGATTAGAACCATGGATGGGTTGGGTTGGGTGGGACCTTGCAGATCCTCTCATTCCAAATCTCCTGCCACAGGCAGGGACGCCTTCCACGTGTCCACCTTCCACCCCAGCTATCCCAGGTTGCTCCAAGCCCTATCCAACCCAGCCTTGGCCACTTCCAGCCACAGCTTTTCTGGGCAGCCTGTGCCAGGGCCTCACCAGCCTCACAGGGAAGAATTAATTATTATTAATGATTAATTCAAGAACAGCTGACAGAGCTCCCCTTAAGCCAAGATGAAAAGTTCCCCTACGAAAAGGGAAATACTTTTGGGTGTCCCACATTTGAGAGAAAGAAAATCCCAGCAGTGCTGGCAGCAGCTCAGTCCCACATCCACCTGCACGGGGAACCAGAAAACCTCTTGCTCGTAATTTTTTAACACAAAACCAGGTGGGAAGGCCTGCAAACATAAATTCGGCCTGCTCCACGTCGTTGTTATTGTTCGACTTGTCACAGCACAGAAAGAATTCCTTCCCTGCAGGAAATGGTCGGATTTCTCCCGGGCGCGCTGTCCCCGCTGCGGCCACAACCCTCCGGAACGATGCGGGACAGAAGTCACAGGAAGGAACAGTGCTCCAGCAGCCCCTCAGGGATGAAATGCTGCAGCCTGTGGGGACTGGCTCCCCTCCGTCCTACACACAGCCAGGAAGGGATCCAGCCCGAGAGCTTCAAACCACACTTTGGCTGACTCACATTTCTGGAGAAAAGGGATTTTTTGTAAACAGCGCGAGCTCGGAGGCTCTCGAAGAACGTCCTCGCTCGGGTGTGCTGTGCAAACAAAGCCCTTTCGAAACCTTCTCTCCTCAGCCTCGTGCCAGCAGCTGACTTTCCCCCTCTTACAGGGTCACAGGAACTGGGATATTGTGAAATCACTCACCAGAGATGACCTGCTTTAATCTCAGCTGTCATTTCACACACTCTAGGAAGGATGGAGCAATGTTTAAACATCATCCACTCCCTTCCTGTAAATTCCTGTACTGTTTTAACTCGTTATCTCAAGCTGGGGAATCTCAAGCTGAATCTGAAATCCTGCTCTCCTTGCATGACTCATTAGGAGAGGACAGAAAAAAAGTTGTCAATTCTCACTCAAAAAAGGTCACGGTCTGGTCCAGAGACTCAAACTTTGGTTCTTTAGCTCAAGAACTGAGATTTCCCCAGCCCACCTTCCACACACAGGTGTGATTTTGTCAGGCTATAGAAAATGATCTCCCAAAGCAGATTTTTGCTCAGCATGAAATACAATCCTGTTCAAACCCAGACTGCAATATCAGTGTTATGTCCTACTGAACAGGAGAGGTTGCTCAGAGCAGAGGTGGATTTCCCATCCCTGGGAATATTCAAGGCCGGGTTGGATGTTGTTGTCTGCAGTTTTTTCTCAAGTTCAAGGAATCCCAGACCTTACAAAATGATAAACACCCCAAACCCTCATGGCATAGAAACAGAAAGTTGAGGGAGGAGAGTGGTGCTGTTAATTCAGAATAAACCTTCTTTCTCCCCCAGAAAGTATCCCAAAACCCACAAGTTAATGAATGAAGGGTGCATTTGTAATGTAATGTAAGCAACTTTGGGTCCCTACTATGAATATTTCACACTATTTAATGACAAAAAGGCCAACTTTCAAACAGAAAATTTAAAAATGGTGTTAGGATCTGTAACTCCCATTGACTGACAACTCCTGGGACCTCAGTGTAGCATGAGCCTTTTACCAGGGTCTCTCCTTGGCTGTTTCCCTGCCTCTGCCACCCTCCTGTGACTGTGACTCCTTCTACTCCAGTCCTCTGAACCCATCCCACAGCTGTCAGTTTGTTCCACTTGCCACTCTTAAATCCTAAACTAGAAAGGCACAAACAGAACTCATTTCTTTTCCTGCTTCTGTGTTTATTTTTTCCCTCCTGGCAAACAAACCCCTGCCAGAATCCTGTGTTGCTGCATTACCCTGACCTGGGGTTTTGCTCGGCCAGCTGACACATACTGAAATCACAGCTTGTGTTCTCAGCAGCAGAATTCAACGTGTGCTGGTTAACCTCTGTTAAAAACTCCCCTGATTTCCCTGTGGCTGCAGGGACACGTGTGCAGTCATGCAATGCAAGAGCCCTCCTGGTCTGCACCCACCTGAACCCTTCTCTCTGTCCTAAGAGAAGCGGACAATATAATTAATATACATACAGTTAAGAGTAATTAATAACACAGACAAAGCTTTCTCCTCTGAAGAACAACAGTTAGATAACCAAGCTCTGCAGGCCCCATAAAATACTCTGAAAAGAAATACGTACAACTGCAATTTTTCCAGCAGAGACCAAAACAAATTAGAAGCTCGTGTTCCTCTGGTGCTTTGCTAATAATTTGTTTCCAGCGCCGTGCTGGTGAGCAGGGGTGGTGTAATGAGGGGCAGGAAATAGTAATGGCCTAATTAAACTGGGGTGGGTAGGAAGCAAACCATCAATCCTGCTTAGCTGCAGCTCGGTGGGCAGCACTCCCCCACGTGCCGGCGAGAAACGAAGTTTTAGAAAAAATAATAATAAATTAAAGAGCTGAGCAGAAGCAGGACGGGAATTGCTGTGACCTGGATGGCGTTTACACGAGTTATTTATCAAAATCTTTACCGAGACTGCCTGCTCCCACCACAGAGAACAGTGCATTCATCCCCAAATTTACAGATCTAAGTGGTGCATGGAGGAGCAGGGCACAGAACAGAGACTGTGCACAACTTGCCTTCTCCTTTATGGAATTAAGCTACTTTGAATTCACAAAAACCCACAAACATTTAAGGATCAAGGAATTTCTGGCCTCAGCAGCAATAGCACAGCAAAGAACAGCAGCATCAGCAAAACTCTGTTTTCCACTCAGTTCACCTGCAGCACTTCCAGAAAACATCCTTGCTGTGGGAATCGTGCCTCACCTGCAGGAGGAGGTCCCCGCGTCCTCCTCTAGCAGAGCCCTGGAGCAGCAGGTGCTCATGGAAGGGGCTTTTCTGCTGGCTTTGGGACATCAGCTTTGAGGAACAGGAGCCAAGAAGGTGAGTTCCTGGCTCGGGAGAGCTGCAACCACAGCCCAGGCTCTTCTTTTTTGCGCACCGGTGTCACCTGGAGCCGTGAGTTTTTCACTCTTGGAGCAAACGCAGCAACGCCAGGAAAATGTTGCAACAAAGCCTCCTTCCCCTCTCCTCACACCTCCAGGGAAAACTGCAGATGTCTGCCCAGGGGAGGGAGAGAGAGAAAACCCAAAGTGCCAGCATTTCAGGGGGATCAATCCCTTATATTTTTGGAAATCTTAATCCAGAGGAAAGTTATCGCACAAGCCCCAGATGCAGAATTTACGAGGTGCTCACGCAGCACTAGCGGCAGACATAAGGGCACCTTCCGGATCGGGGTTCAGCATTGCCACATTCAGGCTTTTCCCATATTTCCTTCATTATTCCACTTGTTGAGCCGTTTGGATATTTGCACAAAATCATTAAGGTTGGAAAACACCTCCAAGGTCACCAAGCCCAACCTTTGACCGGACACCCCCACTCCCACCAAACCACATCGCCCACCGAGTGCCACATCGACGCAGCTTTTGAAGACTTCCAGGGGTGGCAACTCCCCAACTTCCCCAAGCAGCCCATTCCAATGCCTGGTCCCTCTTTCAGTGAAGGATTTTTTCCTAATATCCAGCCCAAACCTCCCCTGGTGAAAATATTTCCCTTTGCCCTATCACCGGTTGCCTGGGAGAAGAAGCCGACCCCCACCTTGCCATAACCTCCTGCCAGGGGTTACAGAGGAAAACTTGCTTAGACTTACCTTAAAAACTGTCCATAATATCAGTAGCAGTAACACCAAATATTAACAGGAAAACCATAGAACTTCATAGACATTCAAGAGGAAAAAAATGTATGGTTAAAACTGGATTAAACCAGCATCTCCTTCCTTGGAAAGGGTTTTGGGGACCTGCAGAACACCGAGGGTTTTTTCAGCTGGACTAAATAACCCGCATTAGATCTGAGAGCTGCACCTGAGGATCCCTGTGCCCGTCCCATCCCACAGCCACAAATGGTTTCCTTCATCAAGGAGCAAAAAAGGGTTAAAGCTTTGGAAGCTACTTGGACATGAAGGGAGCCAAGTGTATTTCAGCAAACACAAGAAGAGCTGAAATATCTCAAAATCCAGGAGACCTCGGCAATGAGATTCCAGAAACCCAATGTGTCATGAGACTGGGGATGGTATCCTAAAATATCCCTGAATTAACATTAAATCTCCAGCAGAGCGTTTGCCCTGATCTCTCCGGGAGCCAGGCTGAATTTATCTATCATTTATCTGATATTACCATCTATTTATTTCCAAACTGAGTTGGTAGCTCCGCTCACGACACAGAATTTCTTCCAAATAAAAAGTCTATCTGGTGCTAATAAATCCCCTGGCTCACAGTCACTGGCACAGCAGCTCTAATATCTGATGTAAATAATGCATTCAAGATGTTCCCTTAAATCAAGAGTTAGACCATGGTGCTGAGACTCCTGCCATTTGGCTCTAAACCCCTGTGTAATATTAATTATAATTATCTCATTAAGCTGCTGCTTTAGCACCTTTACACCAAAGCGACGCCACTGAGGGAATCTGAAGGAATCACCTAATTCCTAAAGCAAATCACGGCAAGGTCGGGATCCCCGCTCCTGAGGCATCCCAGCAAATGTCCTTCAGAACCAGTTAATGACAGACACCAATCCCAAAGAGCTGGAAACTCCTTGGGAGTGGGGAAGTAACTGGGAAATAACAACAAATACAGCAGAGTTTATTACTACAGACAGCATTAACAGGGATTATTATTATTATTTGTTTTCACGTTTTTGTCCCCAAAATTTGTGGGTTTTAAGCCAATATCGTCTTGCAAGCATCTTAGATCTGTGGCGAAGCTGACACCATCTGTCAAAACATGGTATCACTTTTAGGGCAGGGAATCCAAAAGGACCAGATAATCCTAAAACTCCTGAAATGCCTGCTGTCGGGCAGGCTGTGGGATCCCCAGAAGTGGGGCAGTGACCAGCAGAGGACCGACCACGTGTGATAACCCAGCTGCCACAGTGCACAGCATCCCTTCTCCCAGCTGAACTTGGGACTCGACATCATCCAAGTGCAGTGTTCAGATGCCCAAAACCCACCCTGAACAGAAGGATGTTTCATGACGAGTCCTGTGTTTGTGACTTCTTTTTTTTCCCCTTTTGTGTCAGTTCAGTCCCATATCAGGCAACAGGGATGCGCCAGGGCTGTGGGGAATGTCCTGACAATCAGGCCAGGAGCTTTTCACCTCCAGGATACAGGAAATAAAGTACAGCTCTCATCGTTCTTCTAGTCTCAATAATAAGGAGAGGGAAAAGGTGCTGCCAGCAGAATTTGGAATATTTGGAATTCTACACAAATCCTTACATCCACAAACTACCTGAGAACAAGGGCTGGAAGAAGATACGTGAGTACTTCCTACCCGTTAATCACCAGTGGGGGATTTGAGCAGGTTTAGCCTTCAGCTAATGCAGAGGAGTTGAAGGTGTAAAGTTTTCCATGAGAAATACCAGGAGTTACCTGCTTAATCTACTTAAACTCTCCGTAGGAGGCCTTATTTCTGTATTTAAGTGGGGTTTTTTTAGAACAGAACCCTTATTTTGCCATGGTCAGGATAAGGCACTTCGTGGCCCCACACTTCATTTACACACAGAACGTGAAAATTTCCCCGTGGTTGTCCCCCAAAAGGCAATTTTGGGGTGAAGAACACAGCAGAAAGACCCCCCTGTAATACAGGGTTTTATATACATTATCTATATTGTTTTCTGTTTCAGTCTTTGCTTTTCCCAGCCCTGGTTTCAGGAAGGAATTGTGCTGGCACGGGATGAGGTGAAAGCAAGAGCCATCCATAGCCCCGGGGTTCATACCAAGACAGGAACCCAGCCCGAAAAGCCACAGGGATATTTGAGAAGCCACCAGGTAAAGGCTGAACAAAGAGCCCTTCTCACAGCGCTCCCCACAAAGAGGCCAGATCTGAAGGGATCTGTTCTCACACGACGCAGACGTTCACAAAAATACGCATTTTAATTCCCTTTCAGCACCACGCTCTTCTTCACAGCCCTGTTTTTAGGGTATTTGTGGTGTTCCTTGAGTGATCACACACACCTATCAGACATGCACCTCTTCAGGTCTGGCACATATTCCAGCCTCGACCTGGAAAACTTTTCCTACAGTCTCTCCACGTAAAATACGGGCAGGCACAAGAACACAAATAAGATTAAATACTGGTTTGGTAGGTGCACTTTTTGTCTTCTGAGCGTCTTACTGAACGATGTTTTGGGGAAAAAAAAGTGAAATACTCAGCTCTGAACCAAGCTGTGTCAAACTTATTGCCAAGTCTAACAAAGGGCTCCTGTGAAACGTAACTCTTCTGTGGAATATACTGCAATTGTACTTTTTGAAAGCAATGTCAAATCATTGACACAGACTTGGGTGTTCCACGGGAAAAGTTACAATATATAGAAGCTGTAAATTAGACCCTAATCCAAACTTATCACGTTGATAGTTGTTAGGCAGACTGTTTGGGTGCCTGTTTAGCTCTGCGGTTTTTTCCATTCCTTGTTCAAGCCCGTTGTCTTTCCCTGAGATTTCCCAAGTTGGATTTTCCAATGACCTTCACGACAAATTTACCTTGCGGTCACGGCCCAGTAAAGTCAAACCCAAGCCAAAGCGCTAATGCAAACTCACCAAGGATTTATGAGGGGGAGAATCAGGGCCTGGCAGACGAAAATCCAGGCTGCAGGAATTTGAGCAAATACCCGCTGAGCTGCCAAGCATATTCCTGAAAAGCAAAATCCACGTAGGCTCCAAAGTGAGCAGTTATCCCATTTATCATATACATTAGCATCTATTTTTAAAATTCATCTTGGCTAATCAATGATTTTTCATTCTCAACAGGACACAAGGAATGCTGTGTCACAATCCAACCTGTGTTTGCGTTAGTGAGCATTGACATCCAACAGCAGCATCCCAGTGGAGCAAAATGTTGGTGCTGGGGGTCTCCAAGGTGCCACCCCGAGCACAGGGACACGACACTCCCACCCCAACCTAAAATGCCCCTTTGAAAGCTGGAGAAATCCTGAAGGGTTCAGGCTGGGCAGACATCGGCACGCAATGGATTTACGGGCAGAAATTCCTCCAGTGAGGAAGCAGGATCTTGAGAGCCCCTCGTTAATCACCATCAGATGTTGAATGTGTTTGTTGTCACCTGCTTTGGTGCCGTTCCGCGCAGCTACGGCAGAGAGATGTCGGAGGGAGACTGTACCTTCCAGATGGGAATGAAAACAACACAACACTCGTGTGCAAATACAGGAGGAAAAAAGAAAGAAAAGCATATTTTCCAGAGAAAACAAGTTCTTGTTCTGTTGAGGAGCCTCCCTCAACTGCCAGAACTATGACAACAAAACCCACTTTGGAGACAGATTTAAGGGAGATTTTTCAAAAGATGGTTTGGGGGCATTTTTCCTGTTTTGCTCTTCCTAACAGAGTCCTACATGGCTTAATTAGCACAGACCAAACACAGGCAGAAGATGAACCCCACCTCTAACTCCTGATATCCCAGAACTTCTCAAGTTGAAGACACATCTACACGACAGGCTCAAGGCTGCAGATTCACTGAGAACATTTACTGCAAACCACCCAAACTCTGAGGGACATGCTGAGAGTGCCCTGCCTGCTGGCACCTCCCTGGAATTCCTAGATCTTTCCAGAAGATGAAGGTGTCCTCCTTCAGATATTCCAGAGAATATCTGGCTGCCCCATCCCTGGGAGTGTCCAACGCCAGGGCTTGGAACAACCTGGAATAGTAGGAGCTGTCCCTGCCCATGCAAGGGGGTGGTGCCGGGTGAGTTTCAGGTCCCTTCCAACCCAAACATTCCGTGATTCCATAATTCTCGCTAGAAAACAGCGTTTCCATCCTACCCTGTGGGAAAAGGACCCCTCAGCACTTTTCCACCTCGCATGCACAGCGTTTCACACTGGGTCTCCACTGAGATCATCGAGACGGAGTTTCAGACCAAGAAACTGCAAACACCCTCACACCCTGGCTATGTTTTAATAGCTGAAGTTTTGAGGTTGGTGAGTGAAAGTTGCTCTGCGCATCCAGCCTGGAATCCAGAGGGAAACACAACGAGGGACCCGAGTCCAGGTGCCCAACAAACCCACTCACGGCAGTCCATGATGTCTGAGCACCAGCTCTCCCCCACACCTTCCCAGTCCACGCTGCCCCTTTCGCTGCTCCCCGAGCCTCCCTCCTCCCGCCGCCCCAGCTCCCTCTTCCCCACTCCTAACATTTCGAACAGCTGAAAAGCTGCCAGTTTTCTGAAGGCAACCTATTTCCAGAGCTGTTTCTCTACCTCAAGATCTGTAATTTCTCCCAAAACACCCCTCTGGAGCAGAGCCCAGGACTGGCAATATGTTCCCCAGGAGCAGGGAAAGGTTTACGTTTCAATACCTATTGCACCTGTCACCATAATACCAGGCATTTTCCACCCACGGCGCAGGAGAGAATCCAAACTTCCTGTGGGATGTGCAAAACTCGCACTCAGCCTTGGGAGCCATCCAGGCATGGTTATCAGGAAGAGAAAAGCTATTTCTGCTGGCTTGCAGGAATTGATGGCACCATTTAATGCCTTGTCTTTATATGCAAGTGTGTCTAACCCAGTTTCTCCACAGCTGCTGTGACGTAAATAAACTCAGTATTATCTCCATTTTACATTGTGGGGTGGAATATAAATAGTCCTGGGCATAATTCAGTGTTTAAGACATTGAGTACAATTCACCCATCGGGCTGCTAAACACAACACGAAATGTTTGACCTGCTCCAGGTACAGCAGGACAAAAATATTATCTATGATCTGCAGACGTTATCTCCCGAAGTAGGGTGGTGCTTCTGGGAAAAAATGTCATTGGGTTGATCGTTTTTGTATCGTTGTAAAATGAGACTTGGAGGGCTCCTTTAGAGCAGTACATCCCTACTACAGCGATCAGGAAATATTAGTATATGTTATACATGAAGAAACCCCTAAAATACCTCCACTTGCTTTACAGAATTAGCTCCACTTGAATGGTAACTATGTATAAAATCCTGAATTTTTTTTTTCCCCTGCACATCCTATTACCTAATCAGACAAAATCATTTGCTCCAGCTGAATTTACTAGAGGAAAAAAATGTATCTCTTGGTACCTACAATTTTACTTCAGGCTTTCCCTCTTAAGGTAGTAGTGTTTCAGCTGCAGGCTGGAGTGAAACCCCATCATTCCCAGGAAAACCCAATCCACCCTTAGAAACACCTAACCCAGGAAAGGAGATACAAATTGAGAGGGTTTTTTAACCATAAATACAGCTCTGGGCAACAAAACACCTCCTGTTTTGTTTCAGCAATAAATCACTTCCCTGACTTGAGTTAGTAATGAGATTTTTAATCATGTGGATTGAACGTATCCTGGAGTTAATAAAAAAGTATGGCTTCCTCTTTATCTTTAATAAAAGATTTGTACACTGCTCAAATGATCAGTATTACGTTTTTAAAGGACCTGAGATTGATGCTTTTCAATTCTCCTTCCTATTTTTCCAGGCTTTTATAATTCAAAGGTAATATAGGGAAGAGTTAATAATTCATGAGGTAATTTTAAGGCTTTTATTCAGAACCCTTTTGCCTATTGACTTAAGGATGTGCCATAAAATATCCAGGTATTACTATCCCAGCAATTTGCAGCTCTGCGCAGATGAAATCTCTGAATTTATGCAAGTCAGGATTCGTGTTTAAGAATCAGAGCACATCATTCCAGCCTTGGAAGGGTACAGGGGGAGGAAATAGCTTTCCAGCGCTATTTAAACGAGAGTATTTCATGTCTTCACACAGTTCTGCTTTTTCGCCCTTGTTTGCAGGTTTATTCTTGATGGAGTTATTTTTGCAGTTGCCAAGAGACAAAGGAGCTGGGGGAATATTTTAAAAAAGGTAAATTCTGCTGCACGAGTCCTGTGCTCCCACCTGCACGAGCTCCAGACCGAACCCTCGGCTCTGGGAGAGCTCGGCTGGCCAAAAAACAGATCCTCACAACAACAACAACAACAACAACAACAGTGAAAATGGACTTGTTTGAGATTAAAACATCAAAACTGGCTCCCAGTTAATACAGTTCAAGAATATCCCCTGTCAGTCACTAAGGGATGCAAAGTTGGTGCTGTTGGGATGGGGCAGGGAGGGACAGCAGCGTCCCCTCAGCCCCTCCTGTCACAGAGCAGCCACCTCCAAATGCCGTTCCATGAGCTGGCTGGAGAGTTCATCCCAAAATCCCTCAGAAAACCCCACTTTTGGTTGTGCCTCTTAGTGGTTTGCAATGAGGAATGGAAATGAAAATGTGGCTTTGGGGGGGGGCAGTGTTTGGTTCTTGTAAATTAATTTCTTTTATTAAAAAAAAACCCGCAAAACCCAAACCGCACTTAATTTGTTATTTAATCTTCTCTCAGAGTTGCTCATCAGACTGTGTTTGGTTACCTCCACAAAATGCTGGATTAATAACAGCCAGGCTTCAATACAGGATTTGATATTGGGAAGGAATTGTTCCCTGTGAGGGTGGGCAGGCCCTGGCACAGGGTGCCCAGAGCAGCTGTGGCTGCCCCTGGATCCCTGGCAGTGCCCAAGGCCAGGCTGGATGGGGCTTGGAGCACCCTGGGACAGTGGGAGGTGTCCCTGCCCATGGCAGGGGTGGGACTGGATGGGCTTTAAGGTCCCTTCCAGCCCAAACCATTCCATGATTCCATGATTTTTTGGTTAAGGCCTTTTTACCTACTTGAAATAACCAAGGCATTTTTACCACTGTTCTGCTTCCAGCTACTGCAAAGCAATCACCCATCTCCCACAAGAACCCAGGGAATGCTAAGTAACAACAGTAGAGAGCAATGAAAATTGATGCTAATTAATAATTCCACCTCTAACGAGGAGAACAGAGCTCAGGTGAGCACAGAGCCATCCCTTACTGCCGTGAGAAGTCAATAGCCCCACCTTTATTAGCATTTCCCTGCATGGATAACCAGGAGATCCTGTGCCTATTCCTCTAAATTTTTCAAATGGGACACAAGTTTTACCAGCCCGAGGAAAACGGTGTCGTTATGAGCTTCTAGTGACATCAGCTGGGTTATATCTCATCTCAGGCCAGCTCTGTGCTCCACCCTCTGTTCCCCATCCAGTTCCCACCTCTGCTGGAGCCTCTCTGAGCTCCTCTTCTTGGTTTGACCTCGGAGTCCCAAAAACTCCTGCCTAAAGTTTCCTGCCTCTCTTCTGCAGCTCCAAAAATGCAAATTGCTGTCAGGTTCTTCAGCTCCCTCTGAGAGACAGGCAGCATATGTCATGTGCATTATTCAGAGCTTTCCATGGCTGCTTTTCCGGGGAGGTTTAAAAAGGAACAGCGAACCGTGTGTCAAACCCAAAGCCTTTGCCACGATCAAGATAATCACGAAGTGACACCGAGTCCAAAGCTGGACAGCACAGGGCTTTATTTCTAATGGAACGGGACAGCGATGCAATAAATGTAATATTTTTTTTAGCCAGCCAGGACTGAAGGTGCACTTCACACAGCTGAGCTCTTTTGTAGGTGAAACTGAGGAAATAGTTCAAGAGGAACATGGAAAGTGCAGTTTTTGTTATCCTGAGGAGCAGGAAAACCATGGCAGTGAAGCACAATGAAAGGAGTTTCCTTTGTGCTCAGCTGAAAAATAAACACATTTTTCCCTGTAATGAGCAGCCTTCAAAGTCCTGAGAGCATCTCCAGGCTCTCCCACTCGAGAGAGGAACAGAGGAATTTCACAGTGGGCGCTCAGATTCTGGGAATACTGCCGTTATTCCTCTTGGTCACACAAACACATCTCTGCCCTCCCAAAAGAAATACCCTGGGAAAACCCAGACTCGCAGAAACACCCCAAGAAGACCCTTCCTTACAGGGCCCCCCCTGGAGATTGTGTCCCCTGCATTTCCACGACAAGCAGAGATAAAGAAATTGCTCAGGATTATGCAAACCCAGGGATATCACTCAGTACACAGCAGCAAACGAGCTGTGGAAGTGGAAGTGTGAATTCTGTGATCCTTGTTTATGTTCCCAAAGACTCAGTGCCGATGCATTTGTTGAGCATTATTAGAAACAGCCCAGCCAACCAACCAAACCTCAAATCCTGCCCTAACTAAGGTTTTAAAAAAAATTAAAAAAAAAAAAATCCCAAACCTTTGAGTGACTCCTAGCACTCAGCCTAGCAGTGCCTGCCAGGAAAAAGGGAATTTTGGAGATGGCATCTCATCAATTTTCTTCATTTGTGTCAGAAGTTGAGCAGCTGTCTCCTTACCAGACTGAAGTGGAGCCAAAAACCTTGTCAGGCAGCCGGAGAAAAAGCACTTCAGAGGAGCTCATCTCCAAGACCCCAAGGGGTATCACATTTTGGAGCGGGCATGTGTTAATATTCCTACTCCAGTATCAATTGGCAAAGTTCTGCAGCAGGAGGAGGGAAAAAAGGCTGCTTTGTTTGTTTACACTGCCTGCTCGGGGAAAGCGGGATGCCACACATACTTGAGCTCCCCGAGTTTGTTTGTTTATTTACTTCTGGCCAGCAAAAGGGTTTTAGCTTCATCTTCCCCTGAGCTGGTGAGGGGGGCGAAACAAGGTTCAGCCCCACGGATGCACCTGGGCTTGCTGCAGAGCTCTGCCGTTCCCAGCCACGCGGGGATTTCAGCACGGGGGGGATAATCCCAGCGTGAATCGGCTCCCAGCTCCGGCAGCCTCGGATTGCGGGAGACTGGGAAAACCCAGCTCGGAATCTGTGCCTTCTTCAGCGTGTGCGGGGCTGAGGATCCTTGTGGGCAAGCCCCAGAGAAACGTTGTGCTCCCCAGCACGGCCGGCGTGCCGAAGGAAGCGATGGAATTCCAGCAGTTCTCGCGCCAGGAGCTTTGCCAAGCGGGATCCATCACCCTAAGGCACGGTTTGATCAAACTAAGGGGAGTCATTGATCTTAATTCAACCCAGAGCACGAGCCAGGGAAGGTCCTGGCATCCGCCTTTTGGCTTCAGAATCCCGAATATTCGCAGAGCACAGCACGTACGGGGGTCTGACCTCCCCCAAGACACGTTTTGTGATCGCATTAACCTGAAAAATCACATTTTTCTCCTTTCTGTGTGACAATTCCACTCCTGAAGCAGATCCCACTCGGCAGGATCTGGGTGTTAGGAGGAGACAGCAACACCCTGGGATTTGCTGCTCTCTCCACGTGGGATGGGGCTTCCTCAGACCCCGTTTCAGAGCAGGAAGAGCGGGCACCCGCAGCCAAGGCAGGATGTTGGTTAACTTGATTCTGATAGAACGGTTGGGGTTGGAGGGGACCTTAAATCTCATCCAGTGCCACCCCTGGCCACAGGCAGGGACACCTCCCACTATCCCAGGCTGCTCCAAGTCCCGTCCAACCTGGCCTGGTCCAAGGATCCAGGAGGATGAAGCTGTCAATAACCCACCCTACAGACAAAGGTGCCGTGCACAAGGTCAGAAATAAGGCAAATAAATAAAGGAATAACCAGACATTCGAGATCCTCCTTCACCAACCATCTCCTCTCAGCCAGCTTTCCCCCAAAATGTTTATTTACTACACAGCCAGGCTCTTGGCAGCCTTCCCACTGCAAAATGTGCTTCCCAGATATTACAAAGTGAACTCCAAACGAAAGAGACTTTTTTGTTCTTAGGTCTCCCTTTCTTCCACACAGATATCACTTCAGAGCTGTGCCTCTAAGGTACAATTTTGCCCAGAATTTCTCAAATACTCAGTTAAAGAGAGATGAGTCCGCAGACCATCGCTAAAAATGAGATTTCCTACGTGGTCTTCAGCAAACTACTTGAAACAGACATTTTTGCTCCCTGTATTTATCAAAGCAATGCTTCCTTACTTTTCACAGGTCTAGAAATGCAAAAATAAAAAGGAACATTAAATACACGAAAAATCATTGCTGTTGTATGTTTAGCATGTTTAAACAGTACTTTTAAAAAATCAATTAAATAATGGACCGACAAGATTTTGGCGTTCAGGTATTGCACGGCGGGAAATCAAGAGTTTTTTAGAGCTAGACAGAAAAAAAGCGAAGAACAGAAAATAGCGGTGATGTGAGTGGGTGATGTTCCCCTATTTCTGTGTGGAGCCATCAGAGAATCGTGGAATGGTTTGGGCTGGAAGGGACCTTAGAGCTCATCCCGTTCCTGGGCGTGGGCAGGGACACCTTCCATCATCCCAGGGCGTCCTTGGCCGCTTCCAGAGATGGATATAGACGTGTGTATCCAACTATTTCTCACAATCGGTTCCAGTCAGTCGAGACCTCTCGAAAACCCAGCTACAGATGCAAACCAGCAAGGAAACAGCGTGGTTCAGCTCCTTTCCCTGCAGCCCAGCAGGGATCCCTGCTCGGCACTCACGGACTGGGCCGAGCGCATCGCACGGGAGAGGATCCGCGGCTCTCCGCAGATATTCCCGGGATGGAAGCGCCTGCTGACAAATTCCCGAGCTGCCAATGTACAGTGATGAAATTCAATAGCCTCCCAGCTGCACACTTGTGACTTGTGAAGGCAGGGAAATGTGGGGATTGGCAGCAGGCTCTGGCAGATGAGCTCATTTTACAGATGACACTGGAGATTCTGCCAGGCTGACGTTGAACTCTCCTCTTGCTTTTTTGTTGTTGTTGTTGTCATTCCAAAGCTCCTTCTTGGAGCTCTCCTGGGCTCCCAGTGCCTGCTCTCCTCAGTCTCCTGTTTACTTTTCTGACTCTGCAAAGTGCTGGGATTGCTCAGCTCAGTTCCCTCAGCTCTGCTTATATGGAATCGACATGGATCAGTGTTTGTTCTGGAAAAATTTCCCCTTTCCCTTCAGTACTTCAGTGCATTACCCCACAGATGTATCCTGGTTCATTTCTCTGTTCAAAACAGCTTGGATTTCACTGCATGGGACCCCCTCCTTAAATAGTTGAAATGATTGTGCCTGGATACTTGGGATCTTCCAGACCACTTAGAGAGAAGGAAAAATTCCTTATTAAAGACAAAAGGATTTGGAGTTGATGTCCAGTTCCAGCCCTTAGTGCCGAGCTGGCCTGATTCCATCCAAAGCTGGTTGACGTGGGAGGCTCACAAAAAAATCACAGGAATAGAACCCCAGACTGGTTTGGGTTGGAAGGGACCTTAAAGATCATCTCCTTCCACCTCCTGCCATGGGCAGGGACACCTCCCACTGTCCCAGGCTGCTCCAAGCCCCATCCAACCTGGCCTTGGGCACTGCCAGGGATCCAGGGGCAGCCACAGCTGCTCTGGGAATTCTATCCCAGCCCCTCCCCACCCTCCCAGCCAGGAATTCCTTCCCAATATCCCATCCATCCCTGCCCTCTGGCAGTGGGAAGCCATTCCCTGTGTCCTGTCCCTCCATCCCTTGTCCCCAGTCCCTCTCCAGCTCTCCTGGAGCCCCTTGAGGCCCTGGAAGGGGCTCTGAGCTCTCCCTGGAGCCTTTTCCTCTCCAGGTGTATATTCCCAGCTCTCCCAGCCTGGCTCCAGAGGGGCTCCAGCCCTGGGAGCAGCTCCATGGCCTCCTCTGGATTTGCTCCAGCAGCTCCACGTCCTTCTCACGCTGGAGATCCCAGGCCTGGACAAGACACTCAATTAAAATTTGGATTATTCTTTATAATTTTTCTCACCCTTGAGCTCTTTGCCACCAGCACCGAAATGTTCAACTGGGATCTGTGACCAGATTTAAATAAGACGCTGAATCAGGTGAGAAAAACCCAGTCTAATTTCTCATGGTTGTTTTCCTCATGCTGCTCCTGTAGCGATGTAGAGCCCTAACTTGGATTTATCACATCAGAAAAACAGATATTATATTATATTATTGTATTTATTATATTATATATGCAATATAATAAATCTAATCAAATAGAATAGAATAGGATATCACAGGCATTTTAACAAAGGTTAATAGTGGTGTTAACTGTTCTCCCTGCACAGACTTTTAACGTGAGAAATGTTTCACACGTTTGAAGCTCCCTTTAATCACCAAACCTCAAGGCCACACTTCTCATTCCCAACCCAGAAGCTTCCACTAGAAAAAAACCTCAGATTTTTTTTCCTGGGAAAAACTCAAAGTCTTTATATGAACAAGGAAATATTATTTACAATTTTGAAGAAGAGACACCGTCCCCCTGAAAAAAAAAAGTTTAATTTCTGCGAGGCTCTATAATATCTTTAGGAGTTGGAATCATCCACCAAAAATTTTCATGGGAAGCCTTCGGGTTATTGCTCACGTTAAGAAACGGAGGGAAAGGAAAATTCTCTGGACTGCCAGAATAACCCTCCCTCTCTTTTGATGTCTCTGCTTTTCGAGGGAGAAAGCAAATTGCTCTGCAATAGCTTTGCATGAATCACAGCACCAAAAGCACTCGGGGAGCCGAGATGAGGGGGGATTTCCTGCAGGAGGGAGCAGGGAATTGCCTGCACGGGGCCCGTGCCGCGAGAAATCCGGGGGCAAGAACAAGGACGTGCTTCCCCGAGCCCTGCTCTCCGTGCCAGGAGGAAGGACAGGCCGGGGACTGCAGAAAAGTTAATAATTAACCGAAATTATTCTCGGTATTTCACGTGATTCTGAATTGACAGCATCTTCCTCATCCTTCTTTTGGATTGTGATGCTCTGGAGTAGGATGGCAAAATTTCTCCTGAAAGCAGGATGAAAATATCCAGGAGAAGGGTTTGTTTGAGAAGAGCCCGAAGCAGGGAACAGTTCATTCCCAGCCTGTTTCTCAAGACAGCAAACACAGGGAACCATTGCTGGTCCCCCTCCTTCCTCCATCTCTTTGAGAACTCTTGCACAATCTGCTGTTCCCCAGCGTCTCGGCAAGAAGAATTCACCCCTCTCAAGCCTTGTTCTTTTTTATTCACCCCAAAAGCTGCAACTTTCCCTTCAAACTCCGCACGTCACCCTCATCAAATCCTACAAAGAAATGGGCATTAAGTGTTTTGTTTACTCATAGCTCGGCAGAGCCACAACAAAGAACAGAATGTAAAGAATGAACTCCCTTTGCAAAAGTCATTCAGAGCCAAACAAAAGCCTTTACCTTCCCCAAAACAGATTTTTCCAAGTGGGCCTCCTCTCTTCCTGAATTGCCCAGCGTTACAGGGAGCTCTCAGATAACTCAGAAACATTTGAGAGCCAGGCTGAAAGCAGAAGGAATGAGAAAGTTCTCCTGCATCTGGCTTTTTTTTTTTTTTCCATTAAAAAGGCATTAAGAGAACAGGGGCTTTTCACCACTGCAACGTGAACAAGCTCCCGCTTTCCCCACGAACGTGCAGGGACCTGCTGGATCCAGGCTCCTTCCAACTTCCCTTCGGCTGTGGCAGCTGGATGGATTTGTTTCCACCTGCTCTCCCCGTTTGTCATTCCTGAGGTATGCTGGAGAAAGCCAGGTTAGCTCTAAACCGCTTGGCTGCAGCCAAAAGCTCTTCATTTTTATTATCTGATCACATCCCTCCGAGTGCTTCGTGTTCCTTTCATTCCCAGCTCCCCACACCTCTGCACCCACGGTGAACAGCTGGGGTTTGGGGTGTTTGTTTTTTTTTTCAAAGGAAAATGCCCATTTTTAAAGCCCCCAGAGGAAAACCACACGTGGCTGATCCCATGGACCTGCTCCTTCCCCACTGTTTGCTCCGGGAGTTACAAACTCCTGTGGTCACTGGAGAAGGGATCATCCAAATGTGGCTGGAGAGACCAAAATGCTTCTGAAAGAGACTAAAACCTCATTAAAAGTGCTAAAAACCTCTCCCCCCTCAAACCCTTTGGAAGACCGGCTGCCTCCATCTCCTGTGCTGGTGTTGGAAATAAAGCTGCCAGAGAGATCTTCTCCCATTCCTCCCGAATTTCAGGGGGATAGGAGAGAGTGGGTGTGGGGAGGGAAGGTATCTCGAGTACAAGAAAGGATGATTATCAAGTCTAAAGAGAGCACGTCACAAAATGAAGAAATATAAGGCTATTTTTAAAGCAATTATTTTGTTTTCAAGCTGAAAACGTGCTGCAGTATTCCCCCTCTGCTTGGCATTCCAGAGGAGGTGTTGCATTTAGCTGGAGCAAAATTAATTCCCTGGAAGAGAAGAGAAGTGAAACACTGGCAGCAAAAGAGAAGAGCAGAAGAGGAGAGTTTGCTTTCCTCCGTTTCGAAAAGGAATTGTGTTTTCCAAACTCCATCAGCTCCCAGGCCCAGCTCTGCAGCGACAATCCCCGAGAGGGTTTGTGCAGAAGCTCCCCCTG
The DNA here is from genome assembly GCA_013399875.1 of Gymnorhina tibicen. Classification (NCBI taxonomy): domain Eukaryota; kingdom Metazoa; phylum Chordata; class Aves; order Passeriformes; family Artamidae; genus Gymnorhina; species Gymnorhina tibicen. The sequence goes on from VXAZ01005100.1 coordinate 6,831,618, forward strand.
GTACCACAGAAATGTGTGAGTTCAGAGCAATCTCTTCACCCCTCGAGCTGCATAATTTATCCAGAGATATTCTGGAAGTTCGGAAACCTCTTCAGAAAGTTAGGAACATTTAAGAACTTTTGGGGAGGGAGGGGGGAAAAAAAAAAAAATAAATAAAAAATGTGACCTGTTATGTAAACCTGTATTTTAAGAAGTGCACTAGAGACAGGAGGAAGGATCACAGGGGTTGGACACATACCCAGCTGTCCCGATTTGGCGGAGCTGTTTTAGCTGTCAGCGTGTGAATTCTTAATGTGTGATGATTATAAAGTACGGAGAGGGAGCTCTGCTCCCTCTTGGAATTATTTTGCCTTTTTCTCCAAGGAACAAACCCAGAGTTGCTGCTGGCGACTGCCCCAGCTCAGACCCACACCTCAAAGCCCCTTCCAAACGTTAAACCTCGGAATATTGATTTATTAAGATCTAAAGTGATAAAATCCTGCTTATCCCAGGCTCAAATTTTCCTGACACCTTCACTAATTACACACCATAATGAAATCCCAGAAGCACTGAAATAATTGTTCCAGCAGGAACTCAGCCAGCAGAACACCTATGGAAGCTTCTTTCCCTTCACTCATCACTGTGGGAAGCAATCTCAGAGTCCTCTCCAAAAACCCCCTCAAACAGATGTCTTGCAGCACAGCAAGACATTATCAAATTCAGACTTGGAGAGAGCATGTTCCAAAATCCCTCGGAGAGAGAGTTTTGCCAGGCACACCTTATCATCCACAGGGAAGGGAGGGGGATCCAGGGAGGGCACCTTCAGTGGCACAGGGGGCACAGGGAAAAGGTTTTCTGGGACCTGTGCAGAGCCACATGTGACCAAATAACCCCTTAACCCTAAGCAATGCCCTCATCCCTGTCTGCAGATAGAATCACAGAATCATGGAGTTGTTTAGATTGGAAAAGACCTCCAAGATCATCGAGTCCAACCATTCCCTGCACTGCCAAGGCCACCCTGACCCACGTCCCCAGGTGCCACATCCACAGGGCTTTGAAACCCCTCCAGGGATGGGGACTCCACCCCTGCCCTGGGCAGCTGTGCCAGGGCTGGACAAACCTTTGAGGGAAGAAATTTTCCTCATATGCAGCCTGAACATCCCCTGGTTCAACTTGAGGCCATTCCCTCTCCTCCTGTCCCTGTTCCCTGGGAGCAGATCCCAAATCCCCCCCCGGCTGCCCCCTCCTGTCAGGGACTTGTGCAGAGCCACAAGGGCCCCCCTGAGCTCCTTTGCTCCAGGCTGAGCCCCTTTCCCAGCTCCCTCAGGAATTCCCCAGCCCCTTCCCAGCTCCATTCCCTCCCCTGGACACGCTCAGAAGGAGCTGCAGGATGCTTCTGCCTGATGTGCACACAAGGTTATGGGTGCTCCACGTCCCTGCTCTCACTTGGAAGCCTGAGAGAAGTTTCCATGCTGGGAGCACCCAGGACAGCTGACCCAGAGCTGGAGCAGCATCAGGAATCGTCCGTAGCGGCCGGACCAGGTGGCCACCAGCACACTCCTGCTGCCTGCATGCCCAGATCCATTACCAGGCAATCCTGAGACAGATTCACAGCTTTCCCAAGAAAACATTTCCAAGTGGGACCGATTTTTTTGCTGTTTTGAAACCAACATTAGCAAACGCGACTGCACGGTGCACAGATCTGTCAGATTTGTTCTCAGCTGCAATCCTGAAACGTGTCATTATCGTGTGCTGTGTGAGCAAAGCTGGGCCTGGCTGCCATGTGACTGAGCTCTAAATTAGTTTATGGATAAAGTTCCTTCCCAACGTGCTCCATCTTTCACTCCATCTTATCTTAACGAGCTCTTAACCTCTTGAAAATAAAGTTCCTGCCAGAGAGACTAAATACAGGGTATTAAAGTCTCTGAGAAAACCACAGGGAGGGATGGCCCTGGCTCAGGTAGCTCTGCTCTCCTTGAACACAACTCCTGCAGCTTCCAAGTGCACTGGAAAAAACGATTTCCACTGCATTCATTGTAAAACTCGTTTGTGCTTACAAGGCCGTGCTATTTTTTATACATAAGTGGGGGAAAGGATCATCTGAAAAATGTGCATTTCTCCTGGCGAAACTCCACGGCTCCTGCACTTGCAGCCTCAGCATTTTGGTTCTGGATACCTTTTTGAAAGTGAAAATATTACTGCATGCAGATTGTCATAGAATATCCCGAGCTGGAAGGGACCCATAAGGATCATCACAGTCTGGTGATGTGCTTTTGGCACGGGGTAATTGCCTTCATCCCACAACAGCCCCTTTCAGCAGGAACTGCTTCTGGAAGGACAGAAATCTCATGGAATGTCATTTTGTTTGGGCTGGAAATCCTGCAGGTCCCTCCAGAACGCATCTGAGCTCATCCAGAGGATGCCACAGGCGTTGGGATCTGGTTCCTGCTGGGATCCAGAGCACCCAACCCCCCATGAGCACATTCCAAGGGCAGCACCCCTGTCCACACTGGAACTGAAGCTGCTCCACTTACGCATTCAGCCGGAGTTGCAGCACATTCTACATAAAATAATTATTTCATTTAATCTCCTCATATCCCTGGATAAAGCTGCTGTTTGAGAAGCCAAGGAGCAGCCTGTGGACCAGAGGCTTTGTTGGATTTTGGGCCATTCCAGAAACAACTTGTACAGCTTTCGAGCAGAGAGAGGGAAAACAAGATGTGGAATTCTGGACTTCCTTAGCGAGGATGGTCCAAGGCTGGAGCCCTCTGGAGCCAGGCTGGGAGAGCTGGGGGTGCTCACCTGGAGAACAGGAGGCTCCAGGGAGAGCTCAGAGCCCCTTCCAGGGCCTCAAGGGGCTCCAGGAGAGCTGGAGAGGGACTGGGGACAAGGGATGGAGGGACAGGACACAGGGAATGGCTTCCCACTGCCAGAGGGCAGGGCTGGGTGGGATACTGGGAGGGAATTCCTGGCTGGGAGGGGGGGGAGGCCCTGGCACAGGGTGCCCAGAGCAGCTGTGGCTGCCCCTGGATCCCTGGCAGTGCCCAAGGCCGGGTTGGATGGGGCTTGGAGCAGCCTGGGACAGTGGAAGGTGTCCCTGCCCATGGCAGGGGGTGGCACTGGATGGGCTTTGAGCTCCCTTCCAGCCCAAACCATTCCATGATTCCATGACACCAAGACAGGAGCTGCTCCCACCCTGTGAGCATTTAATGTGATTGTGTCAGCGGATTATAAAAAAAGATGGAAAGACATTAGAATTTCCTGTTGAAATCCCCACTTTCTTGTGCTTCACAGCTGGCCCATAACTCACGTTGGGAGCTGCGAGAAGCAGGGGATGTACAAACTGTCTCCCACACCCTGTCTGCTCAGGAAACTCACTGCCATGTGGAATTAATTCCTTTTTTTTTTTTTTTTAAATACATATCATTTCAAGCTCGTGGTCCAGCATCTCTGATTCATGGCAATAGAGGTTGCACAAGAAGAGGATTGTTTAGAGCAAAGGTTAATTAGAGGGTGAAATCCCCTTCCTAACGAAACCCAACTGGAAACCCACTGGTTCCAGGGACAAATCCCCGCAGCACTACTGATCTTTGGTTCCTGATTGCCAGGTTTAGGAATTCAGTGCCTTTAGACAAGAGCAGGAGGAGGCAGAGAGGGGAAGCAAAGAGCTTTTCCAGCCCTGCAGCTCCTGGCCTGGGATCCTCCTGGGATGTTCCAGGAGGATTCCTCAGTGTCACACAACGGCTCCCACCTTCTCCCCTTCGGCCCTGGAGTTTTCAGGCAATACCAAAAACCCCGAGATCAGAACTCAGGTCTCTGCACCAGCCTCAGGGATTTAGAAACCAGAGCCAGCTCTCGAACTCCCAAAATTGGGAGACAGTTTTAAAGGAACACTTTTCAACTGCTGGGTTTTATATTTTCGGGTTCTCTTTCATACCAGCGAGGGCTGGACGCGTCCTTTAGTGCCACAGCTCCGACCACTGTGGATTTGGGAAGGATCCCATATCTGACAAGACTCCCAACAGCATCAGGAGGTCTGGCAGCCACAAGATTGTGCTCGAAAAAATAAACGAAGCGAGAAAAAAGCAACAGAGGAGGAGAGGAAAGGACGGGAAAGCGACGGGAGAGTAACGAAATGGCATTTTCTGAGCATGAAGAATGATTACAGAGGTCAAAACTGAAGCTGCTGCAGGAGTTTCTGATTAAGTCCTGCTCTGTTCCAAACTGCTGACGTGCAGAACTCCAAATGGTTTGGGGAAGGGATCAATCTGATAGGAGCTGTTCCTGCAGGGTCATTTGCCTACTTGCTTTACTCGAAACCTTGGCTCCTCGACAGCTGCTCCGATGGGCTATTGGGAAAGCCACATTCCCAGGCTCCCCAGAAACTCGGGATTAAAGGAAATTAATTATTGATACAAGTCTCTGCTCTGCATGTTTGCCTTATCAACTGATCTGTAGCTGCGCCTGTGGCATGGGAGGAGCACATCTGAGATCTTTTAATGATGCACAAAGCTCCTTCAAGGGGCAGCCAAGGCGAGCAGCGCTCCTGCTCTGGGCTCCCTTCCCGAAAACTGAGGGGAGAAATACGAAGTGCAAATGTTACAGAGAAGTTTTAAAGAGTTAAAACTTCCCTGTTTCTATCAGCAAATCGTTGGAGCGGCGCTGCCTGCTCCGACGGGCGCTGCCTTTGTGGGATAATGCACTTCCACGGAGAAATCCAAATATCCTGGGCATTTGGGGCTGGGATAGGCCATGAAAACCAACTCCAGCTCTCTCCAGCTACTCCACTTCTGGCCTGGGATTTGGTGTCTGAAGCTGTGCGGCTTTGTCCTGCAGGGATGCGGGATCGGGATGCAGGGATGTGGGATGGGAATCCAGGGATGTGGGATGCAGGGATGCTCTGCACTGTGCACCGATGCCATTAGGTGGTGCTTGAAACAGAAGATTGCAAGAAAGAAAAGCCAGAGCTTGTGTGCTGCCCAGGCAGCCTGCTTGGTAAATATTTAATGCTAGCGATTAAAAAGTAAAAAATAAAAGCACCCAAAAAAAAAGAAAAGAGAGAGAGGAAAGAAAAAAAATATTTTTTTAAAAAAAAAGCTCATTCTAGGATTCAATTTTCAGTTTAAAAATCTGATTTCTAGGCCTTGGCAGAGCTGAGTAATTAAATAAATAAACAGTCAGCTCTTCCTCCTGCCTGGAGCAGCTCTGCTCACACACACACACAAACACTCCCTTAAATCAGCCTCCGATATTTCTGTGCTCAGCCAAACCCGCTCATCACGCCTTCCATCTCTATCCCTCTTCTAAGGCTGGTAACTGGATTTCCAGTAAGTTTTGAGTCAGAGATTGAAATACCATTTAATGCACCAGCTTGAAAATGGGCTTCCAGGAAAAACTGTCCGCGGAAAAATCTCACCAGGAGTTCGGAAGGAGCCTGGATTCGGCGCGGAAAAGCAGAGCTCGCTCCCTTCCCCTTCCCTGGCAAACCCCTCCGGGCAGCAGGGAGATATTTACACATTCACCCATCCTCACAGCTCCCCTTCGGAATCACGAATGGCCTGTGCTCAGCACCGAGTTCATCAATTAAACAATTAAACAGAGTTCATCAATTAAATAATTGCATCCCCTTAGATTTAGCAGCCACGGATAAATGTGTGCCTCCAGTTCCATGTAACCCTTCAGAGAACTCCTGGCGTCCCACGCCCTCCTAAGATCCAGGAGCTGGATCCTTGTGGGGTCCTTCCAGCTCGGGATATCCCAGGATTCTACGAATAAGCAGCTCTTTTATTTCTTTTTCTCCCGCTCCCTTATAATTTCAATTCTTTCATTATTGAATTATCATGAAATAGTGAATAATCATTCATTATTCATGCTCTCTGTGCCACTCTCGATTTTACAGCAACTACATTTTAACAGCTCTCACAGCAAAAAGCAGAACGGCCGCAGATTAAAAAGAAATACACAGTTATAGATCCTGGAATCACTCAGGTTGGAAAAGCCCTTTAGATCATGGGGTCCAACCATTCCCCAGCACTGCCAAGGCCACCCCTGACCCATGTCCTCAGGTGCCTCACACACATATTTTTTAATTATTTTTCAGGGATGGGGACTCTACCACTGCCCAGGGCTGGACAGCCCTGTCCACGGAGAAATTTTCCCTAAGGTCCAATCTAAACCTCCCCTGGCCCAACTTAAGGCTGTTTCTTCTTCTCCTGTCGTATATGTGCTCCAGGAATTGTTTATGAAGATACCTACAAACCTAAAATTTGCTTGTGTACTGCGTGGAATAATTAAAACAGAAATACTTTGAGAAATTTGGGGCTCAGCAAAGGCAGGACTGCTTGTCATGTTTGTGTGAGGACTCAAGAGATCACAAATCCCTGGAAGAGGCCGAAGCAGCATTCCCTCCTCTCCACGAGTTACCTGAAACACCGGGAGGTGGGAGGGAGGTGGACAAAAGATATAAAGGGAGGCAGCTGATCCATTTTCAAGCCTCTCTGGCTCCTTTTAGGCTTTAGATTGCACATAAATATTTCTTTAAATGCACACATCTCCGTACCAAAACTACCATTTGAGAAGCTTCCAAAACTTGGCTTTTAATTAAAGCCATGAAAGTATAATGCTCACGCTGAATAAGTATCAAAAATAGAGGCAAAACTGAGAAAATATGCAGGCATTTTTCATGGGGTTTGTCAGGCACTGCAAAGACAATTAAGTTTCTTTTCTTCACTGTACATATAATACTCAGAAGTGAAAGCTTAATTAACTTGTCAGAAACTCTGGCATCTCTTTTCTTGAGCTGCTGAACCCACCTTCCCCAAAGACTTGAAGGGAAAATAAAAAATAAAAAAAAAATAAAAAAAAAAAGCGGAATGCTCGAGCTGAAATACCTGATCATGCATGACATTCCTGTCCCTGTTCCACAGTTTGTCTGTCATTACCAGAGGGTTTTTTTATCCATCTGGGTGAGCACGCTCCGTTTCCATTTGTCTGGGAATGTCTCGGAGTTGTATCGGCCCCTGTGCCGGAGCAGGGGGATGTGCTGGCGCTGATTACAGCGCACACACGTTCCTCGGGAAAATCCTGGAGCCTGCAGCAAAATGTCACCTGGATTTTCCTGCCTGGTTCAAGGCCCCGAGCTCTACCGGGAGCAGCGGATAAAGCGGCTGGGAAAGGAGAACTTTTGTTACCCCTGGACAAGAGTTCCCCGTCCCTGGCTGGGTTTAAAAGGCGTGGGCATGTGGCACTGGGGGACGTGGGTTAGAGGTGGCCTTGGGGAGCACTGGGCTCCATCTGAGAGGGCTTTTCCAGCCTCAGTGATCCTCAGATTCTACATCCTCACTCTTCTGGGGAGACCGGGTGAGGTTTGGATGCAGGAAGGAGCAGAGCCCAAAAACTGAGGCCCATTTGTGCTGCAGCAGCCCCGGGACTGCTCCGTTCCCTGCCGGCTGGGCGCTGCTCTCCGCGGATATTTCACATTTCTCCTCGCTGAGTCCAGGGGCAGCTGTGGCCAATAAGTCCCTGCCGGCAAGCACTGCCTGGAACCGTGCTCGGAGCAGCTGGAGGAGCAACTCCTGACCCTGCTTCCAGGAACCAGGAGAGTTTTAGGGAAAAGCACGAGCCCACAAGCCCTGCAGCATTTCCCTCCTTCCTCTGCCCCACACGTTGCTCCACAGGACATTCCCTTAACCAAGGTTAGCCTAACAAACCTAACGCTACCGCTTAAACTTGGCAAGTGCAAGGGGTGCCTTTCACATTTATAGGCCATTTTTAATGCAGTTTTTCAACCTGAGCTCGCTTAAGTCTGAAAAATATCGTGCTTTATCCGGCTGTAATCTCCTCCCCGGGATCTGCATGTTTAACCAAAGGGCAGAGGTCCAGGTGCTTCTCTGCATTAGTAATGGCCCAACATCTCCTCTTCAATAATGCAGCATGGGCCAGAGCACGGCAGCCTTGAGCTCCCTCCTTTTAAAAATGGATTTAAACTTCCAGACAGCGCGAGGGAGCAGAAATTGGTGGGGTTTTTCCAAGGTGAGGCATTCAAGGGATGATTTTTCACCTCCCGTGTAAATCGCCGTCTTTAATTCTCTACTAACTTTGCTGCTCTGCTTCCAGCACTGTCCCAGGTTTTAGTGAGCTTTGGGACTGTGTGCATGGATCTGGCTGTTCAGCAGTAATTCCAAGCCCAAGCAACCCTACATAAAAACATCCTGCTACAAAACCCTCTCTGGATCTTTTCTGATAGATATTAAAACCAAAAACACACAGTTCTTAACCGCTCCACACAAATTCATGCTTCAGGTCTTTCTTCTTTTTTTTTTTTTTCCCCCCCCTTAAAAATGAAAATAAATTTCGGTTTCACATTCTCCAGAGACTCACACAGGCCCAACCTATTCTCTCAATACAAAGGGGAGCTTTTCTGCAATGCATCCCAGGCCTCTCTGGGCACTGCTGGTGGCTCTGAGAACACCTGGAATAAGCCCTTGCCTCTGTTATTTTTGCCTCTACAATGAATTGTAATTCTCAGGAAATTCCTGGTTCAGGACTCCACGCACCAGGACAGGAGCTCCAGTAGCCGATGAGCACTGGCCACACGCCCGGATTTATCAGCTTAGACCAAAACCAGGCCATGGGACGGGCTGAGAGCCGGGAGAGCCGGTGGGAATAAAACACACCTTGAAGGTTCTCCAGGGAAAGGGCAGCTCCTTCAGCTCCCGTGCACGAACTCCTGGGGTGAAACCCTGCATCTGCACCTTTACCATGTGCCCAGGAGGCCCCACCTTCCTAGAGCATCATTTAGCTGCTCTCTGCAGAACGCAGAGAGACGAACGAGCAGGTTTCCTGAATGAACACAAACACTAAGCCCTGGATAACCGTTGGGAATTCTCCCCCCGCTCCCACCAGCGTAGGGCAATAATCCTTCTCCCCACAACAGATTTAGATTAGCAATGGCAGCAGTATTAAAAGGGGCCTTTGGAGCAGGGAAACATGTGCTGGGAGTCTGGGCAGGGTGTTTACAACATCTGTTTTGCAGGTATTAATGCTCGGGAGGCACGGCGGTCTGTGAGGGATAACAGGTCCTGCCTTTTCCCCGGGGCCGGCGCTCTCCTCCCGCCTCCCCGGCCCTCCCCTCCCCGCAGAGGCACCGGGGAATCTTTAATTGTTGTGCTACAGGTACAGGCCCGGCCATAAAACAGCCCAGCTGGGACACAATTAGCGCTCTGAAACACGGGAAAACCACATCTGGCAAACGAGCGAGGGAGCCCGGGGAGCGCTTTGTTCCAAACTGAGTCTCCGAGGGGGAACAAATCTGTTCTGGAGCCTGGCTGAGCTCTGCAGTTGTGCTTCGGGCTCTCCCCCTCCCTCGCACGCTCTCGTTTTTTGGATAAAACAAACCAATCTCTCCCTTCCAAGATGCTGCATAAATCCCGCTCCCATCAAGGCTGGCTCTGGTCCCACGCAGACAAATGCCAGCACCAGTGAGGTGTCTGTGGTCACCACTGAGGCTTTTCCAAACAAGCCTGGAGGTGTTTGTTCATCAAAGCCCACAGCTCCAGCCAGGCCCGCTGGAAACACAGGTTTCCTAACATTCCGCGTGCCCAAAACATTGAAACTTCACCAAAGTAAACTTGGAAGGGAAAATGTCCATGGTTTGATACAGAAATGAACTGTCCCGGAGTTGCTGCTTCGTATTTTATGGAGATTATTCTGCCAGTTACACCACTGGTAGCTCTATATTTACATTTTATAAAACTTCCCTGTGTCTATCAGACCCTCCAGCATCTGCTGCAATCTCCAAGGATCAATTTGGCCTAGAAAAACCTGAATGTTGGGCAAGGAAGCGAGAATCCAATGGCTGAGTATCGAAATGGACTGATGGACCCGTGTGACAAGGAGCTTATTTTCACCTCACGCCCAGAACTTCAATCGCCAAACTTACAAATTCAGGTTCTGCACTTGGGATCTGCCATCCCACTAACAGTGAAAATACACACACCCCCAAAACAGCAGCTTATTTGGGGTTAGAAAGCCTAGAAAACAGATCTCTCAATGGAAATAATTGATCTCTGGGTGCCCAGGGAAGGGAGTTTTGTTGGTATTCACCATTCAGAGGAGGAACACAAAGCTGTTTGTTAGAACGATGGAAACAAGCAGGGCGAACCATTTCACCAGCTCAACTTTCCAGTTGGTGTGCTGTTCATTTTTCAAGCTCCATTTGATTATGTGTGTGCAACACCTACGAGCAGAACCACAGAACCATTTAATTGGGAAAACCCTCTAAGTGCCTCTCCCAGGGCTGCGTAAAACCTGAAATCTCCTCTCATCTCGCTGGGGAAACACCACGTTTATGCTCCATTCCCACATGAAACTTCCTATCAGAGCATTAAAGCCCTGCACCCTGTAGGACCCACACCAGGCTGGGGGCAAAAAAAAACCCAACAACAAACCTTCCAACCTCAGGATTATTGTAAAGAACGTGTTTTCACACACAAATAAATCATCATTTCAAAGGCAATTAGCCGTTTTAATTAATCCGAGCTATTATTTGTTGACGTGAGCGGCACGGTGGTGGCAGGAATGCGGTTAAGGAGCACGCAAAAAAAAAGCTGGGATGTGATTTACAGCTTTCCCTGCTGGCATTGACATCAACAGGAAAGCCCAAGGAGAGCCAAAAGTCCAGAAATGCCTTTTGTCTTTTTTTCTACCATTCTTTAGCAGATATGTCACTGAGATTCGCCCCTGTGGCTCAAGCAGTTACACTTTGCTTCTCTGTGGTTAATTAGAGCAGCAGAAATCTTGCAAAATACGCTGGCAAATACCTAAAAATCTTGGTGACTCACGAGGTTTGACCAGTTCCTTTCGTTTACTGATTCATGAAAAATAACGGGGGCGGGGGGGAAAGTGGCCTGGGATGGTTTTGGGCAGCAAAAAAATTGTTTCAAGATGAGTTTAATGGAATTGTTTGAAGGGATGAGTGCACCTAAGTACTGTGAAATGCTGGTGAGAAAAGATTTGACTTTGTCTCCCATAGAATTTGGTAAAATAAACATGTATAAATATAAATAGATAATTTTTTTTTCTCTTGAAATTAGCCCTGTACAATATTAATAACAGCATCAAGGTCCACCAGCCACAATATTTACATCCAACTCCTCCTCTTGGTTTTTTCTCTCTTATAAATAAATATTTTGAATGGAAAGGTGCAAGAGAACAAACACCTCTTTTGTAAAAGAAAATTACCTCTATTACTTCATTTTATCACCGTTGTTGTTGTTGTTGTTGCTCTGGTTTTTCAGGAATTTTTATTTAGTTTTTTTTTTTTCTGAGGCGAGGTTGAAAACCTCTTGGTCGAAGTTTAGACTTGAACATCTTGGAGGTCTTTTCCAGCCCAACGATTTTAAGGTTTGATTCCAGCTGTGCTGTGCAGGAGGGAAGGGAGATAAACTTGCAGAGACCTAGGACAGAAATACCCGTGCAAGCTGTATCTTTTCTCCAAAATAAAACCCTTCTGACCGATTTGGGAGAAGTAAGGATTCCGAGCAGCGTGAACTGCGTCGATAAATAAAGATATTGCTCACATTTGTCTACAAAACACATTGCAAAAGGCATTTCAGATGCAATTCAAGCGCTGAAGGAACACCAGCAGTTTATGTTTGTTACTTCAGAAAATTCTCAATGAAAGTGTCAGTTCCAAGAGGAGGCTGGAGAAATCTGCTCCAGACTCCCAGGAACGACTGAACCAACAGCTTTTAATTGAATCTCAAACGACTGCGGCTGCGTTTCGCTCAGCACCCCGTTCCATGGAGATCCAGTTGGATATAGGTAATAAGATTACTCCTGGGTTACTGCCTGGAGCCTGGAAAACACTGCCAAGAGGGAATATGCAACATGTTGTGGGGTTAAGGAAGCCTAACGCGGTGCCAACATCACACTGTGACATTGCCTGCGGAGTGTGAAAGGATTATATCCTGTCTTAACATACCATTTCCCCCATGCCAGAGAATGGGAAAGGCTCTAATCACCGAGCAACTATGCGAGGCACTAAATATAAACCCAAACCCCTCTCTGCTGCTGGAGGATCGAGTTTCCCTTCGGAGCAGCCCAGCTCCCAGCAGTGCCTCTGAAATTTGGGGCTGGAGGTTCTCATATTTATGGCATCTTGGTAATTTCCCGATGAAATCAGACTAGAAGGAAAGAAGCAGAGGGTTGGTGTTGGGGTTTTTTTTTTTTAATACGAGCCGTGCAAACTTACTCCGGGTCTGGATTCTTTCCAAGTCACGCATTACTAAACAACAAAGATTTGGCAGCCAGATTTTTTACAGCTAATTTTTTTTTTTCTTCATTCTGGCTGCTTGAGTCAGAACTGAATCCTAGCTCTGTTCTCCTTCAAATGTACTGGGGCTGCAGCAGGAAAAGTAGGTCAGGAAAGATAAAAACAAGTAAAACCAGGACAAAACTGTGGCCTTACCAAAGTAAATGGCAAAGCAGGAATTTTACCAGGGCAGGAAACTCTGGTGATGCACAAGACCTGGATGGCAGGAAAGCAGCTTGAGTGAGTTACAGTGAGGCCACTTTGATACATTCCAGCACGGAATCCTGGACGTATTTAGGTTGGGAAACACCTTTAAGATCACCCAGACCAACCTTTCCCCCAGCACTGCCCAGGCCACCACTGCCCCACGTCCCCAAGTGCCACATCCACACGGCTTTGGAATCCCTCCAGGGGTGGGGACTCCCCACTGCCCTGGGCAACTTGTGCCAGGGCTGGACAGCCCTTTCCATGAAGAAGTATTCCTGAATATCCAACCTAAACCCTCTCTGGAGTAACCCAAGGCCATTTCCTCTCGTCGCTTGTTCCCCGGGAGCGGAGCCCGACGCCCACCTGGACACAGCCTCCCTTCAGGGAGCTGTGGAGGGTGAGAAGGTCCCCCCTGAGCCTCTTTAGTGCTGTCCTTCCTGCTAAAAACTTTCCATTCGGCACCGTAGTCACGCAGAGCTGCTTTTCCCACCCCTCCAAGGCCGGTTCCCCGCTCCAGAGCGGGCTCATGACCAACCATGGCTAATGTGCCACGGCCCAGGGTGGCTCCAGCAGGTCCTGGGGGCTTTGCCAAGGAGCCGGGCGGCTGCCCAGCCCCAGGCTAAGGAGATGAGGAGGGAGCACCGCAGATATTCCCATTAAAATGTGGGATTTGGGGACCGTGGGCTCACCACACCAAAGCGCGGCGAAACGGAAGCATCACGTGGGAAACCATAACGGAGCAGAAGGAGACGACAGATCTTGGAGGCACTGCTGAGGCTTTCCAACCTTGCATCATTAAAGAAAAGAATCATTATTAAAATAGGAGACTAAAAAAGTAGATTTTTTTTTTTTTTTATGCCTTTTTATGCTGGTGAAAATATTTGGCCGGGGTACATCATTCCCTGCATCTTGATTTACTTAAAGTGTAAATGTGGTGACCTTTAAAAACTGGAACAAAATGTGCTAGAGAGGTTTTATTGTTTTATTATAAAATGATCAAAAAATGCAATTGGGAAGAAGAAAGGAGGCACCTTTTCTCAAAGTAACCATTAATGCTCATGCCCTTTAATTCTGGCTATAATTTAAATCTAGTTATAATTAAAGTCTTTAATTTTCTGGTTAAACCCATCTAATCAATGTTACACTTTCTCCTCTGCTTTTTGTTTTCAAGAATTAATCAAATTAATGTTCCTTCTAAACCTGCACATTTGTACTCAGTTATGCTGTAGCTGCTTCTGAGAATATCATTTGGTTTCCATCTGACCTCTGATCAGGAAAACAATTTTAAATAATGCCAGGGAATACATATTATAGCCAAAAAAATTTTAAAAAGCAATCATAATTACAAACTGAAGATTCAAGACCTCCAAAATTGCATCAGACATTTTCCCATTTGTCAGTAAATCAAAATACTGCTTCCAAATCAGACTTTAAAGGCAAGTTGAAATACCTAAAGATCTTCAATAATTTGCACTTCTTCCCACAAAGACTTAAGTCACCCCCGAGAGAAAGTCAAAAAACCAAAGTCTGCAGCAGAACTCGATGTCTGAAAAAGGAACCAGAAGTGGATGGAAGTGGAAAAGGCAAATTAGCGAGCAGACAGAACAAACAGAACGAAGATTATTGGTAATCCCAAAAGCCAAATATACAGGAAGAGCTCTTTGACATCTTTGATGTTCTGCTGGTGACTCTTGGTGGTAAGGAAAGACGGCCACTTAAAGAAAGAAAGATCTCAGGAAAGGGTTTTCCAATCTGTTTTTAAGGAGGCTGTGGTTATTTCTGAAGTGCAACTTCCCCATCTCCCCCACCCAACGCTCGCAACCCAGCTCCTGTTCCGACAATCAGAGCCAGGGCCTTGTGCCCGTGAGGAAAACTCTGCAATTGCTAAATCAGGTCAGATTAAGCTGGGTGCTGTTCTAGGGACTAGATCCAGGTGGGATTTGGGATCTTTTGGCACTAAAGGCCACTCTTTCTTGCCTCAGAAGAGGTTTTCCAGACGTGTCAGCTGCTCCGTGAGCAAATCCAGCAGGAACGGGCAGTCCCGCTCCCCCGCTCGCTCTCCAGCTCCGTGTCCCCACCGCGTCCCTCCAGCCGCTCTGACCCCTCCACGAACCTTACACAGCCAAAAAAAGAGCCTTTTTCTACCAGCTCCTGTCCTCAAGCAGTGGGGAAAAGTGAGAAAAAAAGGCAAATTCCATGCCAGCTGAAGAAGACACGGTAGGGACAAGTCTTTGGTGGCCCCTGTAATTTGCAGGTGTGTTCTCGTTACATTTTCGGCAGCAGGTATTTTATCCTTGCAATGTAGCAAATCTGCTAGATATCTGGCTATTTTTGGTTTCTGTTTAATTTTTTTCTCAGCCTAAAAATAGAGTTGTTGGACCAGCTCTTGCCACCCAAGTGAAACTTCCTCTCTGAAGCCACCCCTGAAACAAAGCGCTTCTCTCTTCAGAGACAGAGGCAGCTAATCTTTGATCTGAGTGAAACCAAAGACTCAGGCCCTGAAATTCAAGCCAAACACAAACAATAAATTCAGCGGTAATTGAAATATCAATTGCAATAACAGCTACTTGCAGTAACATTTCCCATTTTCACGGTCTTTTTACGTCAAAAGCCCTACGGTTCTTTGCAGCGACTCTTGGAGACTGCGAAGAGCAGCCAGATCCTTGTGCAAACTTCGGGAGCCCACAAACACACAGGGTGCCACCAAATCTAAAATCTGATTTCAGATAGGAGCGGGAAGTGACTTCGGAACGAGAAACTCAACGCTCACGCAAGTCATGCCAAGAAGATCAATAAGAACCACGCGTCGCTTAAGCTGTTCCCCTTTATGCCCATTATTACCACTGACAGGTAGTCCTTGGATTTTGATTTTCTTTCTAGGTGACGGAAGGAAGAGCATGGAAATGTGGCAGGAGCTAGGGATCCAGGAAAGAGCAGGTGTTTGATCGGGGACAGCTTTTGGGGGATGAGGGAAAGAAGTCATTCCCATGAGCAGGTGGTCCCCGGGGCCTGTCAAGTGACTGGATGGATGTGGCCGTGATTGACAGCTTCTGTGCTGGCTGTCAGGGGGGCTTGCTTCAGCGTCAGCAAGTTGCCAGGGACATATGGCAGCAAAGGGACAGCCAAATTTTAGGAGCACGTTGACAATGTAGGCTATAAAAATACCTTCTCCGGAACTTCTGGTGCCAGGAGGAGGCACAGGAGGGGAGCGGAGAGGGCAGGATAGCTGAGAGCACCCCGATCGCAGGGTGAGGCTCGGGTGAGCCCCCAGCAGAGGAAGAACAGCGTTCCCGGAGTGACAGCCCCAATCCCAGGGCAGCCACGCAGCCACCTCCACCCCACTGCGGCTGCAGGTCTGCGAGAGCCTCGTCCCGTGACCCACGGGCACCCGAGGGAAGCCCGTAGCTACCAGGAAAAGAGATGCAGCAGAAGATTCCCTGCTCTTCAGGAGCCTGGAGGAACCAGCTGGAAATCTCCATCTCAAAGGGCACGGGGCTCTGGCAGGGCTGCAGAAAAGCTGCTGGGGCAGAGCACCTGTGTAGGACACAACAGCTCCGTGGGGCACAGCCCTGTGTAGGGCACAGCACCTGAGTGGGACACAGCCCTGTGTAGGACACAGCCCTTAGGACACAGCCCCTATAGGACACAGCACCTGTAGGACACAGCCCTTAGGACACAGCCCCTATAGGACACAGCACCTGTAGGACACAGCCCTTAGGACACCACACCTGTAGGACATAACACTTTTATAGGACACAGGACCTGTGCAGGACACAGCCTTGTGTAGGACACAGCCCTTAGGACACAGCCCCTATAGGACACAGCGCCTGTAGGACACAGCCCTTAGGACACCACACCTGTAGGACACAACACTTTTATAGGACACAGGACCTGTGCAGGACACAGCCTTGTGTAGGACACAGCACCTGTAGGACACAGCCCTATAGGTCACAGCCTGGTAGGACACAGCCCCTGTAGGACACAGCCCTGTAGGACATAGCACCTGTAGGACACAGCACCTGAGTGGGACACAGTCCTATAGGACACAGCCCCTATAGGACACAGCCCCTGTAGGACACAGCCCTTCTATAGGACACAGCCCTGTGTAGGACACAGAGCCACCGTCCCTCTGACCCCCAGGACCAAGCAGAGGGCAGGACCCAGCACCGAGCCCAGAGCCGAGGCCTGGGAGCCAGCGCAGGGAAATCAAAGCAGTCCTGGCCCACGGCCAACCCCAGAGCAGCCCTGCAAAGAGCAGCCCTGCACCAAAGCGTCTGCCCCACACGCTGAAACTCCCAGGAAGTACAGACCCACAGAGTTCCCTATTTCTTTTAATTAATAGAATTTGCCTCCGGGCCTTTTGGGTGAGTTCAGACAACCATTGTTGCTCGTGTTCCCACACTTTCCCTTCCTCCTCTGGTGCTCTACTGTTGCAAAACTCAGAGACAATGACACAAAACAGCGTAAATTCAAAAAACTTCAGGAATGTCATCATCTGTCCCAGGAGCTGCTGGGGCCCCTCTCAGCCTCTGCACAGACTGCACCTCAAAGCCTGCAAATGTCCCCACCGAGGCCAGCACCGAGCCAGCTGCTGGCACATTCAAATGCCTCTTCTTGCGATTTATATTCTGCATAGGTTTTGAATGCTTTATCAACCTCGCAGGAGATAACATCCAAACAAACAAGAAACGGGTTTAATGATAAACCCTATCAGAAGATATTATCTTTCAGCTGTTAAATGCCTCAGTGTTTGGCCAAAGCAGATGGAGACAGACCCGAGATGTGCATTTGGAAATGAAAAGAAACACTGACAGTGGGCTGATTACAGTGATCTCAGTGGATGACTTGCACATGACTGTGACAACCCTGTGAATGCAGAGATTATCTTGCAGGGATGGATTATATATTATTACAGTCCATTAGGTCCATCTCCTAAGTCTCACCATTTTAATGGCACATTTAACATCATGCAAATATTGGGGGGAAATAACCGGTTTTCTCTCTCCTTTTCCAGCGTTGTTGATCCCCAGACTAAATTTATCCAAGACCAGTGTGAGAAAATGTGTATTTAAGTTAAATGAGACTCAGCAATTCGTTTCAGCAGTGCACAGAAAGCAATCACACGACCCTACCAATAAAACCTCTTAACACACGTCCTGGGATATTTCACCACGGAGCACAGGAGCTGATGGAAGAGCAGTGGCTCAGCCTGATCGATTTATTGCCGTCCTTGAGGAACTGAAGGGTCTTTCCAGCCATAAATACTCGTTAAAATATGAACTACAAAGAAATGGAGGGAAGAGCCTCTGCAGGGCCGAGCACCACGGCGAGGAACACCACAGACAACGGGGAGCAAACCACCAAGTTTCTCCCTACAGGGTGCTGTAAAAATATTTCCTCCAGCTCCTCTCCATGAGAAAGTCAGTGAAGTCCCCGAGTCTCTCCTTGGTTTCTTGCCAAAGCCATGTGAAAACACAATTGTTGCCTGATTTCAACATATAATATGACACAGGCTTGATAAATACCGGGCTCAAGTTCACAGGCTTTAGAGAGATGTTTCATTGCATGTCTAAAGGGCTTGATCCCGTTCCAGCTGAAGTCAATGGACGTTCTCTCATTTACCACAGGACGAGGCCCCAAAGCCTTGAAGGAATCCAGCCCTGCAGTTATAAAACCCGGTCTCTCGTGGCCAGAAATGTTTCAGGCTCTTGAAAAAGCCGGGCTGACAAAATGCAAATCAGTCACTTGGTGCAAACCCACAGCCCAGCACAAAAGATCTAATTCCATTTTGATCTCGTTTGCTTTGGTCTCTCTCCTTGGATTAAGCATTCCCACCATTTTCACTACAAGGTTTTTAATGTCCTGCAGCTGGATCTGCCGGGAAGGGCTGTAGGACACAAATTTAAAGCAGCAAAAGCAGCTCTGAAGACAGGCTCAGGTACTGAGCACAGCAACATCTCCTCGGTGGTTTGTGTTTGATTGTAGAAGGGACCGTTTTAATGTTTAAAAACCACATGCAACCTTGAACTGCAGCTCCGTTGAGCTCATTAAAGATTTTATTCTCTAATATGAACCCATCACTTAAAAGAAATAATTTTAGGCTAATATTCGCTGTGGAATTCCTTATGAGGATCCCTCCTAATGGGATGCAAAGAGCTTTTTCTCATGGCTGCTGAAGTAACAGACCCGAAATTAGGACCACCTTGTTAATTAGAATATTGTTAAAAGTGGATCCACTGAAAATAAACATTTGTGTTACAAACTCTGACATTTTACTTCTACCTTCTCTTGGAAATCACACCAGGAAAAAGAACTTTTTCCAACAATAGAGACATAATCTGAACCTCAAAGAGTAAAAGTGCAGCATCCAGATGTTGAAATGTCAGCACATCACACTTGGAAGGTGCAGCAATCCCGAATTCTGTTCCTTCTTTAATCAGAAGTCCAACAAAACCCCAGTTTCTGATAATAAATTATATCCTTTGGGAGAAATCTCCTCCTGCTGCCACTGTACAATCCATAAATTTGACAGGAAATCAATCAGTACCACTGCAAAAGCATTTTGAAGAAAATCCCTATTGAATTCTCGAGGAAACTAAAGAGAATACCAAAGAATCAGAAATTCCTACCCCGAGCTCCTTCGGAATGTACAACCTCCCAAATCAGGAACATCTTTGGAAATGAATCAGATACTCCTCACGCATCAGCACTGCCTTCCCCCAGTAACAATAAGGACATTTCAGCATGACAGGGGTAAACTTTGCTCTTTTGAAATCCTGCAGGTTCTCAGAGACCTCAAAGGTGATGGCAGGGACACAGCTCCCGGCCACGGCTTTTGGGGAGGTTGCAAGAATCAACACTTTTAAAATAATAACCAGGTCATCAGATCCTCCACTAGTGACGTAGATGTTGATATCCTCCAGATCCCTGTCCTTCTTAGCCTTCAAAAAACACTGAGGGAATTGGGATTGTTCAGCCTTTAAAAAAGAAGGATCTGAGGTGACCTAATTCTGGTCTTCCAGTAGCTGAAGGGAGCTGACAAGAAAGATGACGAGGGACCGTTTACAGGGGTCTGGAGTGAGAGGACAAGGGGGAATGGCTTCCCACTGGCAGAGAGCATGTTCAGATGTGATATGAGGATTAAATTCTTCCCTGTGAGGGTGCTGAGGCCCTGAAAGTGTCCACCTGGGCCACCTGGGACAGTGGAAGTTGTCCCTGCCCATGACAAGGAAAGGAACTGGATGGGCTTTAAGGTCACTTCCAACCCAAACCCGTCTGGGATTCCACGAAAGACAAAGAGAGCTCAAAACCCCCTTCACAGCGGGATGCCCAAATCCCAGGACCACCAGCCTGGTGGTGGGAGGGCTTTCTCTGCTTTTCCTTGCACTGCCACGTGACAAAAGCAGAGGAACGAAAGGAGAAAGGTTACGAGCAAAACCAGCTCTTCAGGATCACACCTTCAGTAGCAAGTCCTGGAGTCTGACCTTGCTGCCAAGACTTGATCCATTTCATAGCAAACAGTGACACCAAAAAGTTGCAAAAGTTCGTGGTTCAGCGTGCAGGACTCTCCAGTTGTGCCCACACGTGGTACAGATCAGTCTGTGGTGAAACACAGCTTGGATTAATCCCCACACAGAGCTAAAATCCCAAGGAAAGCTTTAGGGGACGAAGCCACCCCGTCTGATCTCCAGCCCGCTGCTCCAGCCACTCACCCAGGGATGGACAACGCTGTGGTGACCTCCAGGAAGATGAGAACAAGCTGTTCCTGACCAAACCTCCCCAAAAGTCCAGCTGTAGGCTGTGGAGAAGGGGGGACCACAACCAGTTCCACCCAGAACGCTTGGAAAAAGAGAGTTACGGCAACCAAATCCTGCGGGGCCCGAGCCTGCCAGCCCGTGGGAGGATGTGCTCCAAGGATCCTCGAGCCGTTCCTCTCCCTTCCTGGCTTCCAGAGGGAGCCAGACATCCCTCTCCGGCAGGCTGAGGCAGCTGGGCACACGGGGAAGCTGAAAACCAGCGAAATTTCGGAGTGCAGGGGGACGGCCAGGACAGTTTCATTACTTCCACAGCCGAGCTGACGATATTTTGGTCGTGCAGTTTTGGATTTAGGCACTGAAGTCTGCCTCACTGCTAAATCCTTTTTTGGATTTGGCCTTAAAACCTTATGTTCAGCAGCATTTGTTTTATCTTCGAGACTTAGAACACAAGGAGAATTTGGCTTGACTATTTTCTTTCTTCATTCACACGAGGAATCCTGTGAATTCATGGGGATGGAAATACGATGATAACCTCTCCTTTAAATTCGTCCCCGTTATAGGACACTGAGGCTGCACAGCACAAAGGGAAGGGCTTCGCAGTCCAGGATGTCAAATGTGCCTCCAGATTTCTTGGGTTTCACTGCAATATTGAACTAGACTTTTGGTAGCAGAATGTGAGCTCTTTTAAAAATAGTTTAGACAAGACATTTGGTAGAAAATGTTAAAGCATATTAACTAGTGAATAAAAACTAACACAGGGAAATGTACTTTCTAAGCTATGGAGCTGCAGCCGTCATGGCTGTGTGAGACCTGTAACTCCATCTCAGAAGATTTAAGCAAATTATACATAATGGGCCAGCAAATTTTATATAATGAGGCCATTTCTGTTCTGTTTTATACTTTTCTTTTTAATTCATTGCATAAATGTAACAGAGCAGAAGTCGATGCTATATGCTTATTTTATTTAAGTGTCTATCAAAGAATAAGAGAAATCAGACAAAAAAATGCATTTCTAAAAGCAACTGGATCATAAATATTTACTGGCAGGGCTTTATTTAGTCTGCTGAAACAACAGACACGAAATTAAGAGCACCTTGTTGATTAGAAGGCTTTTGTTCAAAGCTTCAGAGTAAAATAAGTAATTCTAAATGTGCAAGTGTTTGCATTTAGTCACTGTATATAAAAACACACAGTTTGCTCCAGCAGGGAGCTGCAATCGGAGCACGCATCCAATTGTGGCTGTTACTCCGCAGGAATCTTTACATTTTTCAAGGACAGGCAGAATATACATTTTTAGTGAATTCAAATGACTTTTGTTTTTAGAAAAACTGTCAGAGATTTTCACCGCAGCGTAGTAGGACAAAATAGCTGCAGCACGTTCGGCGCTTCCACAAAATGCCTCAATTTGGTGTCCTCGAGACGCATAAAAGGGAGCGGCGAAAGGTAATTTGGAGATGAGTGGACAAATCCTGCAGGAGACGGGGGAAAGCTAAATCAAGTTTCTGAAGTGCAGTGGAAAGTCTCTTCAGCGAAGTGACGCCGTACAAGAGGAGAAGCACCAGATGGCAAACTGGCAGAGTGTGCTCCTCTGCCAAAACGAGTGTGTCAGGAGAAGGAGAAAAGTGGAATCAGACGAACGGAAGGAGATAAGGAGTGATTTGATTTGGAACCACAAGAGCTGTCAGAAGATGAGGAGGAGTTTGGCTGAACTTTGTGGAAGTGAGAAGCTTCCTGCAAAGCAGGGCAACGAGTTTGTGCTCCTTCAGTGAAAGGGAGCGCTCTGTGTGCTCCCAAGGTGGGCTGAATGTGCTCAGATTCCCGAATTACGGCTCTTAGAGGGAGAGGAAGTTCTGCTTCAGAATGGGGCTAATTCACTCTGAGTGCTGTGGGAGAACCTGGCTGAACCTGCAGCTCAGTGCAGGTGCCATTACCCAAACCTATCGAGCTGAGGACGCCACGGTGGAAATAAATATTTCCCTGAATGCAGCAGGGATGTAAAATAAAGTATCAGTGAGCACAGGGATGGACAAACCTGTGGCAAGGGATGGGTTGTGAGCTGAGGTCCCCACAGCAAGGAATTAAACACAACTCACTGTAAATATAAACCAGATCTTTCACTGCCCTCGTCGCTGCTCTCAGTGCATGGCTTAAGTCTGGCACGGAGAACAAAACCATTCCGTGCCAACACAGGATTTTGGGGTTCTGCACCAATTCAGTTCAACAAGCGCGATGCCGCCTGAGCCACGCCAAGAGTCATCACCAGCGCTCCCTGCTCTCCCTGCTCGTCAGTCTCAGCAGCCTCTGATAAATGTGAGCGTTCACACACCCCTTTCATCTCACAAAACAACCCCTTTCCCCTATTGGATGGCTCTGGGATTTAACAGACACATTAATGGCCATAACGGGCATTTACAGACGTGAATAGGCATTAATAGACATCCGTAGGTTGGGTATATGTGGAGCTTATAAAATCAAACCAAAACAAATATCCCAGTGAGGTTTACAGGAAGTGCAGACTAAGGATACCAAATAGCAAAAAAATTACTAAACGATGGTCCAGTCCTAAATTCTGAACTGCTTAATACATGCATAAATGTATTCAGAAATCTATCTCCTGTTTATACTTGGAGCCACAGAAACACAGAATTGTTTAGGTTGGAAAAGCCCTTTTGAGATCTTTGAGTCCAACTTAACCCAGCACTGCCAAGCCCACCACTAACCCACGTCCTTAAGTGCCACAAAATTTGTATTTTCTTCTTCTTTCAAAGGGTGATTATTTATTCTATCTGAAAGGTAGCTCAAGTAATTTTGTTTAACAAATAGAAATTTCCCTTTTGAGGTGTCACGAGATGAAAAAACTGCCTTGGAATTTCATTCTGATAAGAAAGCCTGTTTAGAAAGGCAGCCAGAAGAATGGTGAAAGCGTAATAGGGAAGATTTAAAATAAATTTTAGCGGGTGTTCACAGAAATCATGTTTGAAATGCAATAAAATCTCCTTCCCGTTGTGTGTCACTACATACGCCTGACCTTATTTAAACGGGAATCCTTACCAAAAATCCCAAGCTACTTTTCTCCGATTCCCCCGTTTATTTTGGCTTGGTTCACACTCCGTACTCTCTCCACTCGCTCTTTGACCTTCTGGCCTTTGCCAGTTGCCTTTATTTTGGGCAGCAGCCCTTTGCTGGAGGAGCTCATCCCTCCAGCCCCTCTCCAGCTCCTGCTGCTCCCTCCCTTCCCTGCCCACAAGCTGCTCAGAGGGAGCTGCTCCCTGGCTGCTCTGCAGGCTCCAAGGAGGCCCTTCCCAAGGTGAATAAATACAGGAAAAATGGCAACGAGAGGAATAAAGTCAAATAATGCTCAGCAAAAGCTCACTCAAGAGGAAAATCTCCTTTCTGCCGTGAGAAATGTGAATAAACTTCCACTGATCATTCGTGTCCATGGCTGAAACTCAGCTTAGGGGCACGGGACAAACGGGTTCCTAAGGTTTATTCCCACAATCCCATTTATTTGTGCTAAAACTGGCAGTTACAGAGCCACGACATCACGGAATCATTTGAGTTGGAAAATCCCTCCAGGACCATCGAGTCCAAGCTGTGCCCGATCCCCACCTTGCCCCCAGCCCAGAGCACTGAGTGCCACATCCAGGAATTCCTTGGAACTCTCCAGGGATAGGGATTCCAAACTTCCCTGGGCAGTTCCAATGCTTACTCAATTAGAACTGGTTTAAAACAGCAGGATCAAATCCTCACTCAAAACCATCCCAGCTTCCATGCTTTAAGAGATGACAAATTCTCTGGGGAGATAAATAATACAAATATACCTTATTTTTGGACTTAAACATATGTGCACCCGTATTAATTACTGATTTATAGTCCAACACTCCCCAGCTCACTTAATGTATGTTATTAATGTTGCAATGTTCCAAATTACATCTCACCTGGAAAGCAGCCCCGTGAGGCAACGGGGAATGTTCGGGATAAATACCAGTGTGTGCATCACTGTGGCTCCTGCTTCCCTGAAATCACTCATGTCACCGAGTTTGAAGGTGGATCGTAGCTCAGAGGAGTTTTTGAAAGGTGAAAAAACCTCAGGTGTTTTTCTTAGCTCTGCTTCAGACCACGCAAGTTCACACACAGAGTGTATCTGAGAGATCTAGAAGGGAAAACCTTTAATCAGCATTATTACAGATGACAGAGGAAAGATTCCTTTAATTAATGGTCCTCGCTGGCAACCTGTGCCACTGTAAAATTAGCTCCAAATTTGTTCTGCCATGTTTACGGGCTGCGGTTCAAAACTCCGCGGAGTGTGGAGTGTTTTACAAGCTCCTGCAGCAGCACAGAAAAGCAGGTGGTTGGACACGGCACGAGGAGAAAATAAATTCCTACCATTTATCCAGAACAATTTGCAACCCACCAGGAGAGCTCCGGCACCAGAGCAGGGGCAACTTCAGGATATCCAGGGAGCGGCACAGCTCCGGAGGGGTTGGATTTGCATGGAAATCTGCAAAACAATTCGGCTGCCAAGGAGAAGGGAAGGGGCACTGCACAGCCCCAGCACTGCCAGGGCTGCGGCTCCACCAATTTACCTCTCACAAACCTCACTTTTCCTGCCAGGTTTTCATCCAGCTCTCTGCTTTTGACATCGTTAATCAAGTCTGTCAGGAACTCTGCAATAGTTAATTAACTAATTAATTGCTTTGCACGCCTGAGTGGAATGGAAAGCGTGGCCAAGGCTGACTTTGTTTATCGCAGAATCCCAGAGTGGGTTGTGTTGGGAGAGACCCTAAAGCTCATCTCATCTCATTCCCCCCCTGCCACGGGCAGGGACGTCTCCCACTATCCCAGGCTGCTCCAAGCTGGCTCTGGACACTTCCAGGGATGGGGCAGCTTCTCTGGGCACCCCGTTCCCAGATCTCCAGGGATGCCAAGGCTGTAGGGCAAAACCAGACGTGTATTTTCCTGTGCCTTTCCCCCAGCTCTGAGACTGCTGACAGGTGTTTGCCAGTCTTCCCATCACAGGCTGAACTTTTGGGGATTTAGTCTTTTCTGTTAGGAACATCACAGCCACCTGGAGCTCATTCCGATTTTTCCTGCTTCCAATCTACTTTGGAAAGCTAAATTTAGCCCCCCAGTGCAGGTTCTCGCATCGCTACAACTCCTTTCCCTGCTGCACAGGTGTCTTCCCAAGGATTTGAGTCACCAGGATGGGCCCCCGGAGCGGCTGCTGGAATCCGTTCTCCAGGAATCAGCGGGTGCAGATGCAGGTGCAGCTGCAGAACCATCAGGCACGAGTCCTTCAAGGCTGATAAAACATGCGGTGCATCTGTTCCTGCCACGGCTCCGGGGCTTTGCCTCTGCGTCTGTGCAAAGCCACACCGGGAGGAGGAGGCCCGGAGCGAGTTCATTTCTCCAGGCACACATCTCCTTTTTGCTTGGAATCTTTTTTCCCACTTTTCCTTTTTTTTTCCCCCTTTTTTTTTTTGTAAGTCCCCCTGAACTCAAAATCGATTTCCACTGCTCTGTTGTTTGGTCTTTCTGAGCAGCTTGGCTTGATAATTTGGTGTAAGTGAGATCTGCTTCAGGNGAACTCAAAATCAATTTCCACTGCTCTGTTGTTTGGTCTTTCTGAGCAGCTTGGCTTGATAATTTGGTGTAAGTGAGATCTGCTTCAGGGCAGATTGTTCTCAGGCTACTTCAAATTCAATCCATGAGGCTTGGGGGCTACTCCACGCTTTCTCCAAGGTGAAGCACCACGTGGAAGTTGTGCTATTGGGTTTCTGCATTTATTTTTTCCAATAATGGAGAGCACTGCAGGTGAAATTGAGGCAGACCTTTTATGTATTTCCAGCCCCCTGGTAATGTCAGCCACAGGGCATCCCTGCTTTGCTCCTCTTTCGTGTTTGATGAGGAAAAGCTGAGGGAATCGGGATAATTCAGCCTGGAGAAGAGAGGCTTTGGGGCGACCTAATTGTGGCCTTGCAGTGCCTGAAGGAGCCAAAACGAAAAATGGAGAGAAGCTATTTCCAAGGGCCTGGAGGAACAGGACACGGGGAATGTCTTCCCACTGCCAGAGGGCAGGGATGGATGGGATATTGGGAAGGAATTCCTGGCTGGGAGGGTGGGGAGGCCCTGGCACAGGGTGCCCAGAGCAGCTGTGGCTGCCCCTGGATCCCTGGAATCCAAGGCCAGGTTGGATGGGGCTTGGAACACCCTGTGACAGTGGAAGATGTCCCTGCCATGGCAGGGGGTAGAATAGGATGAGTTTTAAGGTCCCTTCCATCCCAAACCATTCTGGGATTTTTATCAGGCTCCTCTTCTTCAGAGCTGTCACCTTTCTGCTGTGCTTTGTTTGTTTTAATTCAAGCAGTTTCTGGGCACAGAATGAGATCAGGGAGCCACCACAGCACGTCTGGACCTCACCACTTACAAGATTCCTCATCCTGGATGTGCCATTTCAGCCCCTATTCCCCATTTTATTCTTCTCTCATCATCCAAGGAGCGATTCTCACCCTGCTTTGCAAACACAGCCGAGCAGCAGCACGTGGGAGATAAAGGTTATTTCTCTGGGATTCTGCCCTAAGCTCAGAACAATATTTCCCTGTCACCCAAAACCCCTCCCCAAGCTGCAGGGACAGCAAATTTCTCGTGTCCCGGGGCCACGTTCCCTGCAGGGCATCAGGGAAAAGTTCGGCGCACACAAACTCCACCAGGTTCATTAATATTTAGTCAGTTTAATGTCCTAAACACACTAAATGAACAAGTGGGCCATTGATCCGGCCTCGAGCGAGTGCCTTGGCATAAGCAAACAACATTCAGGGCAGCACGGCGCGATTCGGGGCGTGCTTCTAGGAACAAAGGACGCAGCCCATGTTTCTGGGATGGGGGATTCCTAGGAAACAGGGACCCTGGGAACAGCCTGCCCGCTCCCGTGGGCGTAGAGCGGAATAGGAGCTCCCAGCCCGGCTCTCCCTGAAAAGACCATCCCAGTGTTTGGGAATGCAGGGGAAGAGAACGGCCTTTGTAAAGCAGGGCTCTTTCCCACCATCAGGTCTGACCTGGCCGTGTCTCCCGCAGGAATTACACAGGGGGACAACGAGCAGAATAAATGAGTCAAGAGCCAGGCCTGCGTGTGGTTCGGGGGGTTTTTAACCCACCTTCGGGAGCCTGTTCTGACCACAGCAGGAAAAAGCGCTTTCCTAACACGTTATAAAATGAGCCTGGCAGACAAAATATCGTGGAGAGGAAGTAATGATAGGATTTATCTATAATTAGAAAGAGTCAGGCTCACACTTTTTTTCTGTATCTTGAAGAACAACAGGGACTGGAATCAACAACCTGGATGAAATGAAGATAGCCCTGTGCTGTCTGGGGTTTTTCCTACTCCTGGGACTTGCTTCACTCCTTCCTATTCCAAACTTTGCTGTGGGCTTGAGATAATTTCTTTACCTCAATAAACTCGGTTCTTTTTCCACTCAGGATTCCCATATAACCCTTTCTTTCCCTACTACAGGATGGAAAAGCGTCTAGGTCGTACTTTGTGATCAGCAGTGTTCACAAATCTGAACATATTTTTCCTTTGAGGTGATGAACAAGGGTTTTTTCTGTGCTGGGAAACAAACCAGGACCTCAGTGATTAAAATATAAGAACCCCGGGATTAAACGTGTTCTGCACACAGATTTATCTATCAGACCTCTCTGCACACACGTGCACGCACTGACAACATCACTCAGCCTCACACCAGTGTGAACAAGTTTTGCAGCCAAGCCACATTCCATTAAAAGGAGTTAATTTTCTACAGCCCCACTCAGTGTCCCCCCTTAGGAATTTCGTTTTCGATTAAATCCAAGTGCTTTGAGGGTTTTTTTTTAAATAAAGAGAAACCTTTTTGAAAGCCTCCTACCAGCCTCCTTTCCATGGCTTACGTGGAATGGCACATTTGGGACTCCTGTCATGGTGATCTGAAACGCAATCTGCTGCTCTTTAGGGCCCTGGGTGGGGAAAGCAGGGCCTGAGAGCCAAAACAACGCATTCGGGGAATTTGGCAGGATGCAAAGATGCAGGAAAAGTGAAGCAGATGTAGGGGATGCAGGGCAGTGCTGGACACGGGGGCCGGGGGATTCAACTCGATGTTGTTTTCAAACAAAATTTGCCGTCAGCTTTAAGGGCCCAGGATGTGAGCAGAGCACTTCTGAGGCCAGGGGAAAAGCAGAGGAAAAACCAAAGCCCAACACCCAGCACACACTAAAGCTTAAATATCGCTTCACTTATTAGTTATGTTTGGTGCTTAAAGAGAAAAGGCACTTGGATCGTTTCCCTAATTCTGGTAATACTCCAGTTATTACATTCTTATGTATTTATGTTTCATTTCGAGAGAGAAAAATTGTTATAAAACTAAAGAAATCACTTCAAAGGCTTTGCAAAGATCGCTGACTTGGACTCACATGAGAGCACATCATTTGTCCAGCCCCTCATTAAAAATGCTTTAAATACAAACAAAAGAGAATTTGAAAACTCCCTCAAGAGAACGCGTTGCCCAACTTCCACAAAATGCAAAACCTCCCCGGCACTGAAAGCCCGACATCTTTACTTGATGGAGCTCCGCTCGTGCTCGGTGCTCCTCGGAACGCTGTAAAACCCCGTAAGCACCGCCGAGATTCCCATTCATCCCCACGTTTCCGAGCTTTCCCGTGGACCTCGAGCCCTTTTCCGTGCCAAACCACCCGGGTAAGGGCCGCTCCTCCCCGCCAGGAGCACTCCCTGCCATCGGAAAGTTCGGGAACCCTGTGCCCCAGCTGCCGTGCAGACGCGCGGTGCCCGCCGTCTGCCCCGCGGCGAAAACGAATCGCGGCCGCCCCGCCGGTCCCACGTTCCAACTGGGACTCTGCCATCTGTCCCCGTGCTCGCAGGGCTGTTTCCATTTCCAGCTCATACCGAGCGAATTCCGCCGTCCGGCACCGGCAGCACTTCAAAAGGGATCGTGTGGACGGGGGGAACGTGCCCGGCAGTCGGGGGCACCCGCATCTGTTCCCGGCTTTAAATCTCGTCTGGCAGCGGCGCATTAAGGGCTCCTGCAGCGGGGAGGGATCGATGTTACCACATCCAACGGGGCCATAAAATTCCCGAATTCCCCCGCTCCACGGTTTTCCGGGCTGTTAGCACCCGACTCTCGGTTGAGGTGTGGTAAATCGTGACGGACGGGCCCTCTGTGCAGGGTAAAAGTCTGATAAAAATATACCGAAACACCGCTAGTTCCAGGAGTTTTGAGTTAATTACGGCTGAAAATGGAGAATCTCCAAACGTTTTGCACACATCTCGATTCTCTAAGAGGTTTAGCGTGAAACGGATTTTAAAAGTGGGGGTTTTTTTTCTGGTTTTTCCCTCTCCTATGGCTCTCTCTGCAATACTCCATCTCTAACCAGTGCCTGTGGACCTGGGCAGAGGAGAATTCAGCTTTTTTACATGGACAAAAAGCAAACCAGAGGCTGACTTGACACATATTTAATCTCCCCAGCCCTCACTGAAGGGCGAACCTCAACCTTTGGTTGTTCCTCCTCCCCCAAAAGCAGAGCCCGTGCAGAGCTGCCAACTCTCATTCTTTTGGGATGAGGCACTCTCATTTATTGTCTCAATTTCAAGCTGCCCCAGGCCCAAAATAAAGGCAGTCACCATTGATTTCAGGAGGATATTTAGAAACATTCCAATTCTTTTGAAGCCAATTAGATGACCATAAATTGGCAACTCAATAAATTTCCTGCTGGGGATTGGGTTGTTGCACCAAAACCCTCCTGCTCCCTTCACCCAAACTTTCAGTTTTTGACAAACTAATACCTAAAAGGGGGTGGCAGTGAGTGGCAAATGGGACAAAGGAAGCTCCCTGCCCTTCAGCAAACTTCAGAATGTCCCACCTTGCAGCGGGAACGACCCGAACCAAACAAAATATTCCTGATTATATTTGGGAGCTATTCCCCCTTGGTCTTGCAACTTGTCAGGGAGGAAGAGCAGAACAGAACAATAAATTCAGCTGCACCAGAGACACAACTCGGGACCGCTGGAGCACTTTGATGTGCACACAAACAAGTGCAGTGCAGATGCTCGGCTTTTCCTCTTGCCAGCGAGCTCGGAGCAGATGGGGTGGAAGGAGGATTCCAAAAGTGCTGCACATAAGGACAGAGATTCCCAGAGGTGCTAATAATCCTGATTTTCCTCCGTAAGATGCCGTGCCTCGGCTGTTTGATCAGTAACTTCACGTCTGAGCAACTTGTAGGACGCAAAGCAGCTTCTGCTGCTGGGTCGTGTTTGAAAAATGCCACGAATAAAAGCACTGGGATTGAAGAAAGGTCTGTGCTGGAAGACCAAGTGAACTTTGAGACAGCATCACTTCAGCAGAAAAAGTCAAAAAAAGGACAGGGAAATTAGAAAAAATGATTTTAAAAGTACGAGTGTCTTGAAAAGCAGCTCCAAACGACCACAGCAGCACCAGCTGGGCATGGAAATGTGGACACAAAGCACAAAAACTCACGTGGCTCCTTCGCACACATCCCATGCAAAAGCAAGGAAATAAAGGAGCTGTTTCAGATGTTGTCCAAGCCCTCCCAGCATTTTCTCTGCTATTTTAATCGTGTTTACTACAGTAATGCCTGAAGAGCCAACCATGGAGAGCCTCATTTGATTCTGTCGAGGCACAGTTAAGTCCCCGCTTATTTTCTAAGCAGATGCTGCTCATGATTTCCCTGCTCATATTTGATCATTTCTTCAAATAACAGCTATAACTGAGAAAAGAATTGAGAAAACATTCTGTGACAGATTTCCGTGTTCTGGATTAACTGGAAGGCGTAATCTGATCCTGGAGTCGTGCTGTCGAGGAGCGATTCGACACATCACTTCCATCTAAAGTGCTTTATTTCCTGCCTGGATGGGGGAGCAAACACTTTTAGTGGACATAATCACACATGGATGCGAGGCACTGCTGTGCCAGGGCTAAATTGCATTTCGCTGCTTGTGGCACCGAGGCTTCTCTCCCAAGGACTCGCTCAAAACGCGGCGCGGCCGGAGAAACGCGAGTTCATTTCCCGCCGTGTTCTGGAAGCGTTGGCACACGTGGGAAGGGGTCGAGAGGGTGCTCAGGGCACCGGGTGGGTTCTGCATCAGATCCACCTCTCCTGGACCTTTTGTGGGGGGGTTTGTTCAAACTGAACTCCACTGGTCACAGTAGCAGAGAAGATCTGATTTCAACAGATGACGAAGGCGTTGCAAGAGGGTTGATACCGTGATAAAAATAGCTTTTAAAATCAACTAATTAATAATAAAAAAAAAAAAAAAAAAAGCCAACCCAAGAATTAGCTTAAGATTTATGTTCCATCTTCCTCTGAGCTCTTTTCCTTCAGTGCATTAATCAAGCTAAAAGCAGGGCAGGGATGGTTGTTTGCATAAGCCGAGTCAAATATATTTTAGCTGTTGCTGTTGAAAGCAAAAAGAATTATTTTGCAGGGACCGAAGCTCCAACATTATAATACATGCAAAAAAGGCAGCCCAATTAGATTCCTTTATCCCCAGCATATGGCAGAGAGGTACATGCTATGCACTAATGTCTCTGCAGAGCTATTTTGGGATCGTATGAGGCTGCAATCTGAGAGGAGTGGTGACAGATCCACAGGCACAACTGGGTTACATTCGTCAGGGATGCGCCTGGAGAACTCCTCGCAGCCAGGAACTTCACAGCAAGGAGCAGAAACTTCCCTAATGCCTGTATTCCTGACATTTGGGGAAATGGGCGGGCAGGAGGAACGTTCAGAGGACAGCAAACTTCAGAGTGTGAGTGTGAGCAGTCCATGGGCACTTCCCGAACTGGGAGGTGACATCAGGGACAAACAACATGATGTGACCTCCCTTTATCTCTTCACAGGCTTTTTGCCCGTGAAGACTTTATGTATTCAGGTTTAAATATTCAACTTTTGCGTGCATTAATGTCTCTGCTTCAGTCTAAACTTGGTTTAAACTTTAATCAGCAGAGAGAACAAGCTGAGCCCTCTCAGCATCGGTGCTGCTTCCAACACTCGCTCCGCTTTGACAGTGCAGGATAAATATCTGAGGGATGGATATTGCACTTACACAGGAGTAAACAGGTTCTTTCAGACAGGCAGCTTCAAAGCCTTGTAAAAACCTGCAAAAAAATTCCAGTTCCTCTGAGAACCACAGCAAAATTCCCAGTGATCTGGACAGACAGGACTTTGTCGTGGGGGCTGGAAGTAGATGTTTAAGGTCTCTTCCAACTCTGGATTCCCTGATCCATAGGATTCTCAGATCCTGAAAATCCAGCAGGCAAGCTCAGAGGCTGATCTGTATAATCTGTGGCTGATAATCTGCACGACAAGCCTCGTTTTGCTGTGGCAAATTTATTCTGGATGGGGAGGAGAGGTCAGGATCAGCAGTGGCAAGAGGAGGATTCCAAGCAGGAATGGGCTTGATGGTCTTTCCTTGACAGTGGACACACAGAGGGTTTTACCTTGTTCTATGTTATCCCTTTTCCTGATTATCCCCACAAAGACACAACTTCCCCTGCTCCTTTGTCACTTTTCCCAACAGGGGAAGTCATGCCCCGTCCCAGGTCTCCCGCTCTGGTTAGGAAGCAAAATAACCAGATCCTGTTTCATCCTTAAATGAAATTGGTTTAAATACATTTATGGCATGTCATCCAGCTCACAGGAGATTCCAGGGCAGGAGAGGGAGAATATCTGCAGCTTGGGACGATCGAGTGACAGAGGGGCGAGAGCAGAGACCCTCATTCTTCCATGGACACACCCTCAGCCACCTGCCTGCAGCGAGGGACGGGGCACGGAATCCTGACCTTTCCCCATGGATCCCGAGCTCTGGGAGCAGGGATTGCTTACGGAACAGGTTCTGTCCCTCCCGGAGCAGCAGCTGCACCCCAGCACATTCCAGTGGGGTTGGATAGTCCGGGGGCAAGGTTATGGAGGGGAGAGGGAGGGAGGGCTGGCAGGTACCGAGCACCCCCTGCTCCCTCCGGGTTCAGCGTGAGACGGGAACATGAGATTAACGGCACTGACAGATCAAATCGTGTAAAATTTCATCAACAATAAGACAACACAAACCCCATTGGCTTCTATTAAATAACCTGATAATTATTCTGTCTGGAGAACTTTATCCTTAGGGAGCAGCCCCTACCAGCCCGGGTGCCCCACACTGCACCCCGAGCCTTTCTCAGATTCGTAAGCAAACACTAAAAACAGTGAAAATGTGAATTGATGCTTCCCGTGTGAGCTCAGAGGAACAGAACTGCTCTTTTCCCCGTGAACACAAACCCAGCTTTATCTGTTATTGATGCCAAGGAGTCGCTATCTGCGCATCCATTTGATAAAAACATCACAACTTTAATTGCTAAATAATCTCGTACGAGGCAGGGTTATTCCGAGTGCCGAGTTCTCTCTCTCACTTCAGCTCCTCAGAGGGTACTTTCTGGAAGGATTTGCATGGCAGTCAAAGCATGCAAAAATTTATAAATACCAACACAGATGCCAACATGTCGGGAGAAATGTAGTTATAACATTTGAAAGCTAGGAAGAAATTAATGTTGATCCTGATTGGAACAGTCACTGTATTTGCAGTGTCTGGAGATTTTTTTTTTTTTTTAAAGAAAAAAAAAAACAACAACATAAATTCGGTTTGTAGAAAATCCTCCATGTCCCAAACTCCGTTTCTTGGCCCCAACATGGCAGTGTTACAGGAAGAGAAGAACAGTTTATTTAAAACAGTTCCAGGATTTAAGGCTGAGCTGACATAACTAATTTTTCCATCCAAACACTGCCGGCTCCAACACAGGCATCGGCTCCAAATCAGCCATGCTGGAAGTTGGGCCTGTGCTGAGAGCAGACAGAACTCATGTTCCTGCTGGTGGGATTGCACAAATCACCACAGGCTGAGGAAAAGCAGAGCTTCTCCCCAAGATCCTCTCCCCAAAACCTCGTGCTGTGGCTGTTTCAGACTTCATATAATTCCCAGAGCACCTGAGGCTACAGAAACTCCCTGGTGTATAAACAAAACTCTGTCTGAGTGTGCAGGTGGAAGGAAAGGGAAGTTTTCTGCACAGCAATGCTCTCAAAAGATTTAAAATACTTCATGCCTACTACTTCATTAATTTCCTAATAGAGCACTTAGTGCTGGGGAAAGGGATGAAGGGATAAGGGATGAAGCTACGGGATTTACTCACAGCCCAAGGCAAACTGCAAAGAGTCTCCTACATGGTACAGCAAAATCCAGCATCAGGCTAAAACAAACTCTTTAGATGGGATTTGGGAAGGAATTCCTGGCTGGGAGGGTGGGCAGGCCCTGGCACAGGGTGCCCAGAGCAGCTGTGGCTGCCCCTGGATCCCTGGCAGTCCCCAAGGCCAGGCTGGACGGGGCTTGGAGCAGCCTGGGACAGTGGGAAGTGTCCCTGCCCATGGCAGAGGGTTGGAATTGGATGACTTTTAGAGGTCCCTTCCACCCCAAACCAGTCAAGGATTCTACGAACTAAGTTTCATTTCAGCATTCCCAAACCCCACCTCACGGAATTAGAGAACAGTTTACCAAGTTGCCACGTTAAAAAAAAAGTGCACGTAGAGCAACAGAGTCACACATCTGGGAAAAGAAATGGGAATCCTGAGCCCCAGTTCCCTTCCCAGACAGGTGAAGTTCTCCTCACCGGCAGCAGGACACCGACGGCAGGGCTGCTCGGAGGGTCACTCATCCCCGTATCAGGGCAAAGCCAGCCAGACCTGCCTCCCACGGCCACCACAGCCACGGGGGGACAAGAGTTTGCCTTCTGCCATTAATTCAGCCCCGGTGCCTTTCTCCATTAGTTCAGTGCCATCGTCTGCAGGACGCGGCGGGAGCAGGGACAGCTGAGCCAGAGCAGTGTCAGGACACATTAGGGCTCGTCCGGGCTGCTCAGACTAAAGCCGTCGGGACTTTGTTTTGCTGGCAAAGGTGAAAACTTAGTTTAGCTTCTAATGACTTCTCATCCACCCGATGGAATCCCCTGGGTTAAACAGCACCAAAAAAAAAAAAAAAAAAAGAAGGGGCAAACACAAAAATTTAGGAGTTTTTCACTTTATCCATTTCATCTTTGCTGTCACCGCAGTCCCTCTGCCATTTTAAACCCAGCTTTCATGGCACGAGCTGAAGGTGACTCTGATTCACTGGATTAAAGAAAAGCAGCACAGTCTCTCTGCTTTCAGTTTCGTGTGTTTTGGAGAACCTGTAAGTTTAGGTGTAAATACTTTAAAACCTTTCTGATAAGCAGATTTAGGTGACACAGCATTCTGGAGAGCAGGCTGAGACAGAGCCTCTGTTTTTTCTCTCATGTCTGTGAGAAGTGTTAAAAAGATAAATTAAAAAAAAAAAGCTGATAAACACCTTAAATTAGATTTGATCTTATCCAAACGTGCAGCTCAGACCTTTGAAACGGGAACTGCATTTTTAATTTTGCCCTGGGCTTTGGGCAGCTCGGTGGGGATGGGGATGGATGGGGCCATCAAGCCATGGAATCCAACAGCATCACCAGGGACAGTCCCAAGGCGGGCTGAAACGGGGTCCTGGGCCATGGGCAGCAGCTGGAGGGAACACGGCCCCTCTGGAAAAATTTTTTTATGAAAATCTTTATGAAAACTAAAAGGCATTTCCCCGGGACGGGACAGGGGTTCTGGGCGGGCACTCAGCACCGAGCAGTGCCACCAAGAGCTCGTTCAGCAGCTCCAGCTGCCCAAAACCACGACAATCTACAGGCTCCTTACTCACTCAAACAAGCAGATAAACCCAGGGGTTCCTGATAAATGTGTTCCAAAGGCATCCATAAAGATCAGCACTTACGCATTTTCACCAATGCATCAATTGCTGTGTTTAAATTTAAAAAGCATGCGAAGTAACGGAGTCTGCATCTTCCTCTGAAGATGTGTCCAAACAGAAACGAGCTTTGCCATGCAGTACTGAGGGGTTATAGATGGGTTTTGGAGGCCGGGCCATCCATACTTCTCTACGAACGTCACATATTTCACAAAGGGCTTAGTGCTGTTTACATTGCATTAGAGATGGACACGTGGGTTTGGGCAAAACGTGCCAAAGCCGAAACAAATTCAAGGTCTGAAAAAAGTTTGGTTACTTATTGCCACGCACATTCCTTGCCTGTGTCCGATTCCAGGTGCTAATCCAGAGCGGTGAGCTCCTGGGAAGGTCTCTTGTGGGATGACCAGAAGCAGGAAGCAGCAAGTCACAGAGCTTGGTCCTGAGCCTGAGCTTCAGAGAGTATTTGGGTCCAGACCCATTTCTGGGTGACAGCTCTGTAAACATCTTGATCAAACACATCTTAAGAAGCGCTCAGCCCCTTCTGGCTGCCCTGGGAAGCTGAGTGACTTTGAAAAGGCAGCCAAAGTTTTGGGATCATGTCCATGTCACAGAAGTTTGAGGCACCGATCTGCTGGATGAAGTCCATCCTCATGATCGCGCAGTGCTTCCCTTTAAAGAGCATCATCACACCCCTAAGCCACTGAAATTTACTTGCTGCCAAACACTCAGAGGCACACACTCAAACCCTAAAAAGGAATCAGAAAATCTCGCCACCCCGCTCGCTCCGTTTTCCCAAATGTTATTTTTTGATGGAACTCTTGGAAGCTCAGCTTTTCCTCGGCACATCTTGGAGGACGGAGCGTGTCAGAGCAGCACATCCACACATCTGATTGTCA
This sequence comes from Gymnorhina tibicen, assembly GCA_013399875.1. Lineage (NCBI taxonomy): Eukaryota > Metazoa > Chordata > Aves > Passeriformes > Artamidae > Gymnorhina > Gymnorhina tibicen. The sequence goes on from VXAZ01005100.1 coordinate 6,868,608, forward strand.
GCTCCTGACTCTGAACCCAGAACTTGCTTTAGTGTGGCCGTGAAATCCCTGCTGTCCTCTAAATAAAGTTTCCATCTCAATAGTTCAGAGCCACGGTGCCATATGCTAAATGACACGAATAGCTCGTTCATCTTTAAAATTAACTTCAACTCTCCTGACTTGCCTGCCTGCTCGGTGGTGTTTGGCTGCTTCTCTCCAGCTTGGTGTGATCAGAACCGTGCAAACCTATTTGGAAATTTCTCCTTCACCAAGGTCATCCCCACTCACGATCAAGCGGGAGAAGGGCCCCGGGCACTCACTGACCCCACTTGTTTTCCCTCCTCACTCGGAATTCGCTCCTTCCCTGACACCGTGGGTTTCATCTCCATAAGCCAGTCCATAATCCATTTCAATGGCTCTTCTCCTCAGCTATTTTTAATCTTAAAAAAGCCCCATCAGTCTGTGGTGTCACAGGCAGTCTCCTGTTCCTTTGAAACAAGGACTGAAATAAAGCAGCTCTTCCCTTCATATGTAGATAATTGTTGGTGTTGTCAAAGGCATTTGGGGGGATTTATTAATTATTTATGGGTTTTTTTCCCTTCCTCCCTTTCACTCCAGTGAAGCCGCACACAAATACCTAATTTCTGCCTTTTGCTCTTTCAAAGAATCACAGAATTCTTGACTGGTTTGGGGTGGAAAGGGTCTTAAAGCCTGTCCAGTGCCACCCCTGCCATGGGCAGGGACACCTTCCACTGTCCCAGGCTGCTCCAAGCCCCGTCCGGCCTGGCCTTGGGCACTGCCAGGGATCCAGGAGCAGCCACAGCTGCTCTGGGCACCCTGTGCCAAGGCCTGCCCACCCTCCCAGCCAGGAATTCCTTCCCAATATCCCACCCATCCCTGACCTCTGGCAGTGGGAAGCCATTCCCTGTGTCCTGTCCCTCCATCCCTTGTCCCTTCCCTTCAATCCTCTGAAGCTTTTTCACTGAAAATATCCATCTTCAAGACCCAATCTTCCATTTTATCATTCACTTTGACAAAACTACATTTCTGGTTTTCTCTTTCTCTCTCCCCTTGCTTTCCCCTATGTCCTCATTCCCCATTCCTGAACTTTCTCCTCTTTTCAGCAGCAAAGATGAGAAAAAGGGGGAAGAGAGGTGAAGTGGCAGCAAAACCAAACACTTGGAATATTTTCCCTGTAAAGACACAAGCATAAAGGCACGACGAGGCATTCTCCCCATTCGGCAAGAACAACAGAAGGTAAAGCAATTGAAAATGTTCAAGAATTGCCAATTTCCTCATTTTTAACCATCCCTAGAAAATAAACGGGAGCTATTCAGCCACGAGCACATTTCACTGAAGTGACACTTAACAATCCAAAAATATGGCATTTCACTTGGCATTTCTCTCTGAGCAGGAGATAATTTCATGTGTGGCTGCTGCAACAGCTGCACTGGTCCCCCAAAAATTCCTTGTTTGAGAGGAAAAAGAGGGTTAATCATGCTGGATTCGGGGTTTTGGGGTGTTTATTTCTTTGGTTTAAAGTCGGGCTTTCACGTTAAAAATATTAAGAAAAGTGATTTGCACAGACAAATGATATCCAAAGTGAAATGCCATTTTCTTTATCCATCTGAGGCCGAGGATGGATTCTATTGCCACAAAACTGGAATCTGCTGCCTCCCACGGCTCGGGAAGTGCTGGACACTGACAATTCCTGCTGACTCCGCATTTGGAGGTTAAGATCCAAGTTTAATCAATCCACTGAAAACACTGACTGGACCCAAATCCAGCTGCTGCTCTGCCAGGGAGAAGAATCATTCCACCTGTTCCACAGTGGGGTTTATAGAATATTAAATCCTCCTCTTTTGTTTCCGCCACTTTTGCCAGCAAAGAGGGGAAAACCAGGGAAAATCTCAATGCAGACCCAGCATCTTGCTGGCACAGCCAAGGAAGGACTTCTGGGGTGAATGGTGGAGTTATTGAGGTTGGAAAAGACCTTTTAGATCCTCTAATCCAACCATTACAAAACATTTGTCCATTCAACCATTAAAATGGGCCACGCTTTCTTCTGGTTCTTGGCTATGGGGTGAGGCGGCAGGGGCTGCAAAAGGAGAACCCCACAACTCCTGCCTTGGCCTGAAGAACCTCAAGGTTCATCTCAAGGTCTTTTACAGAAAAAGAGAGCTGCATCTCTAAGTTAAAGCAGACAAAAGTCGCCTAAGTAAAGAAGCAAACCTTTTCTGTGTTTCTTAATAAACTGTACATGGTACAAACAGCAATCTCTGAGCCACAAGCAGCAAGGCAGAAAGGTTCAACACAATCTGCCACTTGTGCACCAAAAAACCTCCCCTTTAACTCTGAGAAACGTTCTCTTTTTAACAGCACGAGAGATCAGCCACAACGTTTGGCTTCAACCCTGTTTCCCTTCCACGCGATTTTTTTGTTTACTCAGATAATATTAAATATTTGATGTCATAAAATGTGTTCTTGACCTAATAGATCTTTAAATACCTCCCTTTTTCTGACCGGTATCTGCGTCCCTGTGCGCTGGCCAAGTTCAAACACAGTCTAAACAACTTCCTGGCTGCACCGTGCATTAAAACAGCTGCCAGCCCTGTGCTTTTTTGCTCTATTTCACAGTTCCAACCCCTCCAAAAGCATTAAATTTCCACTCATGTTTAGTAACAGGGACGTAAATACAAAAAATGTTCCATAGCATGGAGACATCCATATATTTTTTCGGCCCCTTATTGTTTAAACGCTTTGCTAAACAGAGCAATACATTCAATTTCCAGCAGAATAGGACAGGAATGGGCATTATTTTTGAGTAAGGGTACAACTTGATATGGTGTTTAAGCGAAGACGGCTGCATGAAGATTATTTCCTGGAAATCAGTATTCCAGGGGGGAGAGCTGATGTCTCAAGTACATGGGAGAGTCATTGACTACAGCTGCCTGTGATGTGGAAAATAGTCTACATGGAGGCTGTTGGGGCTGGAAATAAAGGTATGGGAATATGGATTTTATATGCATTATGGAGTTCACAATTGCAACACTCTGCTTGAGACAACCCCGGGAAATTAATGTCCTCTGCACTGCACACATCACAGCAAATCTATTCCGTAGGATCACAGGATTATTGAGATGGGAAAAGAACTCCAAGGTCATGGAGTTCAAGCTGTGCCCAATCCCCACCTTGTCCCCAGCCCAGAGCCCTGAGTGCCACCTCCAGGAATTCCTTGGACACCTCCAGGGATGGCACTCCAGACCTCCCTGGGCAGTCCCTGCCAAGGCCTGAACACCCTTTCCATGGGGAAATTCCTGCTGATGTCCACCCTGAGCCTCCCCTGGCCCAGCCTGAGGCCGTTCCCTCTCCTCCTGTCCCTGTTCCCTGGGAGCAGATCCCAAATCCCCCCCGGCTGCCCCCTCCTGTCAGGGACTTGTGCAGAGCCACAAGGGCCCCCTGAGCTCCTTTGCTCCAGGCTGAGCCCCTTTCCCAGCTCCCTCAGGAATTCTCCAGCCCTTTCCTAGCTCTGTTCCCTTCCCTGGACTCGCTCCAGCCCCTCAGTGTCCCAGAGCTGTCCCCAGCACTGGAGGTGCCCCAGCAGTGCCAGCACAGGGATGGGCACAGCCCAGGGGCCATTGGCCTCTTGCCCACCTGGGCACCTCTGGGCTCGTGTCCAGCACCCCCAGGACCTTTCCCAGCTTTCCAACCCTTCTGCCTCAGCCTGGAGCTGCAGGGGGTTGTTGTGACCCAAAGGCAGGACCCAGCACTTGGCCTTGTTGTACCCTGTTGGCCTCATCCATGGCTCCAGCCTGACCAAATCCCTCTGCAGAGCTCCCTGCCCTCCAGCAGATCAGCTCTCCCACCCAGCCTGGTGTCATCCGCAAATTCCCTGAGGGTGCCTCCATCCCCTCGTCCAGATCATCAACAAAGACACTAAACAGCGCTGGCCACTGGTCCTGGGGGACACCACTGGTGACCAGACACCTGCTGGACGTGGCACCATTCCCCACCACTCCCTGGGCCCCCCATCAGCCAGTTCTTAACCCAGGGAAGGGTGACCCTGCCCAAGTGCGGGCTGCAGCTTCTCCAGGAGATGCTGTGGGAGATGTGTCCGAGGCCGTGCTCAAGTCCAGGTGGGCACATCCACGGCCTTTCCCTCCTCCAGCAGCTGGGTCACCTGGCCGTGGAAGGAGCCCGTGAGTGCAACTGCTCCATCAGCAGCGTTTCCATAAGGTATTGGTGATGTTTGCCAATGCCATTTCCATGGGATGGGAGCCTAAAATAGAGCAGTGGGTGTAGGCAAATTCCCGGGATATTCTGCTCCGTGCCGCTTGCATCACGCGCTGGAAGAGCGGATGAGGCAGCGGCCGGGTCCCAGAGTCAGGAATGTGACGGAACGGCCCAAGGCCAGCTCTGAATTACACACTAATTTTTTTTTCTTTTTGTTAATTACCAACGTTTCTGTATTGGGAAAGTGGGACGCAGTTAATGTGTAATTAACTCGTTTGGGCAGGTCAGAGCCCTCTGCTGAAAACTCCACCTTCTTTTATCTGATCCATCCACGCCCTTGAGTGCCTGCAACGCTGCATGGGATGCGTGGGATTGCTCTGATGGCAGATTCCCAACTTTACATAATGTAAACAACACGGCTCCATTCAGCAACTCCTTGCCTCCCCTGTAAAATTGCTTCAAGACCCAGGAGTGCAAGAAAAATCAAGCTGTGGCCCATAAGGCAGAGAAAAAGAAATTAAATCACTTTTAAAAGAAGGTCTCTGGGGTGAGGGCAACACCAAAGCGGAGCAAATTCCAAGAAAGGGATTTTATGCTGTTTGAAAAGAACAGCAAACTCAACCAGCTGAACCCAAAGCTCCCCAGTGCCAGGGGCAGTGCTGGGAAGTCTGAACCCACAACTGGTTCACCACCAGTGGAAATAACATTTGTCCCTCGCTCTCCAGCCGAGCAGAAAATTACACTTGGGAATCTGAAAGTTTTTAAGATGCCTTAAAAGTGTAATTAGGTGTTCAGGATGCCAGCAAGGACCCTCCGTGCTCAGAAATGGGGATTTGCAAAGGCAGAAGTCCAGAAATCCTGGGCACAAAGCTAATTTAACGTCTCCGTGGCCACGCGGCAGCTCCAGCGCTGGGACAGCAGAGGCAATAACGAAATTCCAGCGAGGATCCATCTGCTGAAGGGCTGTAAATGAGGGCCTTTGCAGGGATACTCCCTGTGCTAAGCCAGGCTGGGTTTAATTAGTGAGGTGTTAAGGCACCTGAGTAGCAAACACAGTCACGTCTCCTGGCTCTTCTCGGAGGCAAAACTGGGGGGATTCCATTCCTGCCCCCCATTCCCGGTTAAAGCCGGGTGAAGCAGCTCCTTCCTCATTAAACCAGCCAAGAGCAGATGGCTCGAGCTGGCTGGAGCTGGGTTTGGGGACCTTCTGAGTGACAGCAGGGTGGATATACGTGGGGAGCGAGTCCTGGGGGGCGCAGGAGGGCGCGAAGGATTGCGCGCGGCAGTCGGAGGTGGTTTGGTGGGAAGGACACGTTGTCTCCTGCAAACAGGAGCCGACTTGCCGGGCTCAGTCTCTGCCGGGCAGCTCCTGCTGCTCCGATCCGAGCAGGAACACCGGGAGGAACTGCGTGGAGTCTACAAATGGCAAAAGGAAATGTCCCCAGCTGATCGCTGCTCGCTCCCCGCACAGGATCTCTCCCTGGTACCGCTTCCATGTTTTCATGTCACCGCTTTGGCACTCTGAACATTTGTCTTTGGCACTTCGGATATTTCTGACTGCTTTCTCAGCCTCTAGTGCTGGAAGAATTTTACCTAAAAAGTGAAGAGAAATTCATTTTTCCTTTCCTTTTTTAACTTTCCATAGTCTTGGCAGCGAACTGTGTCATGATGATGTTGGCAACAACATATTTGTGGCAGAAGGAAGAAAGAGAATCATAAAATATATGAAAGAAAAAGTTGACATTTTAATGAAATACCTTGTAACTTCTTGGAAAAAAGTTATTAAAATGCAGTCAGTTTATAGCTGTTTGTACAGATAGGAGGAGGAGGAGACTTGCTCCTGAAGCCTGTAATAAAAATCGCTTGTTACCCAAAAGTAATAGTGGCTAGAAATGATTTTCAAAATCCATTGCTGGAGAGCATTTCAGATTCGGGACGTTCTGGGCTTTTCTGAGTGCCTGAAGATTGCTGGCACACGCCTGAGGTTTGGGGGAGCAGCCTGACTCGTTCCTCAGGAGAAAGAGCAGAATGATGGAGCATCTCCTGTTCCTTCCCAACGGCTACCGGGGCTGGCACGCGCTGCTCGCACAGCTCCAAATGAGAGAGTTTATCTCAAATGCTGCTCTGCCAGATCGTGGAATCAGAGAACATCCTGAGCTGGAAGGGACCCACGGGATCATCGAGTCCAACTCCGACGGCTGCCAATATTCCCAGCCCCTGCGAAGGTTTTGCCTGCCTTTGGAGAAGGAAGGATGCAGCTCTGCGGACACTCAAGCCTAAGGATTCCTCCTGTTAGTCTTCCTGCCATTGCACCCAACCTCTGGAGTCACACATCTCTTTCTAATAAGTCACAAATCCCAGGAAAAGCCTCTTATTGCAAAGCACAGTGGCTCTGGCATCAGCTGCACCACGTGAGGATAACGGAGCATCCAACCTGGATGCTCTTCACAGAACATGAACATTCCCGGCCATGGATTTATCAGGGGGGAGAAGAAGGAGTGGAGCACTGGGGGAGCTTCTCTCCCATCTGTTTTTCCCCCCAGACTGGGCTGTATGTGAAAATAAAGGGCAAAGAGGGATCACTGAGCTGTCACATACGTGGGACAGTCACCAGTTGATGCTCAGAGTAGGACCTCAGGACCTCCCTGTACCATAAAGGGATTTCCAGGCCCCAACAACCCTGCCTGGTTTGGTGCCTCCCGTCTCACCCTTCCAAAATGAATTACAGGTAAATCTTGGAAAAATTACACTTCCCGTTGGTTTCAGCTACAGCTGTAGGAAGGACAGGTGTTGCATTTCTGGATGGATTCTGACATTTCGATTTAATTCCAAAGCAAATAAACTCCCTGATGTGTTTAACGAGACTCCGTGATGAAGAGCTGAGACATTTCTTACACAGTTTGTATCATAAAGCAAAAAAAGAGTTTCAAATGGAAGATTTCCTGGTTAGAAGAGTGAGCACTACTGCAAAAATTCTGCAGAAATACAGTTTTTAACACAGCTGAAATTTCTGCCCCTCTCCAGAATGAACCTTCAGCCTCTGCCCTTCCTTGCACCAGCACTCACGTTTGTGTGACACAGATCAGGAGCTGATGTGTTAAATGCAAACCTGACAGAAAACAGAGAGGAACGTGCAATAAAAGAGGAGTTTGCAGCAGGCTCAGCTGCCCGACCCATCCCACAGCTCCTGGGCGGGCACGTGAGCCCAACCAGAGCTGCTCCCACCGCCACTTAAGGCCACTCTCGTTATGTTTAATGAGCTTTAGCTTCAGCTCTGGCAGAGACCCGGCAGTCTTTGCTGGGTCACTCAATCACCAGGCTCTCGGGGTGTCCCACCACTGTGGGACATGTCCAGCCCCAGGCAGGAGAAGTGGTTGTGACTCAGGGACCAGCACTGCTGGTGGGGCTCCTCCCTGAGAGCTCTGGGGCAGGGGGGCACTTCCCTGGCTGAGCAAAGGAGGGGCTACAGGAGATCTGAATCTGTAGGAAGTTTTCTGCCTGCCCAAACAGGGTCTGATTTCAAGTTCTGTCTCTCACCGTGTGTTTGCTCAGGGGGGAGCAGGGAAGGTCCCTGGTCTCGCTTGTGGTGCCATAACTCCAGACAGATCAGCTTCTGCCGTGAGATTCTGAGGTACAGCTTGATCATGGAATCATGGAATGTGTTGGGTTAGATGGGATTTCAGAGCTTATCTCATTCCAAACCCCCTGCCACAGGCGGGGACACCTTCCACTATCCCAGCTTGCTCCAAGTCCTGTCCAACCTGGCCTTGGGCACTTCCAGGGATCCAGGGGCAGCCACAGCTTCTCTGGGCATCCTGTGTTTCAGGTTTATTACTGGGAGATAAAACAGTTCCAAAAATTACCCTTTAAGGTTTCCAGGACAGTGCCTCTTCTACAACCAGAGCCCTGGAACACACCAGACATAAATATTACACACTGGGATAAAATATCCTACACGCTGGAGCAGCAAAGTGCCCACCCAGCACGGATACACTTACGGGATTCTGGGGATCGTGTTCCTGCCTGGAGCCGTAAAAGCAGAACAGAAATAGAGCACAAAGAGCAGAACTCTGATCAATTATTGGCCCTGCAGAATCCAGGCTGCTTTGGCAGATCAGCTGAAAATCTCACAGCCTGGAAAAAAGCCTCGGTAACCAAATAAATTTTCTTTTATTGGCAGCTACTGATAAAGATTTCAAGCACTGGGCTGGAGAGAGGGAATTTAAATGCACATTGACAATTAAAACTCTGGGTCACCACCTCGCTGTACTAATGCCAGTTCGGGAAGGCTTATGCTGTTTTTGTGTCATTTGTGTTCTGTTCAAGAACTTTGTTACTAATTATTGTACAAACTTCAGTTAATATTCAATTCATGCCACAATTATCATATCAGTTCTACTGTCTAATTAAAAACTGCTGAGTGATTGGAATTCCAATATGGTGATACAGGCACGGGCTTCAATCCTAAACAAATACAAGTGTGAAGTTACTGAACAAAAGATTATCTAAGCTTTAATATCAACTGGCAAAACTCTTTCACTCTGGATCATTAACTTCCAGCCCTATTATTATGTACAAATGCCCAATTTCTGCTAATTCCCAACGCTAATTCCTTTTAATCATTATTTTGTATACATTGTGTTAAGGCTTTTCACTTGTTTACATTTGCATAATTATAGCAATTGTCTTCTAAGCTTCACTCTGCTGAAATCATTCTAATTTGGGATTTAGCCCGTTTTTAAAGATTAGTCGACTTCTGTACAGCAGCATATCTGGGACTGGTGTCACCTGGGTCTCGTGTAAGTCAGACCAAGCACAAGGAGCAGTTTGGAAGGAGCAGGAAAGGGACGGAGTGGAATATCCACGTGCTCAGCAGAGGAGATGTGAGTACATCAAAAGAAACGAAGCATCTCTGGGATAACCTTTCCTTTGTGGGTGTGGCAACCCTGGGAATGTCCCTCACGGAACAGCGGCAGCTCTGGCGCCTCTGAGGAAGAAGCAGCACATCTGCTCCTGCTCGGAAATCACTCGGTGCTTTGCCCCTCTCTCCCCTGGTGTCCTCTACTCAAGGACACTCTGAGTACTGGGTGCAGTTTTGGGCACCCCAAGATAAGAAAGATGTTAAAGTATCAGAGAATGTCCAAAGAAAGGCAACAAGGATGGTGAAGGGCCTTGAGAGGCTGAGGGCACTTGGAGGAGCCTGAGGGGAGACTCATCCCAGTTACAGCTTCCTGGTGCGGGGAAGAGGAGGGTGACCAGTGACAGGAGCCAGGGAACGGCTGGAGCTGTGCCAGGGGAGGTTTAGGGTGGGTACCAGGAAAGGTTCTTCCCCCAGAGGGTGCTGGGCACTGCCCAGGCTCCCCAGGGAACGGGCACAGCCCCGAGGCTGCCAGAGCTCCAGGAGCGTTTGGGCACCACTCCCAGGGATGCCCAGGGTGGGGCTGTTGGGGTGTCTGTGCAGGGCAGGAGTTGGATCCATGATGGGTCCCTTCCAACTCAGCATATTCCAAATTTCTTCTTTTTTTTTCCGTGTTCCCACCAAAGCAGCTCCAGCCCGGAGCCGTCCCCAGGCTCCAGCAGGGAACAGCAGTGAGGACTCATCTCTCTCCTCATCTGTGGCCTTATCTTCCTTTAGTGCTCCTGTTATGCCTTGATCATCCATCAGCCTGACTGCTTCCCTGGCAAGCTTCCTGCCTCTGATCTGCTCAAAAAAACTTTTTGTTGGTAGCTTTTCCACATCCAGTAAGTGCTCGGAATCTGCCTGGCTTCCCTCTCGCTTTTAAATTGAGCGGCTGAATTCTTTTCCTTTTTAAAAAAAAAAAAAAAAAAAAAAAACCAGCCCAAACCAAACCTAATAACTCCTTTGTATGTCAGTTTATATTTTCTTTTTGGCATATCTTCCTGAAAATAATTATGTTGTGCATATTTGTGTTGAGTAGTAAACTAAGTTGTTGCCCTTAAAGCATCCAAGCCGCCTACAAACACAGTCCCCTCTTAGCTGCTCCTTTAATTTCCTTTTAATTATCTTCCTCGTTATTAGGCAGTTCCTCTGTAGGTGCATTGATTTTTTTAATGTGGTTTTTCCCCCTCCTACAAGGATCCTCACTGTTGTTGTGACTACTCCGGGGTGGCTTTTTCACGCTGTGGTTGAAAGGGGATGAAGAACTGAAGCAACTGAGGAATTCTCCTTCCTCGTGCCAAGTGCTTCACGGCCACAGAGTGTTTGTGGAATGGACACCCGGCTGTGGCACTGCCAGTCTGAGCAGGGATGCCCCACCTCACCCTTCCTGGGCTTTTTATCACCCCTGGGGCTGTTTTATCACCAGGACCCCGAATTCTTCCGCTGCTGGGAACTGATGTCTTGAGTTTGGGCCATTGCTTTCTTTCTATTTTTTTTTTCATTATTATTTCTATTATTCTATTATAATTTCTGTTCTTGGACTTCCGTGACCCTTCCAACCCAGCACATTCCCTGATTCTCAGATTCTGTCCCCTGAGCTTTCAGACTTATGCTGGTCACCTACAAGCTCTCCCAGGGCTGGGGCTGACCTCACTGTGTGACCCCAGGTTTGTCACATGCATTTCACACTCTTCATTTCCAACCTGGGCTTCACCTGACTTTCTTCCAGAATAAAATTTCCACGGCTTCTTCTTTCCAGGATGCTTTCTCCTGAACTTTGTCCATATCTCCTGGCTTCCTTTCCCTTCACCCTCTTATCTGTGTAATTATTAGTGCTGGGAGAGCAGAGCTCCTCTCTGCTGTAGGTTATCTATATTTCAAAAGCTTCTCATCCCAATACCTACCAGAGCCTTTTCTCTGCCTTCTGCCTCTCTCTCCCTGCCCTTTGAAGCATTTCAGCTCCCTTTCATGTGCTGCCAATCCAACTTTGCTCCTTCCATACCTATGCTCTGAAATATGCTGCTGTACACACGCAGATGAGATAATGTGCAGCTTATTAAAAGCAGAGCTATCAAAGGACCATCAGCAGCGCTCAATAACACGAGGCAGGGGCCCGAAAATTGTATGCAAAGGAGGTAATAAGAAGTTGCTCCTTCGAGAAAAGGGATGGACTGGTGGTTGGGCCGGGATCTGCTCTGTGTAGGGTGAGATTTTAGGATAGAAACACAAAGCAGAGTGATGGATTAAGTGTGAAACCCCATCTTGTTGCCTAAAAATTCCTGGACATGTAAATAAGCATTTCCTCCATAATCACTCCTAGAAATAAAGTGTCATTTTCCCTTCCCATGCTGTCACAAATAGAAGCATTACTCTGTGTGGTGTTCGTGTCCTGTTTTCTTTGCTTTTCCAAAATAAATGAGAAATGATTGCTGCCCATTCCAGTTACCTGTTCCTTGCCCAAACATCTGCTAGATGGTTTAGCCTATTAGAGATAGGCCAAAAAAATGAGGCTATACCCACTTAAGGTTTATTTTATGTTATTTCAGGAGGAGAAGGGCAAAAAAGGGGGATTAACTCTTTGCTGGCTGCCTATGTCTAGAGTGAGTAAATCAAAATAATGCTCTTCACATGCGACTCTTCCCTCCATGTGTCACGACACTTTTTAAAGCAACTTTAAATGTAGTACCTCTGATAAGCATAATCTCAGTTATCTGGGGCTCAGAGGCAGGAAGGAGCAAAAAAAGACTCAACTCTTTTTTGCATACAAAACAGTCCTCGCTGATTTTTTTTTTCCCAAAACAAAACATCAAATGAGTCGGTTCCCCTCAGATGTTGCAGATGAATGCAGTTGTCACCCCGCCAGCGTGGGAGGATCTTCTCCCCAAGCCTCTGCACAAGCAGAACAAGGGGATGGGCCCCGTGCAGGCACCAGGAACTGTTTGTGTTGTACCAGGCTGATCTGAGGCTCTGTCCCCTTTCTTCTCTCCCTGCAGGCCCCCAGCATCTCAGCCTTCCAAAGCCCTGATATTTGTCACTCATCCAGGATTTTCGCTTCTCTCTGGCTTCAGGCGGTGGCAATTTGTGTGGGTGAGGGAGGGGAAGAACCCTCTGAGGGATTTCTGCAGTGGGGGGACTTTTTAAAATCATTGTGTCTGGAGAGCGAGTGGCCGGGGGAGGTTGATAAGGGAGGGAGGAGCAGGAAGTGCTCCAAGGCACATGACAGGCACATGTCCCACACAGCCCAGAGCTGGAGATCCTCTCCATACGAAAGAAAAAGAGACAAATAATTTGTGCTTTTTGATTTTTTTCCAAGGGGATGAACGAAAGCAAAATTCAGTGGCACAGGGTGCCCAGAGCAGCTGTGGATGCTCCATCCCTGGAATGTCCAAGACCAGGCTGGACAGGGCTTGGAGCAACCTGGGACAGTGGGAGGTGTCCCTGCCCATGGCAGGGGTGGCACTGGATGAGCTTTAAGGTCCCTTCCAGCCCAAACCATTATCCTGTGAAAATTCACTACTAAACGCTGTCAGAAATTCCCACTTCAAAACTGAAAAATAAAAACCAGTCACTCATTTAGTTTCTTTTTCAGTTTTCCCCCGCTCTGAGGCTGAGTTCTAGGAATTATCCCTGTGAATCCAGCAGAAGTCTCTTCCTCATGATCAGAAAATGATTTCTGAAAGAAGGATATAATGATGCAAATGAATCAATTTGCAAAAGGTCTGCTCTGATACAGAACATACATCAAATATACATGAGCTACCCTAAATAGCAACTATGCAGTTAGGGAAGCAATAAGTGTAATTATCATCCTGGATTACTTAAAATACAAATTGGCATCAAATTCCAGTAGCCAATACAAGTGTAATGACAATTTTGGTTGCACAGAATACTTTTTTTGCCTTTGAATGGGAGATCGCAAATAAATGCAAAATGCAAACCATCTTGGTATGAAGTAAATTCTCATTTAAATATCATATGTGGGGCTGCAGCTCTTGTTGCTTTTAGATTTCGGGGAACAGTTCACTGTCCTGCTTTTGGGGGAGAAGGGGAAAGGAAATAAATTCAGGATTAATTTGGATTGATTTCATTAGATCCCAAATTGAAATGTATTTGGGTGAAGTATCTTAGACAGTTACAATAATTACCAGGACAAGCAATTAAATAGAATTTAATTACCCAGAATCCCAGGCTGGTTTGGGATGGAAGGGACCTCAAAGCACATCTGGGGGCTGTGATTTTGGGATTAAGGGCAATGCTCACCAGAGCTGCCCCTTCCAACCAGGATCCTCAGAAAATAATGATCAATAAAATATCGATTAAACATCAGTAATTAACAGATCATGGAGGGATGTTAAAATGCCATGAAAAAGCAGGATTTGCTCTGCAACACTCGTCTCCGACATTCCAAGTGCAAGGAGCAATTGCACAAGCTGTGTCCTAAGGATGGCTGCTACTGGAGATAAATATTGTGATCTTTAATTCTTATTTGCTGGACACCTCTGCACTTACAACATCTGCAGAGTTTGTGCCTCGGTGGGATTCCTCCGAGCCGGGGAGGAAACATCCCTGTGGTATCAATGACTTGCAAATTGCCCTGAGATAACAATTTCCCTTCCCAAACAGAAATCCTCCAGAATTCCAGAGCTGGCTGCCCCAGGAACAGGCTGGTGTTTGGAACCAGAACCATGCACAGGTCACAGAAACACAGAGCTGGAGGGTTTCTGTCAACTCAAAAAGCCCCAGAGCACTTCCAGCTCTGGGGGGACTTTGTCCCCAGGCTCAGTTTAACAGAGAATCCTTTCTAGAGCACGCTCAGGCTGGAACAGTTGCACAGATTTGGAGCCATCAGGCTGCTCTCAATTTAGGAAAGTTCTGCCCCTCCCACCTCGAAGTAAAATATGAGGAATCACAGACTGTGGGAACGGGAAGGATTTGAGATGGGTAACTGCAGGTCTTGAGTTTCTGAAATGCAGCAGCACAAGCTTGGATTAACTGAGGCTTTTTGGAGACACGGGGAAATCAGCCCTGTCCACAGAGCCCCAGCTTTTGGGATATTGACCTCTGGAATGCTGGACAAATTGGGTTATTAACTTTAACCACTGCCCTGCTCACGGGTCACTCAGCAATCCCACCCTGGGAATGTGCACGGAGACCTTTCCAGCTGTGCCCCTAAATCCCAGCTCCTCACACCAGACCCGCTGCACTTCCCACCTACACCAAGTCTGTGCTCAGCATCCGCAGAAATCCAACCAGGATAGGAAGTTTAGAGAGGATTAAACGTGGGTCCCGCTGCGCTGGGAGGTGATGGGCAGCTCAGCAGGGAACATTCCTCAAAGGGATGCTTTTGTCCTAGAAAGAAAATCCCTCCTTGGCACCGAGGGCTTTAACCAGCCCCGTTCAGTTTAGGTTTTGAACAACAAAGCAGCAGTTTGGCCTTTCCACACGCAAACAGAACAACTCCGGGATGAGGGAGGATCATTTCTGAGGGATTTCTGCCGTTGTTCTTTCTCCTCGTGCCCGTGTTTCAGCAATATTGAAACCCCGACGGGGAAAGGATGAAATTCATTAAATGCCTCGTATAAATCACGGATTGTTTTGCTCCCTGGCTGACTAAGAAGTTAAAAAATAAATGAGCGTGCTTTGGCAGCTCTGCACGTGGGTATCACCTAGTTCTGAATAATATTTACATGATTTAAGAACGGGCCAGTCCCTTGAACTGAAAATGGGAGTTTAGTGTTGAATTAAAGAGGACTAGAAATAATTAATGCAGACATCCTGAAACAACAGGATGAAGGGCTAATCCTGCCGTACTTGGAAGTATGAAAAACTAAATCATTTTATGTAGCTGTCAAACCAGTTTACTCGGGGGGGTGGAAGAAATGCTGATTTTATTTTTTTTTTGTCAGTTCTGTACTTTTCATTTGAATATAGGTCAGAGGTTTGAGTGCTGAGTAGCAGATGATCAGAAAGCTGGTTGTTTTCTAGGATGAAATCCAGGCAGTAGGAAAGGTTAGAAAACTTCATTGTCTACTCCCAACTCCAGCATCTGCAAAGCAAAAGCACTGAAAGTGCAAAATCTGGACAAATTTTTTTATGGTGCTCCTTTTTTCGACATCAACTCGAACATTATTTGAGTTCTTACTTCTCAGCAGGACTGCCCAGGTGGTTATGGGAATCTACAGAGCATATTTCCTGCTCTTGTGCCAGCACTTCCCAAATTCCCACTCTCTCTGGGCCCTTGTGCAGCTCCTGTTCATGCTGACAGTGCAAGTTCAGGCCTGTGCACGATTGTTGTCATTAGAGGAAATATCTTCTGCCAGCTACATGATGGGTTGGGTCACCATGCTCCATCCTGGAAGTGTTCCAGGCCAGGCTGGATGGGACTCGGAGCAAGCTGGGACAGTGGAAGGGGTGCCTGCCCATGGCAGGGGGTGGAATGGGATGAGCTTTAAGGTCCCTTCCAAGCCAAAGCACTCTGGGATCCTGTGATTTTATAATTGATCTGGGTGGGAATGTTCTGTTAAATATACTTTTGTTTAAAGAAAAGAGAAAAAAAACCCAGAAAACTGAAAGGAAATCTTTCATTTTGCATGACATGGAGATTTTTCTGATTGGGCCGATAACTCCAATTCCCAGCTTGTTTTATCTTGGAAAATAAACTAGTTTCAGCCACCAAAAGAGCCAATGTTTTGTCCTCAGCCAGCTCTCTGCAGGCTGCTGCCCTCCCAACTCATCCCTGAGACTCCCAGCTTGAATTCTCCGCCCAAATTCTTTGCGCTCTGATAAAATTGCGCCAGGTGGGTGCCCGAATGCCAGGCCGGGTACAGAGCTTGTGGGAATCCAGAAGGTAGAAAGAACATCCTTTGCCTGTTTTAAATAATTTTAAATACTTTAACCCCCCTGGACAGTGCTGTATTTGACCTTTGTCCATGGAGAAAACTTCTAACCTTTTCAGTAGAATTAGATGACAGGATATTTTGTAAAGTTATCACAGGGTGAAAACCTAAAGGTTTTGGGTTTATTAGTGTAGCAAATAGATAAAGAGCAAAAAACTCCAAAATTGAGGATTGCTGTAGTTTCTAAGTTTTTTCTACTTCTTCTATCCCTCCATGTTCTGCAGTAAAAGCAGTTTCAAAGGATTGGATGAAAAATTCCGCAGTTCCGGTGGGCATTTGTTAAGTATTGGTAGATAAATGAAAATATCTTTCGTTTTAAGTCCTTACTGGGTAATTTACCTTTAAAAGGCCGTGTTACCTTGATTCTGCGGACACTCAGCGGACATTTTAAGAACATTCAGAACTCTCCGGACTCCCTGCTATACTCCTTGCTCTATTCTTAACTTTTCTGATAAGACTTAATAAACTCTCTGTAAGCAGAGAGCAATGGATGTCTCATTGGTACTTGGGATTCCTGGCAAGGATCTCAAATCCTCCCTCATCAGGGGAGGTCTGGTTTAAGGCACAGCAGAACCAACAGGTGGGATTCAAACCAGAATCTCACAGAGCCGAAGCCTTGCTTTGCGGAGGACGAGGGCCCGCTTGGGATGGCAGTGCCCAGCCCCACCATCCAGCGGGACATTTTCCACCCGGGAACACGGAACACAACCTGGCGCCGCCGCCCGAGCCGCAGCTGGAGCCAACTGCCATCACCTGAGCTGCCAGCTCGCAGCAAAAACCCAGCCAGGCTCTTTCCAGCCGGCAGGAATATTTGTGTGCTGCGGGGAAGGGAAAGCAGAACGAGAAATCTCCGAGGAAAGCCCGAAACAGGAAATTAAGAAAGCGCCTTTAACGACGCGCGCGGATTGGAAAGGACATAAAGCTCTTTTCACGAAAACGAGAGCGGGCTCGTGATGTAAAGAATAAAAACACGGCTTGTGCTGGGAATGGGGAAGATGGAGCAGGGAGCTATAACCCAAAGTCTCACCATGCCATAATTCAGGTGTTGCAGCTGCGGTTTGCCTTAAAAAAAGTAAATTCCTCGCTAAAGGGGAGCAAGATTTCCAATTTTCCTGCGAGAGCTGTTGGATGCGGGAGAGGCTTTGTCAGGTCTGTGTCATAACCACGAAGATAAGCACCTGTTGCCTGGAGAAATACAAACCATTTCCCACCACCACGGCGCTCCACGCTCGCTGAAAGGGGCAGCAAGAGGCAAAGAAAAAGTGAAAAATGAACGTGGTAGCTCAGGGCTCGTCGTATGGCTGGTAAAAATACTGGGAAATACCAGATTGGCTTCATGTAAATGAGGAGATGAAGACAAACCCAGAAAATGAGGCTGTTTTTACCCCATAAAACTCACCGAGACAGCAAGAGGAAGGGAGATTGCTAAAAGATACATTTTTTTTAAATGCTGTTTATGTTCCTGCCCATCTGAAATGATCCCCCTTGATTTATTGGTGCAGGATATATTGCTGCAGCAGCTGAAGTGACGATAATAGCCCAGGAAAAATGTTGATGCCGTTATTTGATGATGGATTGAGGCCCGGCGGACCCAGCGCGGGGATTTGTCAGCGCGAGCTTCGCGAAGGATGCTCCTGGAAGTCTGTAAACAGAGGGGAGCGGGGCAGAACTGCCAGCCTCCCCCTGCCGAGGTGCACGAGGGCTCCTTCGGGGGGCTGCTTCAATTAGGGATGATTAATTGCAGTAATGACCCACACCTGGCCACACGGAGGCCGATGGGGCGGTCACCGCAGCCATCCTGGCCCGAAGCACCTCATAATCCCAACGCCATCATTCCAGCAGTTCCCAGGGTTTTATTTACCAATCAACTGCCACAGTCGTGTGATTTTTCCAGTTCCTTATTCTCCCCGCTTATTTGATCTCCTAAAAATACTTGGCACCTCTGCACCTCCCAAGGGGAAATCCCTCGATCTGTGTAAATACTTATTTTTGTGTCCTAAACGCTGCGTGATAAACGACCCATTCCATGCAGGATCTCGTGGGCAAACACCCAGCATTCCAAAGGTTCGTGACTGAATAAAGAAGCAAAAACCTTTACAAAAATCAATAAAGAAAGATGTGTTGCCACCCATCGATGCAGTCCGTGGGGTGGGACCTGCACTTTTATCAGTTCATGCGGTCGCAAAGCTCTTTGCGGAAGGTACAGAAATGAAAAAACAATGTCAAAACGCCGTGTTTACCAAGAGAAAAGCGAGGCACTGCAGCCACGTGACAATCCTTGGGGACTCGGGAGCCAAGGCACTTGTCAATCTGCATTTCTGGAATTTCTGCCCCTTCTTCTCAATTATGGAGCAGGGCTTTAACGCACAGAGCCCGTGCCACTGCTGGCGGGGATCTCTGCGCTGAGCGCCGCGGCGCAGCCGGGGCCGGCCCCCAGCTCCCGCACTCACGTCACAGCCTGTGAACCTCAGCTGGTGCTTTTACTGATACTGGCAGACAAAAGGATAAAAATAATCGTCACAAGTGCCACAACAAGACAAGAAATAAAGGATTTGATAATTGTGGGTAGAGCTGTCGGGTGGATGTTGGAGCTGCCAGCAGATGAGTGTTGTGCTGCGGCGTGCAGAGACCCTTTGCATGTTGCCAGGCTCCACGGCAATGCAGATTCAAACAAATTAATGAGGCAACAGAACAGGAGTTTCTAACTGCCCCTGCAGTGCTTTGGTTTAAAATTCTGTGTTCCAGGAAGAGCAGGTGGAGCACTGGGGTATTTTCTGGGTGCCACAGACCCCCACCACTGACCTGTGCAAAGGATTCTACATCAGAAGGCAGCAAAATGTTTGGACACAAGCTCAGGTCCCAGAAGCAACAAGCAGGAATTGCTCCCTCCTCAGCTGGGGAGTCCTGCCGGGCTGTAGGAGCAAAGCTGATCCAGCAGACTCGTGCTGCTGAAGCACAGAGCTCCCAGTCCTCCCCTTCCCTCCCTTCCCTGAAGCCTCCTGGACATCTCCCATGAACCAGGTCAGCGCATGAGCCAGTGGAGAGCTCCGAATAAAAGAGTTCTCTGCCAGGTTAAAACCACAAGAGAAGGATCTGACAGGGGCTGGAGCAGGGAGGGCGGAGGGAGGAAGAGAGGGGGAAGAAAGCAGGACCTTTTCTTCCTGTGGGGACAAGCTTCCTGCAGGAGTCACATTCCTTTAGCCCGGGCAGCCCACGGGGCTGACCTGACCTGCTCCAACACATCTCAGCCAAGCCCTGCCTGTTATTGCAACTCAGGTGTCTCTAAATAGTGTTCAGCACACAGTAAAGTCATCATCTGATGGGGAAAAATTCCACTGACCCATCCTCACCCACACCCTTGGTCACCTCAGGTGTCCCTACCCATGGCAGGGGGTGGAACAAGACAAGTTTTAAGGTCCCTTCCAACCCAGCCGGTCTGGGATTCTCTGATTCTGGGATTCTCCGATTTGTATCTCAGCTTATGAGAAAGACAAATAGATTTCACCTCCTTGAAAGGAGCAATCCCTGCAGTACCAGGAGTTTCTCAGCAATGACAAATGGATTAGCAGCACGAACAGCAGAAAGCCCCAAGATGGATTTTCCGGGATGGGAAGGAGAAGTGGAGAATCAGCAGAAATTATTCCATACCTCAACTAAAATTTGACATTCAGGTAACTAAACCAGAGCAATCGAGTTATGCCATAAAAACTCGGGAAGGCAGAGGAGCTCCTTCTGCCGGACCCGAGAGGGACAGGAAACAACCTGCTCTGGGATTTTGGCTCCCCACGTGCCCTCCCATTAGCCAAGGGAAAAGCATTCCTTGGCACCAAGCGCCCTGTGGGGCCACACTGGGCTGCACCGGGACGTGGCACGTGGGCCAGGACAGGACAAACGCCAGGACACAGCCCAAGCAGACAATGGGCGGCACCTCCGCACCCCAGCGCGGCCCCGCTTCCCTGGATTCCCCAGGATTGTCACCCTGGGAAGGGAGCACCTCACCGACATTCCCAAGCTGACCAGAAAGTGCTGGGAGCTCGGCTGGTGCAGCACAGCCTGTCAGGAACCCCCTGGTCACTTCCAGCGCCTAAAGGTCCCCGCTTAGAAAGGCAAACTCAGGCTGGTGACCCCAAAAAATCCCCTATTTGCAGCCTTAAACTGCTCCGGAGTTACTCCAAGATTTTCCTAGGCGCCGATAGGAATCTTTTGCTTCTATTTTCGAAAACTCAGATGAAAATAAGGCTGAATTGATTTGAAAGGAAAAGCAGCCCCCATTTCCATCCTACCTGCCTTTCAGGAAGCGGCCGCTTTTCCCCGCGGGGAGCTGGGAGCCTGAGGGTAAACAAACAAATAGGCACAAGGAAAGAGAGGAGATGAAACACGGAGGGGTTGCTGGATATACATCCAAATTATTTAAAGGAGGCGCCAGGGGAGGCTTGGAGCCTTTGAGCTGGAGCACAATTAGCTGGGATGAGCGGCACCTCAATTACCGGGGTCACCCGAGGCGGGCGCGAGGATCCTCCCCGCTGCCGTCCCCGCAGCCTCCCGGAGGCGTCTCGGGGGCACCCGCACCCCCTTCCCGTGCCAAAGCGCCTGGCACGGCCCTGCAAACCCACGTGGGGGATTGGCTCCGAGGAAGGAGCGGAGGGGGCGGGAGGAACCCGAGGTGGACAGCAGGAGATGGAAGGAAAACGGGGTCGAGGGGCGGCGCGGATTAAGGAAAAGTCCAGGAAAAGGGGAAGAGGCTTTCCAGGTGTCTCGTGAGGCTTCTCCCGCGGGCGGGAATCTCCCTGCTGGCTTCTCCGTGGGGGATTGTTTTGTTGGTTTGGGTTTAGGGTTGGGGATTTTTCCAGTTTTTTTGGGGGGGCAGAGCTCATGGGGTAGCAGGCAGCAGGAAGGAGGAGAGCGCTTTTTAAGTTGTCTGTGAAGAAAAAGGGGATCCGTGGGCTCAGTCCCAAGGGTGATGGAAACTGGGGTGGCCTGAGCCGCTCCTCACACCCGTCACTCATGGAACCATGGAATATCCTGACTGGAGGGGACCCACAAGGATCATCAAAGTCCAACTCCATCACTTTCCTCCTTCACCCCTAACAAATTCCAGGCTTTTTGTCTTTAAAATAGGGCCTGGCCCCTTAACGCTCTTTAGGGTCCTTACAGACCACGTTATCTGCAAATTAACACAGGGATTTGGCTCTTTAAATTGGTTTTGTCACCGAAAACTGTTACATTTCTGAATGCACTGGATTTTACATTTTAAATTTTAGATTTTATGCTTAGAACTGAAAAGCTCTTTGCCATCTGGAGGTCAAGTGGTAACCCACGTGTTCGTACTTTGCTACAGACTTTCCTGAGAAGAATTAAAAATTAAACCTTGATATACATGAGAGTAAAGCATCCAAGATTTTTTGAAGATCTGCCCTGATTTCTTTGGGATGTGGAATTTCAGAGCCTACTCAGGCAGAAATTTAATCATAGAATCCCAGACTGCTTTGGGTTGGAAGAGACCTGAAAGCTCAGCCCATTCCACCCCTGCCATGGGCAGGGACAACTCTCACTAGCCCAGGCTGCTCCAAGCCCCATCCAGCCTGGCCTTGGGCACTGCCAGGGATCCAGGGGCAGCCCCAGCTTCTCTGGGCACCCTGTGCCAGGGCCTCACCTCCCTCACAGCCACAAATTTCCCCTCAATATCCCACCTAACCGTGCCCTCTGGCAGTGGGAAGCCATTGTCCGCTCCAGACCCTTGTCCCCAGTCCCTCTCCAGCTCTCCTGGAGCCCCTTTAGGCCCTGGAAGGAGCTCTAAGGTCTCCCTGGAGCCTTCTCCTCTCCAGGCTGAACAATCCCAAGTCTCTCAGCTTTCCTAAGTACACGGAAAAACATTTCCCTTCCCTGCTTTGTACCAAAAACATCCCAGAGCACCAAGGGCACCACTGCTCCGCTTAAAACCGAGCGAGGCTCTGCTGGCCTGCGAACCCACCCAGAGCCAGGCAGGTCTGATTCCCCAGCCCAAAGCACCGCTGAGCGCTATTAACGAGCCCTAATTGATCACCTCATGGCGGTGATCCTATTAACGATCCCATTAACGATCACCTCATGGCGGGCTGAGCGCGCCGATAAACCCCCGGTGCTCCGGCTCCCTCCAAACCATCGCCCCATTCCCTTGGAATTCTCGGAGTCCAGAGTGCGGGAATGTTTCCCTGCCTGTTTTAAGGAGTTTTACCCCCCTGGAACGCGCTGGTTTTGACCTTCGTCCATGGAGAAAGCTGCCGGCTCTCTGGGAAGAATTTGAATGCACAGCGGTGTGAGCCAGATGATGGAATGTTATGTAAGGTAGCACAGGGTGAAAATATAAAGGTGTTGGGTTTGTTAAAGTAGCAAATAGATAAAAAGCAAAAACTCCAAAATGGAGGATTGTTGTTGTTCTCAAACTTTCTTCTTCTTCTTTTACTACTCCATTTAATGCGGAAAAATTGTTTAAAGTGATTGGATAAAGAAATCCACAGTTCCTGTGGATGTATTGTAAACATTTGTTGAATATTGGTGGAAAAGTGAAAATATCTGTCGTTTCAAACACTGATTGGATTGTTTAGCTTTAAAAACGCCGGGTTATCTCGATTTCTACAACATTCTGCGCACTTTCCTCAGCATTCACATCCCTCTGCTGTACTCTTAACTTTTCTGATAGGACTCAATAAACTATCTGAGAGCAGAGAAGGCTGAACGCCCTTTAATTAAGAGAAAACCCAGGCGAGGACTCAGAAACACTCCCCCAGCAGTGGAGGAATGATTTAGGGCACAGCAAAACCAACAGGTGGAATTCACAACAGAATCCCCCGCTCGGCCCCGCCGCCGAGCCAGCCCTTGACACAACGATTTACCGGCGGTGCCAGTCACTGTCTGGCTGTGGCACTGCCCGGGCATCCTCTCCTTCGGAGTGGCTGATCCCCCGCAGCACCGAGCGAGCCACAAACGGCTCCGCCAGACGACGTGAAAATATCCCGACGAGTTCAGCTCCTTTAACCCCCGGAGCCCCAGCGCGGGACCTTCCCAGGGCTTTGCCGCGGAGCGCAGGGCAAGGACAGCGGGGCCTCGAGCGCCTGGGAGCTGCCAGCTTGGGAGCACGTGCTCTGGAACTCGGGAAGTTGGGGAAATTCGTTCAGCACGGCAAAAAAAAAAAAAAAACTTTTCAAGTCGACTCCTGAGTTGCCATGGAGGGGAAGTGTGGGAGATTTCTGACAATTATTTTGAGTTTGCTCGAGGCTTTTAACGTTCTCAAATTGAAATTAGACAAAATTTCTGGGGATTTAAGTATTTGCTTAGGTATTTGTTTAAATTAATTACTTTATTCAACAGTAAATATATTTTTCCCAGTGAAACTGCTATTCCAGTCAATAATAGCTTGTTCTGTGTAATATATGGAGGTCTTGCAGTGAGAGGACAATGGGGAATGGCTTCCCACTGCCAGAGGGCAGGGAGAGATGGGATATTGGGAAGGAATTCCTGGCTGGGAGGGAGGTGAGGCCCTGGCACAGGGTGCCCAGAGCAGCTGTGGCTGCCCCTGAATCCCTGGCAGTGTCCAGGGCCAGGTTGGACACTGGGGCTTGGAGCAGTCTGGAATACTGGGAGGTGTCCCTGCCCGTGGCTGGGGGTGGGAATGGGTAATTTTGAAGGTCCCTTCCAGCCCAAACATTCTGGGATTCCATGACCATTGCCTTCATCCTGCCCAAGCCACACTCTCCCATCACGTGGCTCCACCTCCAGCGGGAGCCATTTACGGGCAGAGCAGAGAGGAGGGAATTGCCCGGGTTGTGCTCGGGGATTCTGGTCGGGTCCTTTCCGAAACAACCAGAGGCACCAGGCCGTGGGTTTTACAGAGTGTTGGGAGCTTTGAATGTCGGTCTGCAGGGAAAACAATTATTTGGTGGAACAGAACTGTCCCCTCATTTTCCTGGCCAGAGGTCACACTTTTAAACCACGTCAGACATCCGAGTACAACCAAAGCACAAACACGAACTGGATGAGCTTCCAGATCATTCAGTCCTTAAATTTTACTTCCCTACCAGTACTGGCAACATTTTTTCATCCTGCCTAACACTCATTTCTAATTTCCTGCCTCTGGGACTTTGAGATGTTGCTAGAACTCCAGGAGAAGCTGCACTGAGTTCCACGGTGCCTTGATCCCAGCTCTCCAGCTTCCCTCTGATTTCCACTGGTAAAGCCAGTGGAAGGCACAGAGTGGTTGAGCAGTGAAAGAAATCTTCTGCTAATTGGCCTTAGGCTGCAGCAGGGAAACCTTTCTAGATCTCCCTCTAGGCAAAGAGGAAAAAGGAATATTAGATCAAAACTGAGCTGAACATGTAGGAGCCGGTGCTGTGGCTAATGCTGGAGGATGGCAGAGGTTCAGACTGTCTTAGGAGAGAGGTTCCAACCCACTTTGAGATCTTTCAGCAGAAGCCTTTAGTTTTAGCCCATGAACACTCCCAATGACAACCCACAGACAAGCCAGAAGATTAGGAGAACACAAGTAGGATAATTATTTCACACAGACACCAAAGCTCTGCAAGACTTCAGAAAATTAATGATTCGCTTATGTTGATGTGGCCTCCTTCCCTTGCTCCGGTTTTCCCAAAACTTGGGCATCGAACACGCTTTGTAAACCACTTAACCCAACAAGCTGCTGCAAACCAGGCGCAGAGAAGGGAGAAAAACACAGCAGGGGCCACAGAGGTGGATTCGGGAGGAATAATTAGAAGCATTTCAATTAAATACACATAGTGAAGCCAAGCAATACCTATGGGCAATATATCTGTCAGCACACACGTGAAGGATGTAAACAGAAAGAATGGAAGGGAAAGATTTAGTGCAGCTCACTGGGCATAGCTGGGAGTGGTGTGATTAAATTAAGAAAGGTAATTCAGGTTGAATCTGAAGAACAACTTCCTGACAGTGAAAGGTTTCAGCTTCAAACAAGCTCCCAAGCAAGCAGTTAATCCCCACTCTTTAAAACATGACTGGGCAAGAGCCCTCATACTTGCACGGTGGGGAACGGGGCAGCTTCTGCCAGAAGATGGATTGGGAAATGAAGTAAGCCCTTAATTTCTTTAATGGCTGTGAATCTCCCAGTGGGGACAAGAAAGCAGAGAGAAAAAGAGCCAGGTGGGAAGCAGAGAGGCAGACCCGTCCCAAAGTCAGAGTTCACTGGATTTGCTGGAGAAAACAGTTTAGTGTTAATGTAAAAGAGAAGTGGTGCCAGGGAGAGGGGTGGAAGTCCTGGGTCGGAGCTCAGCATAACCCTGGCAGTTTCTTATCGGGGAACCACGGAATGGGTTAGGTTGGAAAAGGCCCCTGAGATCACCAAGTGCCACCATTCCCCAGCACTGCCAAGGCCACCACTGCCCCACGTCCCCAAGGGACACATTTACATGGTTTTTGAACAGCCCCAGGGACGGTCACCCCACCTCTTCCCTGGGCAGCTGTGCCGGTGCCTGACCACCCTTCCAGTGAAGAAATTGTTGCCAGTATCCAATCTAAACCTCCCCTGGCACAACCCGAGGCCATTTCCTCTCATCCTGAGGATATTATTTCCCCCCAGGTTTCCGAGCAGCTGTGCCTCAGTCCACGGCAGCGCCTCTCTGGCGTTACACAGATTTTCCTCTTCAAGCAGCCCTCAAACACAGGGTGGAGCAGCACAACTCAGTGAAGGCTCAGCCTCAGCCTCACCTCTCCAGAGTCAGCCCAGCAGGGATGTGTGGATCCCTCCTCCTGCCCTGCTCCGTTCCCCTCTCCATCCTCCAGCCAGCTTCTCCCATCCCCTCCACCCTCTCCCCACCACCATGCCAGCCAAAAAAAAAAAAAAAAAAAAAAAAAAAAAGAAAAGAACTTCACGCCGGTTCGTCAGC
>VXAZ01005100.1:6894540-7085759 GCA_013399875.1 Gymnorhina tibicen
AAAAAAGGGATGAGACTTGCTAAGTCTCATTATCCTGCTACACAAATTAAATCAACCAAGGAGAGGAAAACTGAAGAGCTTTGCCCAAGGTTACAATCATATTCAGAGGCAAAGCCAAGACTAGAGCTGGAATCCTGCTTTCTCCTGGAATGTTTAGACTACAGCTCCTGCAGCAAATGCTTTCACACTTTATAGTGTTTACTAACTTCATAATGTCTGCTCACACACTGCTCTGCCTGGAGGAGCTACACCAGAGGGAATTTAATCAATGGAAAATAAATGTGGTTATTAGGAATTGGGCAAGGCAGCACTTAGGAGATAGTTGGGCAGATTCTGTTGTTCCAGGAGGAGGCCAACAGTTTGGGTAGTGCTGTAAGGGGAAGAAAACACCACAGGGGTTATTCAGGCTTCACTTGGAAGGTCCTGGAAGTGCAAATCGCCATCCATCATCTTTATGGTGCATCACATCACCTGAGGTATGAAGTAATCATCTAAAAATGCACTGCCTGACACGGCCATCGCTACAATCAATAACCTCTACCAGTGGAGAATGTAAAGGAAAATCTTTTCTTCTACTGATGCCTTGTTTTCATACAAAGGGCTCCATTATCAGCATGGCACGAGCGCAGAACTCACCTGACGAGGATTGAAAAGCATCATTTTAGAAATAAAAACACACGGCTCGATAAATCTGTAAATCACCGCCCCGAAGCTCCGACTGGCTCTGGATTAACTCTTGGAATATCAAAGATGCTTCAAAAACCAGCCCTCTCCGTGTCTGCACATAGCGTTTGCCAAGCTCATATTTATAGATATGCATTCAAAACCACGGAGGAAAAGGGAAATCAGCGCCACGTTCCTGCACTACCAGCCCAGGGATCTCAAGTGCCAGCTCATGCCCGCTTGGACCTGATTCCAGCCAGCACAGCCTGGAAAATAAATGGGAACTGCACAGGCTGGAACAGCTAATGCTGCAACTCAAACGTAGGGGTTTGTCTCTGCAGCTCAGCTCACACAAACCAGAGGCTGCTTCTCAAAGGGAACCTCGGGAACTGAGTTTGGAAGGACACAAAACACCATTTTAACGACCTGTGCCACACAGGACCTCGGGAACACAGTGTGCAAACACTCAGCATTCCAAAGGTTCGTGGCTGAATCGCCACAGACTGGTTCTTGAGGGGAAAAGTGGAGGATTCTGGAATAAACAGAAAAATATTCTCCACACAGGCGTAACACACAGGCAGGTCAGGCCCTACATGTAAGTTGAAACCACATCTATCTGAATTATACGATATATCCTGTATTATGTGCTGTATTTTATATTATATTTACATATGTGTGGGTGAGTACAGGGTGTGTGGGTGCTGGTTTTTTAGGAGAGGGCCCTCCCCTGCTGCTGTTTGAGAACTGGGGCAGGCGGGAGGGGAGATGAGGTGGGTGGGGAGGTGCTGCAGGACTGCACAGGGCCTGAAAGCACGGATCGGGGCTGGGATGTGGAGCCCTGGCTCTCCTTTTACCTGTCTCTCTTTCTAAAGGTGAGAGGCACCTCACAGAACCATAGATTTGTTGAATCGTGGAATATCCTGAGTGGGAATGGACTACAAGGAGAGGACACCTCCCACTACCCCAGGTTGCTCCAAGCCCCATCCAGCCTGGCCTGGAAATCATCATCCCAGGAATCTTCTGTCTCAGGATGGTGTTTCCCTCCTGTAACTTTTTCCCACGTGATCAGACTCTCTCTCTCTCTCTCTCTCACTCTCCTTCTTTTTTCACTCTTGCAAAATACTCCCAGCTTCAATTGCAGTGTTTGGAGCCAACACGTCTGGCTGGAGCTGCTCTGTCATTCAGATTCTTATTATGCAAATAAAACATAGACAAGCTGTAAGTTCCAATTGAATCCAAACACCCCGGAGCATCCAATAAATGGAGACGTCTAAAAAACAGAACTCCATGGATGACACACATTTGTCATCCAGCTGAGAAATCTGAGATAGGAAGATGAATAAGAGTGAATTTACAAATGTCAAGAAGCTTCAGGATCCTTTCCCCCGTTTCTGTTGCTTCAGGGAAGAGTTGAGACCCAGGAATACAAAAAATCCCCTCATGGAATGGCAAGCTGTGTTTGTACCTCTCGCTTTCCCTGGAAGGTGATCTGGGGAACAAGGGGCTCCACTCGGGAGTTATTGGTTTTTTTGCAAATATTTCTTAGGTTCCTAAAGCAGAGATGAACAACTTCAACTTCAAACTGCACTTCAGCTGCTTTACAACCAGAAACAAAACAAAAAAACCAAAGAAAATAAGACAAAAGTCAAATATTACATATTTTCTTCATGGTTTGAAAGCAAAATTATCACTAGATCATGGACTGAGGCCTGTGCTAGAATAATAAATATTTTAAACAAAGAATGAGAGCCACAAAATGTCAATTAACAATAATGGACAATGGAAGAGATTCTAATTAATATTTATAATTTAGCAATAACCTGTTGTTAATATTGAAAATATTAACAAGGAAATCACCAGTCTCTAATTGGCAATATCAACGAGGTCGAAAGGCCTCGTTAAAACAGCAAAAGACACTGGTATTCCTACCAATTAAAGGAAAAGTCACGCTGAATTTCTGGATCTCCTGGATTTGCCCTCTGTACAGAATTTCTATCATCATAGCAGGGCTAAAATTGGGTATTTAGCTGCCCAGTGAATTTTTAAAGTTTGAAATGCAACTTTTTCAGATTGCAACAGGTTTGGAGATTGCTGGGCTGTCTCACCAGCACAGCCCAGTCCCTAAACCCCATCGATTCCAGTCAGCCCGATGGGATCCCAAGGGCTGCTGTGGATCACCAGGAGGCTCTGAGTGGGTGAGGAAGCTGAGAAGTGATGGCTGCCATGAAATGAGTGTTTACAGAGGTCTGGAGTTGGTTTTGGGTCACAGCCAGTGGATCCCTGGATGTGGTGGATGGAAGGTTTGTGCCTCCTCCGGAGGCTGAAGAGCAGCGGAGATGAGCAAAGCAGGACCGACCCAAGAGCACTGAAAGAATTCCTGCAAATTCAGGGGTTTCTTTATCCCTAGGATGCATTCTCTGCAGGGTTGGTACCTGGGGTGTGGGAGACCACTGCAAAGGTCTCTCCCGCCGCCCCAACCCTGGGGCTGTGGAGCTGCCAGGGCCCCCCAGGATCCCCGGGGCACTGGTGGGGTTCCTCCCCTTCCAGGAGCCCCCGCTGTGCTCCCCCAGGGACCAAGGCACCTCGCTCGGAAACTCCTCCACGTTAGTCTGTTCCTGCTGGTCAGAGCAACTTTCTAAATTATTAAAAACACGGAGAACTCCGAGCTCCATCCCCTCAGCTGCCACGATAAATCAGCGGAGCTCTGAGTGCCTGGGCAGCCCCAGCTCGGTTTACACCAGATGACAGCAGGGCTTTGTCTCCGTTTCCTTCAGCGCCTGCGAGGCTGCTCCCGCTGGAAAAGTCACAGGGCACCAATTAGCTGAGGGAGCTTTTTCACACGTTTTGTTGTCGGCGCTGTCACGTTTCCCCAGGTCGTCCTTAGCTTCCTACAACTGCAAAACGAGGGCTGTAATGTAAATACAGGGGCGAGATGAAGCCAGATTCCCAGATTATTTACCGTCTCCAGTGGTTTTCCCGCTGACACGAGGCTGCTGCCGTCCCCTCGCCGGGGCTGGTGTGCATTTCACCGGCAGCAGTGACCTCAGGAACAGGTGGTGCTTTGGAGCATTACCGAAAACGAGTACCCATAATCATCATTCCAAAACAAGATTTTTTTTTTCCCCCCTCCAAGCATATTCCAGCATGTAAAGAGGCAGAAGGGAAGTGTCCTGTGTTTGCTTTTACTGGAAAAGCGTGACGGGCTGGTCCTGACATCACTTTGTTTTGCAGAGGCTCAGCTCAGATGTAATTACGGTGACAAAGAGAGCTCCCCTCCCTCGGACGGGCGCCAGAGCAGCGCCAGGGAATTCAGGGATGCCTGCGCTCAGCCAAGAGGGTTTTAGGGATTACAGAGCAGCCGGAGCCTGCACCAGGGCAAGGGCTGAGGAGATGTCGGCACTGGGAATGCCTTCACGCTGCTGCTTTGGGAGAGACCTAGGGATCTGTACTCACCCAGGGAGCAGGATGTCTCATCAGTCACTTATTTCTCAAAATAAGTAAATTTAAACAGTCGGTGGCTGAGTAAAGTTCTGTAGTAGAACTCTGCTCATAGCAGCAAGTGGCACTGCAACAAATACAAATTGTTGCTTTTGATAACTGCAGCGATAGGCAAATTTAATCAATTTCATCACTTTTAAGAAGGGGTAGACTGAAGAATGGGTCTGAAACAGGCATCTCTTGGAGCATCCCAGAGAAGGCCATCCACATCCCCCTCGAGAGAGGAGGATACCCTCCCTTTCCTTCTCTTACACAGCATTCAGTCTCTTCTCACAAGTAACAAGAGGAAACAGCCTCAAGCTGCACCAAGACAGGTTTAGATTGGATATTAGGGAAAATTTCTTCATGGAAAGGGTTGTCCAACCCCGGCCAGGGGTGGGATCCCCATCCCTGGAGGGATTTCAAAGCAGAGGACACGGTCAGTGGTGGCCTTGGCAGTGCTGGGGGACAGCTGGACTCGATGGTCTTGGAGGGTTTTCCACTGCCTCTTCCCAGGAGCCACGTGTTTTGGCACGACAGGGAACATTTCTCACTCTGTGTTTGCACAGTCCCCAGCAAGCAGAGACCTCCTTCTGGACAACCTGGAGGTTGTTGGAATAAAAGGATCATTAAGGAATTAGGACAGCATTAGAACTCAGCTGGGGGCTCACTGAGGTGTGACTTCATGCTGGCACCTTTTGGTTTAGTATTAGATCGTCCCATTATCTTCACAGAGTGTCAAACGAGGCCTGTGCCACAAAAATGTACCAAAAAGCTTAAGAAAAATGTGTAAAACACTGCGTAAAAATCATTAACCATGTGAGGTTTAAAATATTCTGATTTCACCACCACCTCATTTAACGAACTCGGAGCATTTCCCAAAGCCCTGGTGAATTTTAACTTCCTGAGATCCTCCAGCCAGTAAAAACCCTCCCTGGGACTGACAAAGCCTGAACTTCAGCGTATCCCAAATGGGCTCCTGGACGGTTTCTGCTATTGTGTAGAGGAGAGCCGAGCTTTTAGGCTTTCTCTCTCTTTTATTATATTTTTTTCCCCAAGAATGCTGACTTTCATGAATATTAAATCCCATTTCCCAAAAGCAGCTATTTATTGAGCCTGTTTGCCCTTTATTACCCGAAAAACAGAAAGCCTGTATTTCTCCTCGCTGTGTAAAGATGCTTCCTAAGTAATCCAAGACGCTACTTTCATGTTTGTTCAATAAGTATTTCAAGATGCTGCTATTTTGATAATGTGCTGACTGATACATAATTCACAGCGAGGCAGAGTTTAATAATATCTCCGAACTCCGATGGAAAACGAGCTCTCAGTCCTGACGTGCTGAGCCCGGCTCTGGAGCAAAGCATTCCTCGTTTGCCGGGCGAAACGATGCGGAACCGCCGTTACCCAGGGCGGGTCCCGCGCCGAGGCGCTGAGAAAATAAATAAATCCCCTCATTCCCGGGCTCACGCGCGCACAAACACACCTCCTGCAAGGGAGGAGGACGGAATGATGGTCCCTCGTGGAGAAGATCCCAGCCAACACGCGCCGAAGAAGGAATTGCTCGAGACGCCCTTCCGCCCACGAATCCCTTCACCCATTAATTCTCCACCGGGAAGGAATTTGACAAGGAATTCTGGCCTGACCTCCACAGGGAAATAAAGGAAAGGACAAGAATCGCGGATGACAGTGTCGTTTCCTGGGTCTCTTGGAGGCTGTGCGCTGGGGAATGTTTGCCTTTCGCCGCCTGTTCTGGGGTTTAAACCTGCTGGAAATTTTCATAGAACCACAGAATCCCAGAATGGTTTGGGTCGGAAGGACCTTAAAGCTCATCCCAACTTTAAAGTTTGTCATCAGTTTTGCCGTGTTCTACCCCATGCCATGAGCAGCAACACCTTCCACTATCCCACGTTGCTCCAAGCTCTGTCCACCTTGGCCTTGGACACTCCCAGGGATGGGGAGTCCACAACCTCCTTTGGTTTGCTAATGAAAGGCAGAAGGGATTTATCTGCCTTTACATACCTGCCGTTAGATACACCCTAATTAAATATCCCCTATTGCTTCCGTTTCTGGGATTTTCAGAGCCTTCATGCATTTTTTCTCCCAGTCTGGTAGGAAGGTATCTCTCTCCACATTTAAAAGACAACAAGCAGAAATTTTGGAAATTCGCCACTTCCAAAAGCTCAGAACGTTTGACGGGCAAGGTTCAGCTTTTTCCAAGCACAACCAGAACCCTGGAGGATTTCTGAACGAAACCTCCCTCCTCTCCAACTATCTCCTCCCGGAGACTCCACAGCGATCAGGCAGGATGGCAGAGACTCCTTTACTCCGTGTGAGAATAATCCAGATTTCCGCACCTGATGCTGTTCCGGAAGAGGAGCAAAGTCCTGGCAGGAAAAAGGCAAAACCTTGTGTGATGTTGCAATGTCTTGTGAGCCCCTGGACCTCGCCCCATCGGTCTCGCCCACTTCCCAGCGGAAATCACACCGGATCAGGGCGTGACTTCCATCCTTCTCCTGGCTTAGCTGTGCCCCAACACACGTGAGGAGCGCCGGATCGGGGCCGGGAAGGATCCGGGAGAGACGAGATGTTCCAGGCTCGGCGATGTTGCCGCGCGTGGCTTTTGCCTCCCTGCTCCAGTCGGGGAGCCCCATCTGTGCCTCGGAGCCCCATCTGTCAGGCGGAGATGATTCCTCCTGCAGATCCTGGTGACGGTGGCTTCACGCTCGGATCCACGGGAGAGGCAGCACGGGGAAGCGGAAGGGAGTTACGAAGGCGTTTCAAACGCACAGCGATCTTTCCGCTCGGGAGATTTATTTCGCAAGATGCGTTTGGGAAAAAAAAAAAAATGGATTCACTTGTAAGGTGAAGGTGGGGGGAGAGAGGAAGAAGTAAAACTCCAGCCTCGCTGCTTTCCTTGTTCCTATCCAGAATTCATCTCATCCCGCTTTCAAGGGACTGGGATGTCTTGGCATCTACCCTCAGATTAAATATTTTCCTTTGAGGGCAGAGAAATAAATCAGGATGGGGTTTACCTGCTGCCCCAGCACTTTTCTCCTCATTCCAATTGCCTCACCCTCCTACTGCCTTTTATCAGTCTCACTAAAATAGAGCTTAAATAAAACAGAACTTGGACAACGTCACAGAGGGATCCCTTCCTTTATCTGCCTACGTGCAAGTTACTAGCAGCAAGTACTACATCATTTGTAGGGTTACAAATCCAATTTAAGCACCACAACGCATTTGGAGCTACTACAAATGCTGCAGTCAATGGAATTATGGCAATTTGGATTGGATATTGGGGAAAATTTCTTCACTGAGAGGATGGTCAAGCATTGGCACAGCTGCCCAGGGAAGCGGTGGAGTCGCCACCCCTGGAAGTGTTCAAACAATGTGTGGATGTGGCACCTGGGCACATGGGTTAGTGTTGGCCTTGGCAGTGCTGGGGGAACGGTTGGACTCGGTGCTCTGAGAGGTCTTTTCCAACCTGAACCATTCCATGATTCTAACTTACACAAGCAAATTCTAATTTACATCAGCAAAATACCTTCTCAGTCAAAACACAATTTTTTTTTCACATTTTAAACTCATGGCGTGTAATAAACCCTCTGTAAACTCCCAATTGCTCCATAATAACCTAAACATTCCAGTCTCTAACACTCCTCACCCAGGAGCCCTCAGGAGCTTCTCTGTGGTACCAATCTCTCCCCAGCTGTACATTATGAGTGAGCAAGATGTAACAAATTAAAGAGTGGTTTGAGAACATTAAAATGCCAAACATATTGAAAAATGCTAAACAAAAAATCTGGGTCTTCTGCCTCTCTGCGTGAATCACTGCCAACAACTACAACCTGATCTGTAACAGCAGAAAATTACAAACAGGAAAGAGGAAAACAACAAAACCTGCCTTGAATGAGTGAGCCCCACTCTGGCTCTGCTGCTGCGCCAAGGAGAACATTAAAAATGGAAATGAGACTAGCAGAAGGACAGGGTCACGAGGAAAACAAATGGGGACAGAGCCTTCAATCATTCACAGAACAAATATTCCGGTGTCACAACTCAAGGAAAGCTCGTTTTCCAGCCATTCCAGCAATCAGCTACGCTAAACAAACCATACTTTATACCAAAAACTGTACAAAATTACCTAATTCTCCCGTTATAGACAGGAGGATCTATGTATAGCACGGAAGGAACGAGCCCTGGGTGCCCTTACCAGACTGTGCTCCGTTGGCAGTGTTGTGTGGGATAAATCTCTCCTCTTCGGAGCTCTCTCCCCGCTTCCTGTGCTTCTCTTATGCAATGCACGCTAAAATAGGAGAGTTTTGCTTGCCCTTTCCCAGCTGTCTTTCCCCAAAGACACTGAAGGATTGGGTAATACCCCGAACCTCACTGAAAGCAAAGAAGTGGAACTGGGAAAGGTTTGTACCCCACCGTGGGGAGGCAGTGATTGGGAGGTTGGTGCTAGACACCCGACTGTTGGTGTGAGTGGGTGGGACCAGGGAAGGGCAGGGATGGAGCTGCTCCTCCATGACAAACAAAAATCCCAAACCCCCGTGGATGGGATTTCCAGGCCTGGGAAGAGCGCAAAGCTTTCACCTGGAACCAAAGACAGACCTGTGGCAACAGCAGAGCGGAACCAAAGGGAGCTGAATCTTTGGCCAACATCTGACAACCACTTTTAACTTGCGTAGATGAATGTTGATGTCTGGAGAAGAGAAAGTTCCAGGGAGAACTTAGAGCCACTTCCAATGCCTAAAGGGGTTCCAGAAGAGCTGGAGAGGGACTGGGGACAAGGGCTGGAGAGATGGAACACGGGGAGAGGTGTAAATCTGAAGCAGGGTAGGATTGGGTTGGACATTGGGAAGAACTTTTCCCTGTGAGGGTGGGGAGGTCCTGGCACAGGTTGCCCAGAGAAGCTGTGGCCACTCCATCCCTGGAAGTGTCCAAGACCAGGCTGGAGCAAGCTGGGATAGTGGAAGGTGTCCCTGCCCTTGGAACTGGATGAGCTTTGAGATCCCGTCCAACCCAAACCATTCCGGGATTCTGGGATTCCACGTTCATTTTCCTATTTGCATTTAACTCCGGTGCACACCCAGGGCCTTGTCCCTCCTCCACACTTTCCTGGGAACAGGGAGGAAGCTCTGCAGCCCCAGGAGGGCTCTGTTGGCCATCGTGGCCGTGCAGCTCAAGCTCAGAGCAGGCAGCTCCCTGCTCAGCAGACAGCTCGACGGGCAGACCCAGCCAGGCCAGACAGCTCTGCTGAGCCAGCCCTTCTTAACAGCCCTGCACGGCTCTCCCAGGCCCAGTCCTGCCTCCAAGCCAAGTGACTTCTCTCCTTATCCTTATCAAATTTATCAAACCAACCTGGGCGTCAGCGGGAAGAAAAAGAAAGGCAACGAAATGGTTTGTCTTGGAAAAAAACAAAATTGCATTGTTAGTTAAAATAATCGGTGTTTGTTTATATTTAGGCTCGTTTCCCCTCTCTTTAGGTCTCTGTGTAGTTTCTGCTCCCTAAATGAAGCCCAAATGCTTCTTCCCTTTGTGACTGTGGATAAATTTGCATCTCCAAATGCAAATTCCTGTACAACACGAAGCATTGGCTGTTTCATTTACTGAAGCAAAATTAAAACTGTCTGAGGTGGTGAGCAAACCAGCCACGGTGGGTAACAACCAGGGGTGCTGAATTTCGAGGTGAAGAGTCTGAGCTGCCCCAGGTGTGCTGCTGCCCCCAACACCAGCACTGCCCAGAGCTTTCCTCAGCCCATTCCAACGGATCCTCGGGAGCAGAACAGACTCACCTGCTCCTGCAGGGAATGGGTTTCTAAATCTATACCCAGAAAGGATGAGAGAGCAATGCTGGTAAAGCCACATTTTTCCCAAGGAAAGGATATGGGGAACTTAGAGCTCACCACACAGCACTCCCTCAGCTTATCCTGGAATCCCAGAACGTTTGGGTTGGAAGGGACCTTAAAGCTCATTCAGTGTCACCCCCTGCCATATGCAGGACACCTTCCACTGTCCCAGGCTGCTCCAAGCCCCGTCCAACCTGGCCTTGGACACTCCCAGGGATCCAGGGGCAGCCACAGCTTCTCTGGGCACCCTGTGCCAGGGCCTGCCCACTCTCATAGGCAAAATTTTCCTCCTGATATCCAATCTAAATCTCCTCTGTGTCAGTTGGAAGCCATTCCCCTTGTCCTGTCACTCCATGCCCTTGGAACTCCTCTCTTTGCCTTTGATGAAGCAAAATGCTGTCTCACTGCACAGCACCACGTCCTTGTGATCATCCCAAGGAAGAGACTGTAAACGTGCAGTTTCGGGCATTCAATCCCATCAAGGGTGAAGAATTCTTGGCTAATTTAGGAAGAAAGCACTTTGGGTGCTGAGCAGCAGAGTGTACCCAGGACAGACTGCAGGCAGGACACACGGCCAGAATGAACAAACAGCAGCCTTTTGGTGGAGAGCTGCAAATAACGACGGGCTTTGAGGCGCCTCAATCGTAATTCTCCTCCTGTTCCCAAGACAGAACACACTGGGCACTGTTGCCGTGAGGGATAAGGACACACGGGATTCGCTGGATGTTTTGATCCTGGAGCCATGGCTCTGTGTTAATGCTGGTCCTGCCGTTCGGCTCCTGCCCCAAAATTAGGTGCTCTCCAGCCCCTCATCAATCCCATAGGCACAACGCAATGGTTCAAACCTTTGGTTATACGAAGCTCAGACTGGATCAAAATCCTCAGGGTGCAGAGTGAGGCAGGATGGAAATCTGCTCCCTGGAGACCTGTGATTGCTTCAAGGAAGATGAGGGGGAGCACAAGACTTCCAGTTTAGAAAAAAAAATTCACTTTGTGCAGTGAATTTTCTGTCTTGTTTTCCTTTCCCATTTTTATTACTTAGTAAGCATTCAGGAAAAACTGGATCTTTGCTTTTGAGATATTCTGCACCTGCTGTCTCGCCTATAAAAATGCTGTTTTCAATTCAAAGCAATAAAACACTGCAATTAATCTAAATCACATCATTACGGTTGGAGCCGAGGCTCACAAAATTGGCTCCCTCTACCTCGGCGCGCACCACTTATCTTATTTTCCCAAATATTTTCCAAGCGCGTTCTTTGCCGTTCCTTCCTCTCGGAGCGTTGACGGCGCGGCCGGATGTCTGACTGCTGGCGGCAGGATTCGCGCGCTCCGTTTGGGGTCGGATGGAGAGCTCAGGGCGCGGATCCCGGGCACTCGGGTTGGGATGGAGACACGTCCCCGCGCCCAGCTGGAAAATGAGAGCCGGGAGAAACGCCGCGGGCGGCGAGTCCCTGCCAAAAAAACGCTCCAAAAGGTGTCGTAACGGCGGCCTCCGGACGCTGGTGGGCTCCTGGTGCTGCTGAACGCCACATCCGAGAGCTCCGTGGTAAATCTCTGCCGTGTCGGAAACCCAACCGCCACCCGCAGGGAACGCTCAGGAATGAGCTGGAAAAAAAGGCCGCGGCATTCCCACGCCACGCCTGGGGCAGCCATGTGTTCTCTCCAGGGGTCAGCTTTGTGCCACAGACCCAAAATACGAGGAGCTGCATCTAAAGAGTTGGTCCCGCGGCGCTGTTCCGCGAGCGTGTTCCGTCCAAAACCCACGTGCCAAATAAAACGCCCTTTTTTTAGCCGTCCTCTTGGTAATCCCACGTGGAAATCTAGTCAGAGATAACTTTAACTTATATTTACTAATTCTGGAATTCCACGGATAGTGTTTTTGGGGTTTTTTTCAATAAATTAATTTATTGACTGCCACGTTCTCCATTTTTAAACAATTCTTACAAGTTCTTCTTCTTGCTGTCGTTAAGATACAAAAGCGTGGACAAACGATGCACAGCGACAGAAAAGAAGGACGAAAAGATCTCCCAGGAATTTCCACTTCACTTCCCAAGCAGGAATTCTCTCCAGAGCTTTACAGAGCCGCAGTGGAAGGACATTCCACCTGAAGTGACACAAATAAATACGGAACAGAGACGCAGCTCGTGGCTACAGCAGGAGATGAATCATTCCCTTTATCAGATTTCTTATCCATCATTCCTTTTTTATCAGATTTCCTATCCTTGCTTTGAATAAACTTTGCCAGACCGCCTGGACTCAAGCACACGGACAAATTTTTGTTCTGGCATTAGGAAAGAAGAAGTCGGAAATTTGTATTCATAAGCTTGAAAGCAGAAGCAAGAGAGAGACTGCTCAGTGGAAGGTCCATTGAGTAACATCCAAGGAAAATAATTTAATTCCTCTTCTTCTCAGTCCATGCAGGTCTAGGGCACAGCTGTGCCAAAAAAAATGACTTTCATTAATTAATTAGCAAGCTGAACACTGAAATGAGCTCTGTGACAAGGACCCACAAATCAGCAATATTTTTCAGACTTCACCTTTTGAATGTTGTCAAAAGCTTCTGAACTCCATCCGTTGGTATCTCCCAAAAGACTGCCTCAGGTGACAGCACCAGTTTCTCCAGGTTTTTGGATGCCAGGCCTTTGTTGTGCTCCTCCCAGCACTGTGACAATCCTGCCACTTGTTATTTCCAGCACCTTCCTAGGCCTCTTCCCCAGGCCCCCCCATCCTTGCGCCGTGTTTCCCATAAGGACTGGGGAGAGCAGGATGATTTCCAGTTTGGGTATAAAAAGCTGTCAGGGATAAGGAAACTGCTGCACACATCCTGCCAAGAGGGGGGATAAATAAAGTGCTGAGGGGTAAGGGATGAGCCACCTCAGCCACGCAGAGGAAATGAGCTCCTCTCACTCGCACATATTTCGTCCGACAGCCCCTGCTGACACTTTCCCCGAGACCACCAGAGGTGTTTTATGTCATTATTCCCTCATTTTCTCTCCACTTTCTTCCTCTTAACGACATCAAGACTCTTCTGTTTCCTCTGTTTTCCAAATTAATCTCTCACCCTGCTATCTCAGGTCTCTGAACCGAGCCTCTCCCGCTCCAAGGAGATCCCAGGAAAGAAGAGATTGTTTAAACCCCAACTTTCCATTTTTCCTTTGAAATTTATTTGTCTCCTGGCTGCACTAACAAACAGTTTGTGGATTTGTTTTGGGGTAAAATACGTTGTGGAAGCCAAAACTTTAAAAAGAAGCCTTTAGCTACGTCCTTTATAGAGTTTGCAGGTTTTTTGGAGAGAGATGCTATGGAGGTATAATCTAGGGATTTGTTTAAGGAAACATCCTAATTCTAATTAATTTTCCCCTAGATCTTTGCATCGTCAAAAACAAGGAATGAGAGAGTCACAGACTGATTTGGGTTGGAAGGGAGCTCAAAGCCCATCCTGCTCCACCCCCTGCCATGGCAGTGACACCTCCACTGTCCCAGGCTGCTCCAAGCCCCGTCCAGCCTGGCCTTGGACACTGCCAGGGATCCAGGGGCAGCCACAGCTGCTCTGGGCAACCTCTACCAGGGCCTCACCTCCCTCCCAGCCAGGAATTCCTTCCCAATATCCCATCCATCCCTGCCCTCTGGCAGCAGGAAGCCATTCCCTGTGTCCTGTCCCTCCATCTCTTGTCTCCAGTCCCTCTCCAGCTCTCCTGGAGCCCCTTCAGGCCCTGGACGGGGCTCTGAGCTCTCCCTGGAGCCTTCTCTTCTCCAGGTGAACATTCCCAGCTCTCCCATTTGTTGTTAAAATGTAGATCAGGAGCGGGAATAGGAGGTTTGAGAAAATGAAAGAAATGAAATACTTTTTAAAGAATAAAAGCAACCAACCAAAAAAATACCCCCCACACCACAAAACCAAACCAATCCAAAGACAAAAGACAACGCAGGGAATTATTCCCATCATCCATTTAGAAAGCCATGAGTGACACTCCGCTAGGTTTGGGTTTTCCTGTGTTGCAAAAAAAAAGGGCTTTCCAGAAAGCCAAACTCTCCCAAACAGAGCGATGCCAGCCCGAGTTCCTTGGCATTTAGCAACACTAATCGTCCCTTTTTTTTTCCTTGCTGCTCTTTGCCACTTTTCTTGGCAAACAACAGCTGTGTTTATTCAAATAGCAGGATCCTGATGACTTGATGATAGGCTAATCTGCTGGAATTCCAAGTGTGACTGTCCTGAA
Organism: Gymnorhina tibicen; assembly: GCA_013399875.1. Lineage (NCBI taxonomy): Eukaryota > Metazoa > Chordata > Aves > Passeriformes > Artamidae > Gymnorhina > Gymnorhina tibicen. Next base: position 6,908,747 of record VXAZ01005100.1, read on the forward strand.
GGAATCTTTGCCGAGCACCACAGAATTGCCCCTGGATGACACAAATCCTTGGAAAGACTTCCGTGCTTCTGGCCAGTCTGGAAGGTTTCCCTTATCCCGGTTGGTTCCCTGAATTTCTTGCAGCATGCATCGTAGTTTAAAGGGGTTTTTGGGATAATTTCCTCGTGCATCAGTGTCAGGAGGTAATTCCACAACATAAACAATTTCCGTGCCGTGCACCCCGAGCAGAGGGATGGAGGCAGGACGTTGAATTCTAATGGAAACGAGCTCAGCATCCAGAAAAGCAGGGATATAAATCCAGCGGGACTGGCAGCGTTCTCCACGGAACAATACAGACACGGTGCCTCAGCAGGCAGTTTACAGAATGATCCAGGAGGAAAGCAGCCATATGAAGGCAGCTGAGTTAATGCCATGGATCCAAGGAAGGAGCTTTCAGACGAGTGCTCAGCCGGCCAAATCCGTGTCTGCTCTGTGCTGGAGGGGATGCCCAGAAAACCACTGAGCACAAAGTCTTGTTTGCTCAGCACTTCTGCTCAAAAGGGGAAACTATGAGTAAACAGCATTTTCTCCACGCCTGAGTCCTGTGTTACTGAACACTACTTAAATATAAACTGTTAATAGATACAAAGTGTTCCAGGCCAGGTTGGACGGGGCTTGGAGCAGCCTGGGATAGGGGAAGGTGTCCCTGCCCATGGCAGGGGGTGGAATGGGATGGGCTTTAAGGTCCCTTCCAACCCAAACCAGTCCGGGATTCTGGGATTCTGTGGAATCAGTTGGGATTGGGGATGAGAGTGAGGCAGAAAAGGAGCAGGGATAGTGGGGCGAGGGGTCAGGATGGCCCTGCTGGGCACCCAGCCATGACACGGGTACGCACAGAGGGGCAGGGAGGGATGCAGGACACACAGGAGACCCAGCAATGTTTCCATATTTCAAGCCCCAAACACCATTTCAAACCCCTTTTTAAAATCCACGGCACATTCAGACCCACTCCCAGGCCAAAGGCATCTTAGTTTCCTTAGCTGCAATTTAAGTCATTTGGGCAAACGTTCATTTGTCCAGAATTTATTGCAGAGCTGCTCCCTGATCTTTCCACCCACATTACTGGTTCCTACAAAAATGCACCTCTCCACTTTGGGCAACACCAAAGGCTTCCTGAGCACAGCCAAGAACAGCACTGCAAAAGCCTCTTGCAAGGCAGCGAAGGAGGAGGTGTGCAGGGCTTCCAGCTCCCCGTTTAATTTGATATCTCCACCCTCAGTCTCCACGAGAACACGGCAGATCCCCCGCTTCCAAACCAGACAGCGGGGAGATGAAGATCAAACCTAACGTGGCACTGCACCCAGAGCCCATGAGAATAATGATTAATCACAGCCATTTTTAACAAGCGCACCCCAGCTTTGCTCAGTTACAGCTTCTCCTCCTGGCCTGCACCACGCCTTTATCTGCCCAGTGCTTTGGACACCACAGAGTTTATTATAGACGAGGCCACTGCACGATTTTGATAAGAGCAATACATCATCTTCTCCACCTAAAGAATACGTAATCTCTCTGTAAAGCCATTTTCCAGGGGTTTAGTGACGCTCAGTAACGATTTCTTCCTTCCTTCTAGGTCGCTGATAGAAACATCTAGAACCAACCTCAGAGTCTCCCTAGCAGGAATTTATTTCTCAGTTATCATCTCTCTCAGCTCCCCTTTGCAACCAATTGAGCTGCCAGCTCAACTTATTTAACAAGTGCCAGATAATGATTTATAGTTCTTAATCAACATTTCAAACAAGCCCCACTTCAACTGTTTTATTCAAGTTCAGGTTTATTACAATCTCTTTTTCAGCCTAACCTGCACTCTCAGAAAAAACTGAAAATAGAATAAAAGATCAGGTTGGCTTGACCCTCTCTAATTCCAAAACACCTTATTGACTGGCCATTTACTGCTCCCATTTATTTCTTTATTCATACCATTTTATAGCCCTTTCCTATTATTTTTTTTCCCCTGAACTGAGGAAGCAATTTCATCTCTGCTTTTGTCTGTAAGTAGGTATTTAATTACGTAGCCCCAATCTGCATAGAAATAGAGTCACTTAATCATTTCCTTGCCCATCTCCAAGACATAATTCAGATTGTTCTCCCACCGAATCCCCAGCCAACGAAGCATTTTAAAACAAAGCTGCTGTGTTCTTGTTTTCCGATATTACAGACTGGTCCTTATCTCACCTCTCCTAGAACAACAATAGAATTAATCCCAAATACCCCTAAAAAAAATCTCACCAAGTGGTGATTCAGGGGAAAAAAAATTGATTTATGCACAGTTGCATTTAAGTGCAATCCCATCAATGCAGATGGTTCTCTCCAAGTGTATTATCAGTGCTGATGGACTGAATAAAATCGGTGCTGTTTTCCCTCACATGACTGAAATCCTCTTGGCTGGAAAATTAACCACAAGCAACCTCTTTGAGCTCTCCACATTGAAAAATAAGCAAGAAATTTCTTCTGCGTTTCGGATATGCAGCCAAAAAAAAGTTCAGACATTTACAGAACCGAAGTGTGAAACACCTCAGCTCTTAAAAATAAATAAGATGCCCTTAAATCAATTAGGAAATTCCCATCCTCGTGGTGCAAAATGGGTCTTAAATATTTCTTTCTAAGAAGTTATTATTTTAATAGTTGTATCACTGCTCCTCATAGAACTGACTCTCCAGACCCTCAGAAATCTGATGATTTCTGCAGTTTCCTGTTTCTTTCTGACTCCACCAAGCACACATTTCCAGAGGAGCAGGGGTTTAGCTGCACCAGCTCCCAGCTCTGCTCCAGCCCAGTGCCCAGCCAGGCTCGGCCACCTCCACCCGCCCCAAGTCGTCCATTCTCTGTCTCAGAGAGCCACGAAGATAATCAGATGATTCACAATCCCCTCTGTGATTAAAATGCAGCACGACCTTGGTGCCACGGCACGTTCCCAGTTCATTCCTCACCAGGCATGGCTCACGCCACGTCCCCCCGCTATTCCTCGCATTCCCAGGCTGTGCAGGAGCTCGCTCGAGATTCTGAGAGCTTTTCCTACTCATCTCCAGATCCCTTCCTTAGCAGGGGACTCCACAACTGGCCCAGCCAGTTCTTTTCTGAGGGAATTAATCCTTGCACAATTTCAGGCACTTGCCAGAGTTGAATAAACGCGGGCTCAGGTAGGAGCTGCCTCTGTCCTTTCACCTGGAGCGGAGTTTGCAACACCTCCATGAGCTAAAGGGGTTGAAAGAGCCACAGGATCTCCTCCCCAGCAGGGACTGGAGCAAGGCTTTCAGAGGATCCTGGAATTATTTTTTCTTGCAACTCTAACATTAACGTTCCTGTTCTTTAAGAGGGCTTATGAAAGAGAGGGAGAGTGATTTTTTTCATAGGGCAGGTATTGATAGGACATGGGGCAACAGTTTTAAATTAAAAGTGGAGATATTTAGACGGGATATTAAGAAATCCTTCCCTGTGAGGGAGGGGAGGCCCTGGCACAGGGTGCCCAGAGCAGCTGGGGCTGCCCCTGGATCCCTGGCAGTGCCCAAGGCCAGGCCGGATGGGGCTTGGAGGAGCCTGGGACAGTGGGAGGTGTCACTGCCCATGGCAGGGGTGGCACTGGATGGGATTTAAGGTCCCTTCCAACCCAAACCATTCTGATTCTTTTATTCTACAACTCCTAACACATTATTTTTCACCTTGATGTTAAACACCAACAGAAAATCACACCAAGGGAGCAGCAGCCCAGCTCCCAGAATGAGAAGATTCAAAAAGCAAATATAAAACCCTTCCAACATCAGAATTTAAAGATCAATTGATATTTCTTAATGTCATCAAGGTCTGGGCTTCTGCTGCTCCTGGAGAAAGCCTGGCTGGTTGAACCGACATCTCTGCTCAAGCCCTTTTGCAGCATTGTAACACAAATGGGAATAACCAGTAATACAATGTATATTTACGCTGTAATTTCAATCATTAAGTAAAATGTCACTGTATACACACAGCTGCTTTTTGGAGAGCAACAGTAATTTCCTGCTTTTCAATGACTTGAACAAATGTGGTGAGTTTTTATTTAAAAGTCTTTTTGCTTGTTTCTTAATTGGTGAATTCTTGTGCCAAAGCACCCAAACAATTCGGAGAATTGCGAGGAAAACTGAATTAACTTTGAAGCACTCCGTGGCACAATATGTCTGTGGGAGTTGGAAAAGCACAAAGGCAGGCACTAACCTCCTGGTTTCCTTCCTGCTGGTAATCCTGGGCTGGCTTGGAGAGGGTTCTTACACTTCAGGTGGAAGAGTTGACAAGAGCCCAATTATCTGTGCATCCTCGTAGAGGTGATGAAATCACATTGTCACTGCCAGAACAGACTTTCCCACGTTGTTATATTTTTATAACCCTAAAGCACCTGCTTTCTCCGCAGAAAGAAAAAAAATAATCCTCTACAGAAAGTGATTGCATTGGAAAAATGAAACATTTCCCAGTAGATACCTTGTGGTCCTGGCCCAGCAGGAATTCCCCAGGGCTTATGGATGAAGCAGAGATCTAAGCTGTCACGACTAAATTATGTCCTTAAGCCTTCAGAGTCACTTGAAATTTATAAAACCCACAAGTTTGCAAAGTCTGAATCAGACAAGAGTATCTACTAATATTCAAAAATTTAATAATTAAATTATTACCCTGAATTTAATTGCCTTCTCCCTGTTTCCCATGGAAGGCTTGGCTCCGGGTTCATATCCATAGGAGGTGACTTTCACTCCGTGTGAAGATTTACATTTGATCACCAGAACAGCACAAAGGATTTCACACAAATCCCCCTAATTTACTGTGCATACATCACTGCCACCACTCTTCAAAAGCACTATTTTGTCTGCTACTTGCAGTCCTCCTTAGCTCACACACACACACATACACACAAATATATGTATTTATGTGTGGTGAATACGTGGAGTTCCTCACCAGCTTCCTAAAAATACAGCTCATCCAAATAAAGCTGGCCCTGTGGGAAATGCACAGATATTTGGGAAAGGCAGAGAGGAGGGGAGAGTCAGTCACGTTTTTGTTTATGATTATTAGGTTTGGACGTTTGAGGAGAGCTGTCCAGTGCAGGTCACAACTGGCAGTGGAGACAATGGTTTGATTTTGTTGATCGGTTTTAGGATTTCAAAATGCAGCATTTTCAAACTCTGAAAGATTTCATATCCCTTGGTACCAGATTCATTTATAGGCCAGCCAGTGAAATCTGGGTTTGAATAAGAAAATAATCTGAATGAGTACTGCCAAGAATGTTACACATCTGCCCTGGCAAGGAGACCAAGGGCTTGGACAGGAAGTCTGAGAAGTCCTACACCACTTATTTCCTATAATATTTTGTTAGTGAGATCACTGGCAACAAAAAGACTCCAATTAATTAAAACCTGGTGCATGTGCTGAAACTGTAGATCAAGGTTATCACAAAATTCACCCGAGCAGAAAAACGAGCAAGAAATTAAAGCCCTGAGCCCTTTCCTCAGTGACACGTCAGATTTCTATTGTCATTATTTGTGCCCTTCCTTATTCTGATTCCTCAGTCAGCCAGGAAGGCCCTGAATAAAATAAATAACCTTATTAATTATGTACAGACAGGTTTTGTTGATTTCATTAATATGTATTGAATTCTGTGTCGCCACGTAAGGTCAGAATGAAGAAAGGATTTTTTATTATTATTATTATTTCTGTTCTGGGAGTTTGTCCCAGTGATGTGAGGGGGAGATATGTCCATGCACACATTCCCATCCACATTCCCACGTGGATGGACAGGCCAGCCACAGGATGTTTCCAGCATCTGGTTAACAACATCCAAAACTGACAGTCAAAATACAAATAACAAAAGCTGGGTGGAAATACCCATCCCTTTCAGAGCGAAAACTGGCACTTTTCAGCAAAAATGCGGAGAGGAGAGAGGAGAGAGGAGAGAGGAGAGAGGGGAGAGGAGAGGAGAGGAGAGGAGAGGAGAGGAGAGGCCGACCCACCCCTCCGAATTTCCCTTCTCTTCATTGACTTCAGACAGCCATAATTTATCAAGCAAACTACCTGGCACCAGCAGACAAACTCCGAGTCTCCGCTTTTCCATTACCACTCGGAGGAGAAAGTCTCCAAGACGTGCGCCAAGGTAAAGTGGTCGATAGGGGAGGAGGAGGGCAGCTGAATCACCCTCGTGTCGTGCTCTGCCCCCAAAGCTGCCCCCTTTAATCTCCCCTACTCATAGCTGTGCCTAATCTGGCCCCACACAGGTGTTCCCAGGCCGTTCTGTGCTCGCCTGGCGTGACCCGAGTCTGGTTTTCATTGCTTAACAAAGGTAATTTTATTAGCCAGATAAAGATATAGGAACAGTAATAAGCTGGCTTCGAAATATCAAGAGCCTTTCAAGATTGGATTTTTAGTTAGCTTGCTGCTCTTTCTTTAGGATCTAATTGATTTTCTTGACATCTCTTTAGCCTGGCATCCTGCCTGCCTAAGTACTTTATCTGACCTTCAGGCTCCTCGCCAGGTATCGATCCAATCCCTCCGATGGCTGGGTTGGAGCTGCTCTCCCAACTTTGATAAGGGCTAAAACGTCCCAGCTCCAGCCAGACAGGAACTCAGTGGCCACCAAATTTCTCTCATCCTGCTCTGCCTCCCTTCTTCTTCTGAGCAACGCTGAAATCAGATCCTAAGCAGGCCATATGTGCTTGTATTCCAAATTTCTCTTCCAGGAAATATTTTACCAAAAAAATACATCCTAAAGCGAGAGTGTTTAGATAGAATTTTCAACGAAGAGCTAAAATAAAGCCTTTCTGAAATAGAAGCAAACTTGAGCTGTTAAATAAAATATCCAAACAAAAAGAAGGGGGGAAAAAAGGAAGTTGGATTTTTCAGTAGCAACTCGTGCGCCCGAATCAGTGAAAACATTTTGGACATTGCCAAACCTTAAAGGAAAGTAAAAGGATGGTTTGGTTTTTGTATCCTTAATAAAACTTTCAAGGCAGCAATTTATTATGAACTACTAATGGCAAAACACAGCCCAAATGTAAATGGGAAATAAAGAATGAACGTAAAACTTGCTAAATTATTGCAGCAACAGTCAAGGCTGAGTTTTCCCAGATCCCACTTCCCTCGTGCAAGGCCTTGCAGCCGCGTTTTTAGAGCCATTAAGATAAGATTAGCATCAGCTGCTTCCTCCAGAAGTTTTATTGTGGAAGGGCCACAGCACGAGGCAGAAGGGAGCACGTGGATCGTGTCCTGGGTGGAGGCTCCTGAAGCCACTGCAGCTCACTGAGATGGCAGCACAAGACACAAGATTTTGGGACTTGGAGCCCCACAAGAGCAGCAGCCAAAGCTCTGAGATGGACAAGGGATCTTGCAGACTCCAAAGAATTGTTCAGATTTTGCCGGTAGAGGGTTTTTTTAAAGTGTTTAGGTGGGTTTTACACCCCGAAAATGCAGTGAGGAGCCGTGGTTTCGTGAGGAAACTCAAGACTCAGGAAGCACTGGTTGAATCCTAACGCTGTCCTAAAATGCTCTTCCCAACAGCTGAATATTTCAGTCTCCCTAAAATGCTGACAATGAATTCTGCCAGGTAAATACATTTAAAATTGCATTCAAGGGCTTGTTACAGAGCAAGGCAAATACCGTGGGCAGACAAGAGCCATGGTGGGAAGATGCCCAGCATGGGCATAACTGCCCTGGATGCAAAACATTCACTAAAATATTCTGTATTCATGTGCTCTTTACATTTGCTCAAAACAGTTGAAATAGACCCCGTTTCCAAAGTTAGGCTTATCAGCCCCCCATGGAAAGGTAGGGATTAACAGGAGAGTAAATAGAGGTACTTGAATCCCAAATTCTTATAAAGAAGAGGGGGTTTTCCTCTTCTTTAAAGAGATCATAACCTGCACTGAGGGAAAACTTCAGCCAGGAAAATCAGGGATTTTTCAAGTGATGAGGAAAATGGCACAAACAGACCGTCCCATTAAAGGCCTTTTTCAATCTACCTTGGTCACACCTTGCCCTCAGATATTTAGGAAACATCCTCCCCCTCACCTGCCCTTCGGCATCTCCCCACCTTGTCCGTACCAACCCGGCAAGAGGCTTGAAAAGTCCTCTCGCTTTTATCAAGGGCTCGCCTGCTCCCCTGCAAAGGAATAATTGCAGTTCCAATTAAGGCTGTGTGGATTGATGCACTATTTAAGTTCGTTTGGCCTCCCTCCCGTAAGTGCCAGGCTGCTCCATATAGAAGCAGGACAGGAAGACGCCGCGCAGACGCTTTGGCACGGCCCCAGCAGAGCATCAGATCCTGCAAAGAGCCTGTGGGAGCTTTGACTAAGACTGGCTGGGGTCCTGGCTCGTAAAACAAACGCATCCATCTGACAGGGGAGTCGGCAGCGGGGCTGAGGGCATCGGCAGGACCGGGGCACTGATGGACGGGGCCTTTCCAGCCGGATCCCGGGGCTGGAGCTCAAGGCCCCCCTCGCTACCCGCGCTTCCCGACTCGCTTGTGCCGCGGGAAATTCCTGCTGGGGTTCCTCAAATTCTGCTCAGCTGGACGAGCTGGAAAGAAGGACGGTGAGGAAGGATCCTACTGCAGCCCCAAGGGTTGCGGAAGTGCCCGCTGCTCCACCTGGAAGGGGAAAATCCCGCAGGAACTGCCTTGGGAATGGTCCAGGCAGGAGCTCAGCTGGATGTGACTCCCCAGCCTCCTCATGGGGCTGTTCAAGTGCCCCCTGCTCCACTTTAAAGGGGAAAACCCTGCAGGAATTGCCATGGGAATGGTCCCCAGGCAGGAGCTCTGCCGGCTGTGATCCCCCAAACTTCACAAAGGGGTGTTGAAGTGCCCACTGCCCCACCTGGAAAGGGAAAATCCCTCAGGAACTGCCATGGGAATGCTCCAGGCAGGAGCTCAGATGGATGTGACCCCCCCCAACCTTCACAAAGGGGTGTTGAAGTGCCCACTGCCCCACCTGGAAAGGGAAAATCCCTCAGGAACTGCCATGGGAATGCTCCAGGCAGGAGCTCAGATGGATGTGACCCCCCCCAACCTTCACAAAGGGGTGTTGAAGTGCCCACTGCCCCACCTGGAAAGGGAAAATCCCTCAGGAACTGCCATGGGAATGCTCCAGGCAGGAGCTCAGATGGATGTGACCCCCCAGCCTCCATGTGGGAGCAGCCGAGGAATCAGGGGGTGGAGAGGGAGAGTGGAGAAGGATGAATGAAAATGTAGAGTCTGTTCTGAAAAGTGAGCAAAGAGTGACTGCAGCTCAGGAGAAATCTGGATTAGGGACCATGATTAAGTGGGACGTGGAGCCAGCAGCGATGGGAGAGATGTGCAGGATCAGGTTTCCTTATCTTTAGGGAAGGACTAATTTGCTTTAATGGCAATCAGCCTTTTTCCCTCATAGGTGCTGACATTTCGCCCAGATTTATCCATTTCTGTGGGGACACTGCGGATTTGGAGCCAGTGATTTTGCTTTATTATTATTGCTAATGACACCAGCTCAACAAACGTGGCCTGGGAGCCACCAAATTCTCCAGAAACTTTGCTAGGGCTGGAAAATTTCTTTATCATCAATGACCACGATATTTAGTGCCAAACCTTTTTTTTCTCCTCTTTCAACACGAGGTGTAAGTTTCTCCAAGCTTTTGCTAAATTGTTTCACTGAGAGGTTTGAGAACTTAGAGCCTGTTTAATTGTAAATTCCTATTTCACAGTCCTGTCCTTACATGGTTTTTTCCTCTCTCTGATAATGTTTTACCTTCAGTTTAGTGAATTTTTAAGTTTAGGTGCTGAACGTGCTTTTTAACAGAGATATCACTTAAGGGAACTTAATGAAATAAAACTTAAAATTTGGTTATCATTTCTGCATCATACAAATGTGGAGTGAATTTTCAAGCTGAGACATATTCTGTTCTTAGACTATCAGCTCCTATTTCCAATTATTTATCTTCTCTGAGACGTTCCTGACTTTGCAGGTTTCATTTTTATTGGGATACCATCCTGCCCCAATCCCGTGTTATCACAAACCCTCTTAGAGCAACACAGTTTCCTGACCTCACCTATTTTAATACTTGTTCTTCTGTGTTTATCACTCCTTAATTCCTGATTTCGTTTATTTCTCCTCTTCTGGCTCTTTTACACAACTTGTCCTACTGATGTTCCCCAGAACTTGGAATTTCCTACATATTTTACTCTCAGTAAAGGTCACATCTTACACAGAAACTCCCCAACAGATGATTTAAAACGCGAGTATCTGGCAACCACATTTGAATGTACGACAAGATTTGAGGTGAAACTCATCCAGCTGAGTCTGTAATGACACCATTCCCCTTTTCCACAGGATGGGATAATGGGATAATGTCTACCCAGCTTGGAAAGGAATGAAAATCACTCCAACACAGATATTATTTACGAGGACTGGAAAGAATTAAAAGCCAAAACACTTCCGGGCGCTCTTTCCCATTTCAGGACCTACCGTAGATTTAAATATTATAATTTTTAGTCAAAATAAAAACAGCAACGGTCCCATGGACGCACTTTTGAAATCCAACAACACAAACCCAAGCAAAATTCCTGATTTATTTTAGTGGGACCAGACGTTTACTACACAGAAAATGAAGCAGCTGAATACCACCGTGAGGATACACTTAATAACTTGATTACATCCTCACTTCTTTAGAACCTGGCTCAGACTGGGCTGAAACCCTTCCCTCCTTCCCAAGTGTCCTGTAAAATCACAGAGGGTTTTTTCTACACTGTCCAGTGTTGACTCTTGAGGTGCCTTGGCCTTGGGTTGGCTGGAAGGAGGTTCCAGATTAGATGAGATTTATTGAAAAGCCTATTCAGCCCCTGCTTCTCTTGCAGCATCCTCAAAATCCATGTCTCTATCTCCTTCATGGTGACTAAATTTCTCCCCAAAGAGGGTTTGATCCATAAAAGTGCTGCTTTAATCATCATTGACTTAATGATTCTTTTGCAATGTCAATTAAACGGGATGAAAAATTAAACCATTTACAGAACACGAGGACCTTTTAAATTACACATTTCAAAAATATTATTTAAAATTCAAGTTACATAATCCTTTTAGAACTGTCAAAGAATAATGCTGCTCTAACATTTGACTCATTACTCATGCCAATGCTTGTTGGAACTCAGAGAGTTGGCAGATATTTAAATACCAAACTCAGTAGAAATGAAGAAATTAGCAGGGTGGAACAGCAGAATGAGCTGGAGCTCTGCAGGAGGGGGCACACACCATGCAGGTGACAAAGCCTCTGAAACGTTACATTTTACACTGCTAATGTCACAGTAAAGCCACTAATTACATAAAAAACTTCATATTTCTGTAAATTAAACCATATACCCAACGTGGGCTTCTGCTTTTGTTCTTGGAAAACGCGGTGAGCCGTTTTGCTGGGAATATTTCTCCTCCCTTCAGCTGGTTTTTCCCCTCTCCATCCATCCCTCCCCACACCCACACCTCTGAATGGGGGTTTTACTCCTGACTCGTTCATTTAATTCTCTCAGAAAGTTCCCTCCATCCTGCTGGCTGCCTGCAGCAGCTCTAGAATTCCACGTTTTCCACTTTAACGGAGCGTTTCTTGCAGCACCCAGCAGCAGCAGGGACGGCCATCAGCCCTCTCTCCCTGCTGCTGCCTCTCCGGTGGGAAAGGGAGTGAGAGGTTTTATCTGGGACCTGCAGGAACGTGGGATTTCCCCTGCAGGGGAACGCATCCCAATCAGCCCGAGCACACACAAGAAAGGTTCCTTTGGCTTCTCCTCACCCAGCAGATCCCTGCCCCGGGTCACGGGGGGTGTCATGTGGATATCAGGGGGAGCCTTATCACGAAGGGAACGACATAAAATCCAACAGTTACGCTGGGAATAAAGGACACCATTCACGGGGCCGCCCGATTTTCCAACAGCCATCGTGCAATCCCGCTCAGAAATTAGCAGGAGGCAGCAGGAGCGTGGCAGGCGGCCAAAACTGCCGGGATAATTTCTGGCTGCGCTGTCCATCGGCGTCTCCGGTGAGCTTGGTCAGGGTAAAGTCTCATGGCTCTTGTGGAACAGGCAGCACCAGAACTCACTCAGACCTGTTAAATCATCGATATCCTCTGGGAATGACTTGTCCCCTTCTCTCACTCCACCTTTTATGGGTGTGGATTCATTTAAAAGTATAAAAAATACAAGAGAAAACCAGAGAGGCCCAAGAATAAAAGGAAACCCCAAACCAAACAGTCCTAAAAGATTCCCAAGGGACAAACTTCCCTTTCAATAAACAGATTCCTTCAAAGCCCCTCACTTGTGCCAGTCTCCCAGCACAGGCTGCTGGGTGTCACTAATTTAGGAAGTGCCAGTACTTAACAGCAGTGGGACTGATGCAGAATTATGGAACATCCTGAGCTGGCAGGGATCCATCAGGATCATCCAGTCCAGCTCCTGATCCTGCATGGACACCCCAACAACTCCACTCTGCATCCCTGAGAGCATTGTCCAAACGCTCCTGGAGCTCTGGCAGCCCTGGGGCTGTGATCACCTCCCTGTTCCAGTGCCTGACCATCCTCTGGGGGAAGAACCTTTTCCTAAAATCCAACCTAATCCTGCCCTAACTTCATGCTGTTACATCTGGAAGACGTTCAGGCCAATTAGGTTAAAAACCTTGGCACAAATTACAAACTCCAGGTCAGTGTAGCTGTGCATTTATTAACCACCAGTGACACCAGCAAACAGACCCTTGGCGTTTGTCCCCAGGGGATCCCACACGGAGCAAACCTGACCTTGCCCACGCTGCTCCGTAGCGTTCCCTCACCCAGAGTTTGGACCATCCCATCTCCACGGAGCAGGAACAAGAACAGCACAAAGATCCCAGTCCCAAAGCCAAGATATGATTGTGTGAAATAAAATCACCAACCTCAGGCTCCAAACCACAACATTCCCTCTCCCCGACTTAGAAATCCCTGATACCCATTTGTACCAGTCCTCCTCACACCATTAACAATCAGGTGAAATGACATCACTGATAATGGTAAGAATATCCTGGAAACACCATTTTTAAAGGTCTGTCCCTGACACTGATGAAGTTTAAATGAAATTTTGGAGGCGTGGAGCATTTTTGCTCCATGGGGGTAGGGAGTTATCCCAAAGCTGCCCGTGTTTCGTGTACTCCTGCTAAGCTGGAGCTCGGGCTGTGCAAATGGAGCGTGTCCTGCCCACACCTCAGCAGGCACTGACATTTTATAGCTCAAAGGTTATTCCCCAAATGACCCTGCCTGGGTTTTTGAAAGAGAATCTAATGGAAACTTCTCTCACGTTAGTAACTTCCATTCTGCTGTCTCCTGGCGATGTCAGCTGAAGGAAGAACGGAGAAGCTGGGCAGCTTAGAGTTCTTCACCAGTGTGAGTGGAATTTTGCAATCCCTCACCTCAATTCCCACACTTTCCACTGCTCAGCTGGATCAAGTAAACTGCAGCACCCCTGAAATGCTGCAAAGCACAGAAGGACCCAGAGATAACATAACCTAACACTCTGTGGATGCCTGCTAACGAAAACAAAAGGAATCTGTCTTCTCTGATAATTAATTATCAATAATCGACTTGCAGAAAGATCTCAGTGAGAAGAGTTTCTGGTGTCTTCATGGTTTGGAAAATCCGCGTCCCTGGAATTTGTCTTCAGGCTTCTGGTAATTCAGAATCGCAGAATCATGGAATATCCTGAGCTGGAAAGGACCCATCAGGATCATCCAGTCCAAGTCCTGGCCCTGCACAGACACCCCAACACCCCCACCCTGTGCACCCCTGGCAGCACTGTCCAAAGGCTCCTGGAGCTCTGGCAGCCTCGGGGCCGTGCCCATTCCCTGGGGAGCCTGGGCAGTGCCCAGCACCCTCTGGGGGAAGAGCCTTTCCCTGATTTAGGACACAATTACCTGAGATCTCTCCTAACGACATAGGTAGGAGCAACACAAATACTTCAGAATTTGTTTTCAGCTTCATTTTCCCAAAACTAGACTTTCCTTCTTTCTGAACACACTGTGAAACGTCAGCAATGAGGAGCAGTGTTCCAAAGCTCTCAAGCTGGAGAAACATTTTTGTTTGCTGAACGAACACTCAATATTTTTGGCCTCTTGGGGCCAGAGGACCCCCAGGTACCTCCTAGGTGGGATTCATTTTTACAGGAAATTCCACCAAAGCAGATAATTCTTCTTTACTCAGACACAAGGAGTTCACAAACCATTCCTCTCCATCACCTCCAACCCTGCAGTCTGATAATCCAACGTTCAAAAGCAACAAGATCACGACAGAGCATGAAAGAAAGGATGAGCTCTGTTAACCACAGATTATTTCTTATTAGCCATTAATACCTTTTTTTTTTCCCCCTGCACTTTTTACAAGTCAAGATGCTGGATCTTCCTAAGACACTAAAAAGATAAAATAAAACCCACTCAGTATTACACCCAGCTGGGAAGGTGTACAAAAGGCAGCTCAGCACGGGGAAGGTATCACCAAGAATTTAAGCTTTGTATTTTTATGAGCAGAATCTGGAAGGTTAAATGAGGGGAAGCCTCCAAACAGCGCTGAAAATAATTTCAGAGCTCTCCCAGACAAATTTAAACAAGAGGATGGTAACAAGTAATTTCTCAGCAAGGAGTGATAGTGATTTCTGATGTTATCACAATTATGGAGCCTTTACTACGAGATAAGCCAATATATGACTCTGTGCTGCTCTGTGCATCATCCTGCTGTGTAACAGCCACTTATTTGTATATTCCTCACAAGCAGCACTGGTGTTCAGCAGCTCATCTTTTCCCAGTGTTCTCAAACCCCGTTACGTGCTGAGCTCCCACCTGAACAGCCACAACCAAAACCCATTTTCTCAGGAAAATTCAGCAAGTTATTTGTAACTGTGGGGCAATATCCTCAGCTATAATTACCATTCTTTAAGGAGAGAAAGAACAGAAAGAAATAAATATCGCCCTAATTGTTTCCTAGCCTAACTGTGGATTTTGCAGGAGATGGTTATTTTAAACAAGGGGAGCATCTTGCAGCAGCAGTTTATTATTATGACTTCTAATCATCCACCCTGCCACCCTCTGGGAGGTGAAACACCTCCAGGAGAGGTTTAAAACAGGAGGTGTGTGACGTCTCAGCTGTTCACAGAGTGGCCTCTTGGTTTAAACTGCTGATGTGGCTGGGTTTGATCCCCGATCCCAGTCCTGATAGAAGCACATTTCCCTTCCGCCGGTCCTGCCACGGGCTGCTGAGCTCTGGCAGCAAAACAGAGCAGGCTCCTGGGGCCAGGAGATCCAAGCAGCTCAAAGCAGGATGAGCTGGAACTGGTTTGTCAAAGCTCCTGTGCACCACCAGTTTAAAAGTGTTTATTCTAATGTCTGAAACAAAGCCAGTTCAGAGCAGCACCTCTGAAATTTAACTCTTATCAGAGTGGTACTGAAATCACATCCCAGCGTTCACGCCGTGGGAGCTCCGTCCTGCGTTCAGGGAGATTTCTGGGCAGGTTTCCACAGCAGTTTGCTGTAGGTTGTTCCCTAATGGCTGAGGTGCACTCGCAATAAGAGATTTCCACGGTGCACTTCATGCATTGGAGGAGGCACAGAAGGAAAAGTGTTGAAAAGAAATAATTCCTTTTGCCATAATTTGACAGCTGGGAATAGGCATTGCCATCCAGCAAAGAACCAAGGGACCCTGTCCCTCTATCCAGCTCTGGGGACACCTCTGGGGTGCTGTGCCCAGCTCTGGATCCTCAGCACAGCGGGGCCAGGGAGCTCCTGGAGCGGGACCAGCGGGGGCTGCGGGGCTGAGGAAGGGCCTGGAGCAGCTCCGTGCCCGGGAAGGGCTGAGGGAGCCGGGGCTGCTCGGCCTCGAGAGGAGCCCCGGCCGAGAGGGGCCCTCAGCCCTGGGGGTCCCTGGCTGCAGGGAGGGCTCAGGGCAGGGCCCGGGCTCTGCTCCGGGGCCCAGCAGTGGCACCAGAGGGACGGGCAGGGGCTGATCCCAGCAATTCCCTGCACGGGAGGCACAACTCCTGCCCTGAGCAGGGGCTGAGCCCAGCAATTCCCTGCACGGGAGGCACAACTCCTGCCCTGAGCAGGGGCTGAGCCCAGCAATTCCCTGCACGGGAGGCACAACTCCTGCCCTGAGCAGGGGCTGAGCCCAGCAATTCCCTGCACGGGAGGCACAACTCCTGCCCTGAGCAGGGGCTGAGCCCAGCAATTCCCTGCACGGGAGGCACAACTCCTGCCCTGAGCAGGGGCTGAGCCCAGCAATTCCCTGCACGGGAGGCACAACTCCTGCCCTGAGCAGGGGCTGAGCCCAGCAATTCCCTGCACGGGAGGCACAACTCCTGCCCTGAGCAGGGGCTGAGCCCAGCAATTCCCTGCACGGGAGGCACAACTCCTGCCCTGGGCAGTGCCCAGCCCCAAACAGATTGTGCAGAGAGGCTGTGGAGTGTCCCTCCCTGGGGCTATCCCAGACTGCCTGGACACAATCCCATGCCTCTGTGGTCCCTTCCAGCCTGAGCCATCCCGGGATTCTGGGACCCAGCAGCTCAGAGGGGCGGCCCCAAAGACATCAGAGTGAAGCTGTTTCATGAGTGAACCTCCCGAGGGAAGGGCTGGAGAGGAGCTGGGTGCCAGGGAGATGTCCAGGCGAGGAGCAGAAGGAGCACGGGGAGCTCAGGCCAGGCTGGGAGCAGAGCCCCTGCAGCAGCATCTGGGAGGTCCCAAGAGCAGGAGGAGTTTGCGGTGCCCGGCGCTCCCTCCGGGCGCTGCTGGTACTGGGGAGCTCAAACCCGGGATAATGGGATAGGGAACAGGGAGCTGCTTCCCAGGTCAGGGATGATCACAGGGGCAGTCAGCACTGGCAACAAACTCTTTTCTATTTTATGAATGATCATCAGCACTCAGGTCTGATGATCCAAACCAAACTGAACCCAGTGTTTTCCCTGCCTGTGAAACACTGGAGGTTTTTTTCCTCATCTGCTTTAATTAATCTCGTTAGATGTGAATTAACAGAATATTGCTGAAGGAAATATTTGTTTTGTTTTGTCTTGTCAAATGAATGTTCGGTTCCAATAAAACCTTTCTGTTCTCTGGGTTAAGTGTTAAATATTTCCAAGCCAAATATTTGGTGGGGGAGGACACGCAACCCCCCCCACCCCCCCCATTCCAGTTGTCAATACAAACACTCCTTTTGCCCAGAGTTAATGGAATTAATGTCACTTGTTCAGTCAAGGGGCATTGCAAAGCCTGGGTCTTATCTGTGACGTGCACAGATAAACAGATTTACAAGGCAAGAGCTCCCATGGCACCTCGCCTCCCAAGGTCACAGGTTGCACTGCAGAGGAGCCAGTTCCAAGACGCCCTCACAAATGTACCTAAATCAAAGCCAACGGGACATATTGATCCATATATTCGTGGAGCCTACAGACATGCCCAAAAATATCAGTTGGGATAATTTTATTTTAAATTGCATTTAAATCCTGCCCGTTTTACCACGCCTCTGTCTGCCAGGAAGCACATCAAACAATCAAACCATTCCTTTGTCTAGAGTTATCGTCACTTCTTTCTCTAGAATTCAAATGAAAATCCAAGCAGAGCAAGATTAAACCTAATACTCATTCTGTTGGTTAAATTAGGCTGCATCTAAAGCATGAAACCACTTGTTCCTATATCTGATTTCTTCCTGCAGTGAACAAAAGAAATTATTTCTTTCAAGATCCTGTATGAAATAGAAGTGTGTAGCAGCACAACCACTGCCAGGCTCTGCTCTGCCTCAGAAACCCTTGGCCTTCCCTCGGTGAGCTGCTTACGAGACACAAAAAATGAGATTAACAAATAACAGGGAGATAATGCCAGTAAGGCATCCTGGAAAACTTTTCCATCATTTCTATGATAATGAACACCTGCCTATGGAGCTGTATTTCTCCTGGACATCTGCAGCAACTTCAACCAGCAGAAGGGGAAAAGAAACCAATTTCGTGGCCATCTTCGTGGAGCGCCTTAGACCGAGGAGCTACAACTCAATTTCCTAAACCAGTTTAAAAACTCTATTAACGACGAATTTCCTTGTTAAAAATAAATAAATAACCCGGCATGTATAAGCTGAAGCCCTTTTACAAGCTCTTAAAAACTGTGCTATGGGCTAGATCTTAGATTAATGTTTGTGATGCACACTGAAAACCTGTAAAGCATTTATGTAATTGCTGAGCATTATTATTTTTATTACTGCAACAGATGGAACCAATCCATCTTCGCAGATAATATCTCATAAATGATTCATTATTATTCCTTTAACCTAAAGTCTTTTATATTTTGCAGATCCACGAGAAATAACTGTTAGGAGGCTCCATGCATAAAATAGTACATAAACTACTTAATGTCTTGCAAATGTAGTAGCCTTGCTGATATTCGGGCCTTTTAAATGTTCACATGGCTGCTGTTCCTCTCACAATCTGCTGCTCCTCCTGGTTTTCCAGCACTGCTTTTCGGGTGGTGGAAAACATCGCCGCGAGCCAGGGGTAAACGGGAAATACGGACCAGGAAAATACAAATATCTCCCAAAAATGCACGAAAGAAGCTCACAGCGTGGCACTCCCGGCCTTGACTGCCGAAGGACCAGAGTTCTGTGGTCACTCTGCCCATCCTCCCTCGGCCCAGTAACTTTTGGACCAGTTCTAATCCAATCAGAGAGCCAGGTAGCCATCTCCCAGATAGCATTTCCTATCAGCCTAATGAAAACTGATGGCTGGCAAGGGACACAAATCGGTGCTGGCACTGGGAAAAAGGCTTAAATGGGAGCTCAGCAGTTCCCCCCCAGGCCAGGGCTGCCTCTGGCCATGCAGACACTCTCAGACAGAGCAGATGCCATCTCCTGCCCACCCCAGAGCTGACAGACAGGCCACTGATGATGCCCTGAACGGGGAAAAGCTTGTCTAAAGATGTATTACAGCTTGGCACAAGCGAAATAATCACAATGATACCAGTGGCTGATGGGCTCAACATTTTAAATGTGAAAAAAGCTGATTTACACACCCAAAAAAAAGGATTTATTGGATTGTTAGAAGAAAACACAGAGACAGAAGCTAAACCCACCACTAAGTTATTATTTTGATACTGACCTTGGAAGAATCAATGGCCAAAACAATTCCCAGAGCCCATTCTGAAGCACTGGGCCAAATAATCCATGGGATGGTTTAGGTTACTCCATCTGCTTGTTACACACAGAACAATTAACCAGTGTAATGGGAAAAGCTCATTGCAAGTGATGAGCCCTGGTGTGATATCTGAAATATTTATGGGGTTTATCAATGAAAAAATAAATGTTCTCCATGTAATACAGACATTTTGGATGGGAACTAAAGGTTATTCTGCTTATATTTACACCATGGAAGGTCATGATCTTGGAGAATTTTTCCAACCTAAGCAGTTCCATGATTCTACAGCCCAGATCTTCCCAGCTCCTCGACTCAATCCATGACTAAAAGCCACAGCACCAGGAGTTTCCACAGGTACCTGCTCCTCTGCCTGTTAATTCTTCCCACCTTCACTGAGAGAAGGGAAATAATTTTCAATTCTATTAAACTGCCAACCTTTAAAACCTCCTGCTCAGCCCACTTCTTACAGAGGAGTTTTATTCATCATTAACACGTATTTACTTCAGCTGGGAAGATGAATTTGGGGGCTGAAAGAGTGGAACTTTGCCACCAGGCACTTTGACATTGGCTCTCTTTTGAAAATGCTGTAAGGAGTTACTATTTCGCTTGGAAACCACATGAAAGCATCTCTTGAACAAGTGGAGCTATCTTTGACTTGAAAAGTGCCATGTGATCCCAGCCATTCCCCTTCCAACCAATTTCCAACCCATTCTGACTCACGAAAAACAGTGAGCTCCCTTGAAAGCTCATCTTTAAAAATCTAAATTCATCTCAAATTTTCATGAAAATTCATGCAAAACCACAGCTTTCAATCCCCCAAAAAAGGAAAGTCAAATGTAGAATAATGAGCTTTCTAAGCAGCTTCAAATTCCAGGTTGGAACGAGGGAGCGTGGAGCCAGATCCTCCTTTGGTCAAAGAGCTGCCAGTCTTGGGATGACAATGCCCTCCTCAAACTCCTTCCCAAAGAGGAACCCTACAAAGTGCAGGGCTGAGGCATCCCAGCAAAAAGCCAATCCTCAAATCCTCTTCACCTCTGGTCGAGCAGGTCAGTATCCCGCCAGAAGGACTGGCATTTATAAACTGACCTTCTCAAAGCAATTCCTTCCCCATTCCTCTCGTCACAGCAGGATGTGACATTCCCTATGAACCCAGCCCCACATCTGTTGTCTTTGTGGACACCTCAGTCAAACACCACGAGCTCCATTTCACTCCTCAGAGGAGCCCAGACCCTTGAGTGAAACGACTTCGCTGCAAGCAGGAGAACAAAATTCCCCCCAGTTCCACACAATCCCTCTCGAGCACGGGACTTTGAAAAATCCCTCCCGACTGGTACCAGCTGACTTTGAGCAGCGTGGGTTTGGGGAGTTAGCAAACCAAGCCCTGCCCGGGGGGAACAATGTGCCAGCAGAACCCTGCTTTTCCCAGAGGGTTTTCCACCTTTTCCTTGTGCTCAGCTGTTCCTGTGAGGGCTCGAGCGGCTCCCTCACCGCTCCGGCCCCTGAGCGTGCACATTTTAACTCTGGGACTTAGTTAATTCTCTTGCTTTAACGTGAGGGGTTTTGAAATGCAACTCCCAACTGTTCAACATAACGAGGTTTCATTTACAAACTTCTAACGAGCACGAGGGTAGAGAGGGAAGAAAAATCCCAGCTTTAAAAAACACATTCTTTTTACAGCGAGGGAGAGAACAGCAAGCACTAGTCTGAGGTGACTGGTTAGGATGACAGCTCTGCAGTGAAATACATTTTCATTTCAGGAGCCCCACAGCTATTTTGAATTTAATTGCATGGAAGACCACCAGGATTTCTTCCTCAAACACGAACCCAAAGCCTACCACCACAGAAACAACTATTACGTGCAGGAAACCAATCTTTCTGAAGCCTACCACCAAAGAAACAATTACTACGTGCAGGAAACCGATCTGAGATGTTGAAATGGTTTAAAAGGAACCAAAAAGGGGCGAAAAAAATGACGGGAAGCGTGACTTTCAAGCCTGCACCAAACTGGGGTTTGGTGCTTTGGTAAAAGGAGAAGTTTTAAATTAATTTATAAGCAGGGAGAGAACTGTAGAGGAATGATGTCCCCACACGGTCAGGGAGAGGTGGAACGATGGGAAAAACGGGGTCATCCCTTCTTTTTGTACCCCTCAGGAGCAGAAATGAGACTTAAAACACCTCTGAAGGTGCCCAGCATTGTCTTACCTTGCTGGAGGTGGGCTCAGGGACGTGGAGGTTGCCAGGTTCGGAGAAACTTTGCAGCTGCCAAGAGAGACAAAGATGGGAATTACATTTTCCAGGTAAACTGGGGCATGTTTTGAAACAGAATAACGTAAAAAAGGCAGGAGACAGTAAATTAATTCTGCAATGTTTAATGCAGAAAATGTTCCCCCTGCTTGGTCACGTAACAGGACAGCGAATATTTGATAGTTTGGGAGCAGGGAATGGCTGGAAAAACGGGGAAGAGTGGGATAAAGGCAGGTAATAAAGGGTGGGTCTGGAGATAAGCCACTCCAGAGAAAACGTGTGAAATTAGAATTGCTGAACTAGGGGGAAGGAAACACAAGTTACTAAATTGTGCTACTCTGACACTTCCCATTCTCAGAGAGCACATGAATCACGGAGAAGGCTGAATATTTGTCACAGCTGTGATTTCAGCATCAAAAAGAAATAATTTTAGCTCCGATTTTAGGGGAGTTTCCAGAAAATTTGTCAGTTCAGCCAACCGGATCCTAAACTTCTCCATGATCTTCTGCAAGGGGAGCTTTCCTTGGGGTTGGACCCTCAAAAGGAACTCCTGAAACCACCGTGGTGACCAAACGTGGTCAAGGGCCTCTCCAGCCCACCCTGAGATGTCACAAGCTGCGTTTTGATGGCTTTGGGTGCTTTTGAACCGACGCGTGAGCCGAATATTTTTAATTTCAAAGACGAAGAACCGTCAGCAATACAAAAATATCAAAATGCTGAACCGCAGCTTTCGGGTTTTGATGATAAAAAATGATGCCCTTAAGTTTTCTGCTCTCCGAAGCAGTGGGGTTTTATTCTTGGCAGTGACAAAACTCCAGTTCCACCCGCAGTCCTGACTCACTGGGAGTGTTTGGGAGGGGAAGTGGCCTAGCTCCATGAGCCTGCACTAGGAGCTATAGCTGGCAGCAAAAAGGAATGGTTTATATTTCAAAAAAAAAAAAAATATAGGATTCTGGTTGTAAACAAACTATTTTCAAGTTCGGATTGGATTTTAAAGCAGAGCAGAGGAGATATGAAACTTGGAAAGTATTTAAAAGCTCAAAGCAAAATATTTTAGGTGAAACAAAATGTTGCATTCGGTTAACTCTAAGTTAATAGTTTCTGCTGGAAAAAAATGCCAACGACTCTGATTTTATTTTTCAGAGTGAATTTCTCTATATTGTTCTTACAAACCCTGCCAAACACAGGCACACACACATGAGTGTATCCAAATTTTAATCCCCATGAGTCCAGGCTCTCTTCCCATACTTATTTGAGCCGTGAGCTGATGCAGACACTTGTATTTTCCCAGATTCCTGCTACCACCCAAAATCGAAAAATGGCTTTAAGTCACTCTAAAGTGTTAAGAAGGCGATTTTGATGGGGGTTAAATCAACCCAAGGTGAGCTGCAGAGGAAAGGAGGGGTCCCGCTGGCTCCCTCCTTTGCCGTGCTGCCCACACTCCACTTCTCCTCTCCTACCTTTGGCATCTGCCTCACTTGGTGGTGAATCAGTGCAGCAAATGAGGCAGCAAAGAACCAACTCTCCAGAAAACAGCGACTTGTTTGCTGCCAGCTGAGCTCCCTGAATCAGCTCCTCACAGGGCAAAGGAGCTCGGGGATCACACGGTTTGGGGAGCAGGAGGAAAAAGGGGATTCTGTGATATCTGTGTAATGGTTTTACATCAGCTGAGTTTGGAGTTGTCTTGTCTCTAAGCTAAGGCCTTCCAGCACCCCTCTGTTTCAGATCTCTCCTGTCAGGTACCAACCATCTGGTTTTATGCCCACTGAGAGAAGGAAAAACTCCCCAAACCTACCCACAAATTGAAAATTTCTCAAAAGCAATTACAAGGCAATTCATGCAGTTGTGTCCGAAATGTAAAGGAGGTTAAGACTATTCTCAAATGTATTTTTTGCAACAGCTCACAGGTTTTTTAGCTCTGTGAACCTTTATTATTGGAGCTCCCCTTCTCAGGCCCTGTGCACTCAGTGTTTCGTGGATGAAGCCTGGGATATTTGCTGCAGGCTCGTGCTCCAGCCCCACTGGAGGCTCAACTGGCAGTGCAAGACATCCCCAGCTCTCATTCCCAGAGCTAACTGCTCAGGGAACAGGATTAAAACTCCTAATATCCCCCAGGATGACTCTCAGGCATATCCTTGGGGATTGATCCGTCAGCTGCTTCACAGCTTGTGTTTAGCAAATACATTTTTTCCTGTGGAAATCCTGCCTAACAGGTTAAAAGGGGATTTTCCTTTTCTTTTTTTCACTCTATAACCCACAGCAAAAACTGAAGTGTGATGGCAGACATAGCTAAAGCTGACCTGAGAGCCCCCCCAGTCCTCCTTTTCATCTCCAGCTGCATCCCCAGCACCTCCCCTGCAGCACGGGGAACTCGGGATCAGACCAAGAGCTCCGCTTCGGGAAGCTCAGCCCGAGGGACGGAGAGAAAATCCCTGCTCAGCCTTCATCTCTGAGCTGATCCACTGGATCCCCGACCCCATCCCAGGCGAGGTGTGGGAGCATGGGAGGAGGTGGGAGGACAGGTCTGGCCCCTTCCACACTTTCTGGAGCTGCAGGGAAGAGCTGGTCCGAGACAAGAACATTCACAGGAAACCTTCCGCCTAAAATAGGCGTCGTTCTTCTACACCTCCCACTGAACAGTGGGTACAAGCCAGGAATACAGACTTTGGAAGCGGATTCCGAAGAGCTCTGAGGAATGTATCAAAAAGTCCATATGGTTTTGCCAAATCAAGTGTGCAGAACTGGGTAAATTTAGCCGAGCGCTGAGGAGCTAAAATTTGTCTTGTTTGACCCAAGTGGAAGGAACGGAGTCATGAGGCTCTTAGACACAAATCCATCTGACTGAATCAGCTCGGGGAGGGCAAAAATCGATGAGTAACACATTATTTCGTGTGTGGAAACAAAGGGACACCTCGGCTCCCAGAGGAGTGCCGAGGAACAGGAAAGCACTCCCCAGACAGGTCTAAATAATGCGACTTTCTCCGACATATTTAGGCGGTGAAATTCCGAGTGACAAGCGCTTGGCGCTCCGACAGCTGGGCCCACGGCTCCAAGTTTTCCTCCTGTAGTTCCAAAGAGCGAAAGCTTTGTTCGAAACGAAGGTGGAAACTCTTACAATGAGGCAGGAGGTGAAAGCTCTGAGGAAAGCGGCGCGCTGCTCATTGTAAAAATCGCCGGTGCTCCCAAGAGCGAGGCGCCAAGAAAATCCCGACACCATCCTGTTCCCATCTGCTCCGGGACAGCCCAGCCTGGCACGGTTCACGCCGTGCCCCTGCAGCACCCTTCCAATTTCCCTGTCACACCCAAAGACCGCCTCTCCGGAGCCTCTGGGAGCTGTGCTCGGGGTCAGGCTCAGCGCCACAAAGTTCCGGTGGCTGAACTTTTCCGTGCACAAACTTACAGGAGTAAATCTTGGCTACGAGCTTCTTCCTCACCTCACATCCCGGGCTCGGTTTTAGGCCTCTTATGGACAAGAAGGACGCTGAGGGGCTGGAGTGTGTCCAGGGAAGGGAACGCAGCTGGGAAGGGGCTGGGGAATTCCTGAGGGAGCTGGGAAAGGGGCTCAGCCTGGAGCAAAGGAGCTCAGGGGGGCCCTTGTGGCTCTGCACAACTCCCTGACAGGAGGGGGCAGCCGGGGGGGGATTTGGGATCTGCTCCCAGGGAACAGGGACAGGAGGAGAGGGAACGGCCTCAAGTTGAACCAGGGGATGTTCAGGCTGCATATGAGGAAAATTTCTTCCCTCAAAGGTTTGTCCAGCCCTGGCACAGCCGCCCAGGGCAGGGGTGGAGTCCCCATCCCTGGAGGGGTTTCAAAGCCCTGTGGATGTGGCACCTGGGGATGTGGGTCAGGGTGGCCTTGGCAGTGCTGGGGGAAGGTTGGTTTTGATGACCTTTGAGGGCTTTTCCAACCTTTACGATTCTCTGATTCTGTGATTTCTGAACATCTCCTCCCTCCTCTGTGATCGGAGGCTTTGGCAGTAACTCCCTGAATTCCCCCTGAGAAAGAGGAGGATTAGGATCCTACCAAAACCCCTCTTCCTGGCATTGTTGCCACATCAAAACACTGGAGAATAATCAAACACCACACAGGACAAAGCACCCCAAACCCACACAGCAAGGAAAAGTGGATTTGAGGGACTTTGTTTTGTGTGGTGTTTTATTATTCTCCACTCAGTATATATGCAGCTACAAAGGGAAGGGCACGTTAAGCACCAATAATAATTTCAATATAAGGTAATTATTTATAAAGCTGAATACAGAACAGTGAAGGGCAATGCTTGTGTAATGAGAAATACAGGTGTGAACACATCCACAGGAAAGAAACACGTGAAAGTCCTTTGTGATTGAACTTGTGGCGTTACCCAGAAAAAATTTAAAGCTTTAAAGCTCGTTTTTAGTCACACTAAGGCAGCCCTTTCAATACCCACAGAAATGTAGGAGCCTCGTGGAAGGAACACCCAGGATGTTGTTCTGAGAACGGTGAAATCCCAGGATCCAGGAGCTGCAGGTGAATCCTGGCACTGAACAAAAAGGTCCGTTTCCCATCCGAACTTGCACTTTTGCAAATCCTCATGCATTAAAAAACATGATTATGCTGTTCAAAAATACCAGCCCACAGTTCTACAGCTCTCACCATCCTCTCTTCTCCCTTGAACCTTTAATTAAGTCTCCACTCCGCTTCCAAGCAGCAGCAGCAGCCTAATGGCTTCAGAATATTTCCTTACAAACTTCCAAACACCCGGGCTCGCTGTGAGTCGCAGGCTTTGAACACGAGCTGCTTAAATAATCCCTTTTATTTTTATTTATTCTTGAAAATATCAGATTCTAATCCTCTCTAACCAATGCAGTAAAAAAAAAAAAAGACATAGCTCTTTGGAATATTTCCCCTTTTTTGCCAGTTTTGTGATGAATCCATGTGTAACTACGCAGGATTTCTCACATGAAATGTGTTCACAGCTGCAAAAATAAAAATGGTTTTCATCAGCAGATCTTAAAGAACTTTTACAAAGCACTGTTTCTGACAGATGGGGAACCTGAGACTCAGGCAGGAGCTTCCCTAAGTCACCCAGCGAGGTATTGCAAGCTGGGTTTCTGCTGTGGGAGCACCTTGCTCCCGTGGCTCTTTAGGGCTACCCGGAATAAACTCTGTGAGACCTTCAGGAACGGTTTTATGGCATCAGATCGGGAGTTTGCTTTGACAGGAGGGAACCACACCCTCAAAAACGGCACCTTGGGAAGCTGAGGGGAGGAGAGAGGCCGAGTCCAGAGCCTGGGGTAGCGTGAAAATAAATCTACCACTGCGAGGTTTAAATTGTGTGGTTTGCACAATGAAACACCGAATTCCACACTGGCTTGGGGTGGAAAGACCTTAAAGCTCATCCCATCCCACCCCTGCCACGGGCAGGGAACACCTTCCACCATCCCAGGGTGCTCCAAGCCCCGTCCAGCCTGGCCTGGGATGCCAGGGATGTGGTGGCCACGGACACCTGAACGCAGAATCGGAATCTCTGCAGCTGTAGGGATTGTCCTGTGTTTTGCTGCCTAAATAAAATGCAGCAGAAGAAGTGCTCTTGGTCTTTCACATCACCACAAGCAAACATCGCCTTCCAGTTTCGAGGCAAACTGGGTTGTGAGCAGCTGAAGGTTAATGCATAAATCTGTATTTTTATTTACTGCTGTAGAACATTTATGGCAGTTTTCTAAAAACCTCCGCTCATCCTGCCTGTAGTGCCGTGCTCCCCTCAGATTCCCCTGATGGATTAATAGAGCAGAGCCTGCTGTGAATGCAAGACACATTTCCTCACAGATTTGTTTGAAATATAAACTCGGGGCTTAGTTTGCTAAACATTTGTTTTCTTCCCATTTCGATATTTGGAAAGAAAATAGATAGCTCATAATTAGTCAAACATTCACTGGAGAATGAAATAACCACCAGTCCCTTTAATCTGTTGTTCAGAATTCTGCAGGATCTGGAGGCTCTATAAATAAATCCCTGCTTGCTCTTTTATATTTGCAAGAATATAAAAGAAATATATGGCAAGAAATCCTTTGACTCTTAACTCGCTAACAAAGACTTTAGCACTGCGTTCTGAGGTGTGAGCCAACAAGGAAAGTTATTATTTTTTATGACTTGCCCGTTTCAACAAAAGGAGGCAAAGTCTAAGACGTTGGGGTTTGTGACATCAAAGGAAGCGCCGGATATTTGGCGGGTATTTAATGAGGGATCCCAAGCCGTGCGTGGAAAACACGGAGCCCGCAGCGCTGCAAACACGGGCCGGCGTTCCTTGGTGGTCTGAGGTCACAGTTTTATATTTCAAAGGCTGGCAGCCAGGAGCTTTTCCAGCTGCACGTGGCTCCTGGCCTGAAAGGGATCTTTAACAGCTCTGCAAGTGGCACCTCCAAGCTCCTGCCCACCTCGGCTCACGGGAGGAGCAGGAACATTTGGGAACAACCCAACACTTCCAGGCTGAGCACGCACAGCACCCGGCTGCACGCTTCTTTTTATATATCTTAGTGGGATTTGTCCAGCTGGAAGTGTGCAGGAATTACAGGGCAGCTCCCAGCAGTTGCTAATTTGCAGCAGTGAAAATGAAAGGTTTGAAATAATTGTCCGCTTTCCTCCAACACAAACCAATTCCCACTATTCAGATGTTTTCAGAGTCCCGGTGACAGGCTGGAGCGCAACGCTTCCAAATTGCTCCTCCAGCAATGGAAAATCATTTTAATAAAATTTAGGGAACAATTGTGAGTTCAACAGAATAATCTTCTACTCGAGACCTACTTGAACACCTGAGCTGGAGAATAAATATTGACCCAACAGATCTGGGAAGTGACTTGCTAGTACTTCATGTTTTGGAGGATGGGGAGAACTTGACATTATTCACCTTTAAGTTCTGTCCTTGATTCAAACACACTGAAGCAAAATTCTTGAAGTCTAATGCAGTAGGTTATTTGTCAGCCCCTATCAAGTCTGTAATTTCTGGGTGCCAAGCCAGGGTAATGCTGTGGTGAAGGAAATGAGATTTCTGTGTTACACAAACGCTGCAGGGCAGGAGAGAGGGGTGGGAGCTTAGGCTGGCCTGACTCGGTTATCACACATTCGTGGATGGTTTGGGTTGGAAGGAACCTCCAAGACCATCCCATTTCACCCCCTGCCATGGGCAGGGACACCTCCCACTATCCCAGGGTGCTCCAAGCTCCGTCCAGCCTGGCCTTGGACACTTCCAGGGATCCAGGGGCAGCCACAGCTGCTCTGGGCACCCTGTGCCAGGGCCTCCCCACCTTCACAGGGGAGAATTTCTTACCAATATCTAATTAAAACCTCTTTTATTAGTTTAAAACCATTCCCCCTTGTCCTATCACTAGCTGGCCATGTAAAAAGTCACACTCCTCTGTTTTATGAGCCCCTTTTCATGCACATCCCCTGTACCTGCCACGCAAACCAAGTCGCTAATTGAAAGACGATTTCTGGTCTGTAATAAACAGCACACATTAATCCCATTCATTATTTGGCGTAGAGAATGCAGGCCAATTTGTATTATTTATGTGAAATTAGAACATTGGGGGTGTAAAGAGTCTTCGGAGTTGAAATTTGGCTGTTGCCTCACTGAGTAATTTGATGTTTGCATTAACACGAGGTCTCTGCCAAAGAGGTTTAGTGGCTCCAAAAACCGAGGGCGGACAAAAGCCCGGGAAAACAAGTAACCAAAGTGTGTTCTCCTAAAGGCAAAGAATTCCAGAATCCAGGAGCACGGAGGGGCTCACACCAAACCCGGCAGAGGGGTGGCACCGAGCCTCCCCTGCCCGAGGTCTGCAACACCAGGCAGGGGCTGGGACTGAACCAACAAATAACCACAGGCAGTGAGGGAATCAGAAACATTTGGGGGTTGAGAGATTTGGAAATGTAGGGGAAATGTAGAGGGGGATTCTTTCCTCTCATCTCCGTCATGACAAACTTCCACAACTACGTTCATTTGTTCAGGACTGTTGAAAAAGTCTGATTTTCTTTCATGTTGGTGGGATCAGGCAAAAGTCAAGGCAACTCTGCCCTTCAAAAAGAGCTATTTTAGGATCATGAGGGCACTCTCATCAGCTCCTCAAGGTACAGAACTCCTGGGCTGCAGGGCTGGTCTGAGGATGCCTTGGGAGGAATGTCCTGCAGCGATTTTCATCGGCCAGCTGATAAGCTTCCTCCAGACACCATTCCCCCAGGACAAAGCCCTTCTGAATCCCAAGCAATTTCGGAATGCCGCCCAGGAGAAAGTGTCACAGGGTACAGACCACAGAGCAGTAGTCTCGAGCCTTGGGTTCTGTGAAAGGCTGGGGAAATTGGGAAGGCCTTTCTCCGGCACTTTGATGCACGTGATGAGGAGCTGAAGCCACGAGAGGGAACACACAGGGTAACAAACAGCACGGTGTGGACAGCAGAGAGCAGGAGTAAACATCCACACCCATCCCTGCAGGGTCAGGATCTCCACTTGCACCCAAAATATGTTTCCAGGGCACCCTGAGAGCTGATTCCATCTCCAGTCAGTTTAAAACAGACAGATAAAACTGGAAAACATGGACACTCTTACACCTCCACTCCTTTTTGCATCATCTTGCTGAAACACCCAGAGCCAGGTCTGCTCTGTGGCTTAGGACAGACTTCCAAAGCCCCCTGTCAGGACTAAAACATCCTGAAATTTTTATTCCCCTGAGCTGAACCAACATTTATCAACCTGAAAGATGTTTCCCTGAAAAAAGCACTGGTTCTACCTTGTCATGAAGCTTTGGGCAGACTGGGATACACTGGGAATATCCAATGTGGCAGGACGAGGATACCTCACAGTTGGATTTGGGATGGATTTGGGGCGTTCCTCTGCAACACCAGGCAAGGAGGTGACAGCAAACCCCCCAAAAAGCAGAACACAAAGCACAGGGTGAGGGTCCAAGCCCACCTCCAGCTTTAGGCCGTGCTCTGGTTCCACAGAGTGCAACTCCCAGGGGAAAAGCTGCAGCCATGGGTGCACGAATTCCTACAGCATTTCCACTCGGCTTTCAGGAGAAAACTGAAGTGGGAGTAGAAATAGTTTCACACATACAAAAGGAGCCCTATTTTTAAAAAAAGAAAAAGGAAAAAAAAAAAAAAGAAAAGGCTAAAGAAGCAGGAAGCAGAGGAGTAAATGACAGTGGTAGGGAGAAGAGATGTCTCCTTCCATTTAGACAAGCAGACATACTCTTGCAATTTAATGGATTAGAAGGACTCAGAGATATTTACTGTCTAGCCACGTAAGTACATTCCAGCTCTTGATTTGCTTTTAGCATCGAAACCAGTCATATATTACATCAGTGGGATTCTTGTTTGTTGAAATAAGTGAATAATTTGGGGAGCGCGTTCAATTCGATCTTTTTACATTCCCTTGTTTCATCTGGGCTCAATTTCCACGAGATGCTCTTTGGGAAGCTGCAGCTGGGAGCACGTGGCCAGCGAGACAGGTTGGTCAAGAGCTGACATCTCCCCTCATTTCCTGGGCTGCGTGTTAAATTAATAATGTTAATGTTAAATTAATAACGTGCAGGCTGAGTCGTAACGAGCTTGACGTGCACCACTTTGGGGGGCTCGGTGTGCAGAGTTCAGGGACGCAACTCAGCTGAGCCAGTTTCATGGCTCATCTTTGCCAAAAGGTGCTCCTTCATCCCCTTATCCCCCTCAGCCCCGTGTCCCCATCCCCTTCCTTCGGGATGAGCCAGCTGGGGGGACTAAAACGGCACAAAACCCCTTTTATTTTTGTTTTGGCAGTGTGGATTTTCTGCTGGTTTAGGGCTCTCAACTGGCTCCCGGGAAGGTCAAGAAGCCGGCACAGAAAATGGAGCCCAAGCCAGGAAAAGAGGAAGGAACAGATTGCTGTATCATCAACCCCACCATCAGAGTACCTGGCAACGGCTTCACACTTGTCCTTCTCGTGGGGAAAAAAAAATGTGACAGCTCTGAAATAGGTAGAACCTTGTTTCTGCCGCTAAAGCCTGCGACTTCTGAAGTGACAACCTTCTGATGCTCTGTGGAACAACCACCACGGCAGTTTTCCCTAAAAAAAATCTTAACCCGTCGTTCTTTTTCTCTGCTGAGGGGCTGAAAATTCAGCCAGTCAGAGATAGCCAGTAAAAACAGAAACCTCAGCCATCTAAACTCCCATAATATTGACTTGAAACAAAATACACCAGTGTTTACTCTATTGCTTTGGCGTGGGCCGGTTTGTTTGCAGTCAAACCGTAATTTATACTGGCTCCTCACATATTGATATGTTGAGGAAATAAACAGTAAATACTATTTCCAATCCATCTGTTTAACTTGTTACAAAAACAACAGTCAGAGGCTTTTCAGAATTGTAGTTTTTCTGTGCAAACCCAAATTGGGAACTGGAGTTTTGTTTCGCTCCGAGTGCTCTGTGTGGGTTTGGATGAAGTGTGGCTCCAGTCTGACTTCCCAGCTCTCGCTCCAGGTCCTGGCAGAGGTTTGGGGAGTTTGCAGGGATTGTCTGGAGGGAACCCACCACATCTGTGAGCCTGGCTGGAGCCATCCCACTCCTCCCTGCTTCTCCGTGTCTCACACATGGCTGGGACTTTCAGGGAAAACCTCACCCACCAACAGGGAGCTTTCCATGAACTCGGCTCCTTCCTGATTCTCCTGCTGGCTCTGGAGTGGAGACTCTCAGCTGGGGCATAGAAAAGGGGTTTCCTTGTCATTTCAGTTCTTCACAGAGAAATGAAGGTATTTATGTAACGTTTGTTCTTGGAACTCATCCCGCGCTGGGCAGCTTTTGTGGGCTGCCCTGTCCTAGGGGCAGCGAGGGTTTAACCTGGGCAGGGATACACAGGGACACTGCTGGACAACGAGGTCTGGGGAATTCCTTCCACTCCAGCCCCACTGTGTTTAAAGCAGCAGGGATGGACAGGGCTGGGAGCACCCTGGGCCTGTGGAAAGTGTCAGTGCAGAAGGAGAGGGGCTTTAAGGCCCCTTCCCACCCAAACCATGCTGGGGTTCTGGGTTTCTGTGAAAAGTGAAGCAAAGCAGCCCCGCAGTGCCCTACCTTGACATTTAACTATTAAATGTTCAATGTTTTAGCAAGTTGTGCAGCGGGGCACGGACACCGAAGAGGGGCATGGGACTTTCTTGGCCTGTTGAGCTAATCCATCCTTTAAGCCAAAAAACTTTATTTGAAAAGATAAATAAAGAGAAGAAAAACAATTTTCTAAAAAAAAGGAGACGGAGGAGAAGGAGAAGGAGAAGGAGAAGGAGAAGGAGAAGGAGAAGGAGAAGGAGAAGGAGAAGGAGAAGGAGAAGGAGAAGGAGAAGGAGAAGGAGAAGGAGAAGGAGAAGGAGAAGGAGAAGGAGAAGGAGAAGGAGAAGGAGAAGGAGAAGGAGAAGGAGAAGGAGAAGGAGAAGGAGAAGGAGAAGGAGAAGGAGAAGGAGAAGGAGAAGGAGAAGGAGAAGGAGAAGGAGAAGGAGAAGGAGAAGGAGAAGGAGAAGAAGGGAACAAACAAGATGAACACCAGAGCTTGTTGGAAGTAGCAGCTGGTTACCAGTGAGTGAAGGTGGGATGGTTTTGTGGTGGGACGGAGAGGAAAGGGTAGGATTTAAGGAACAGGTTTTTCACAGTGAGAGTGGCAAAACACTGGCACAGGGTGCCCAGAGCAGCTGTGGCTGCCCCTGGATCCCTGGCAGTGCCCAAGGCCAGGCTGGATGGGGCTTGGAGCAGCCTGGGACAGTGGGAGGTGTCCCTGCCCATGGCAGGGGTGGCATGGGATGAGCTCTAAGGTCCCTTCCAACCCAAACGAGGACAGGATCCCTCATTTGGCCTCAGTCACCAAGCAAACAAGGCAGTGGAGCCCAGCTGCCTCCATCAGGATTCATGTTCTGCTGAAAGATGGAACCGTCTAGGGGAAAAAAAATCCCTTCTCTTCAGCCTGTCATTGTGTGAGTGTGAGTGAAGCACTGCCAGGGAGCGGGAGAGGGAGAAGGGTTTGTTGAGTCCTGTACAACGGGAGAGAACTAGCAGCTTTTAAAGGCTCAATTAAGCTGCTTTCAAGATCTAGGCCAGCAAGTTAGTACCTTGCTTTAAATATTAAAACTGTGGAGATGGATCTGAGCCTTACACTCCAACCCCGAGGTGGGTAATTTAAACCATCTGCACTGCAGAGCTGCCGCTGGAGCCAATAAAAATATTTCATAATTACTTTTTGCTTCCTTTTTTCACCAGTATCAAATATCAGCATTGTTAAAGGTCAGAAACATTCCCCTTTTCAACACTTTGAGGAAAAAATGCTTCTCTAGGTAGCCAGTAAAGAGTTGTCATAGCAGGAATATCCTCAGCTGTAGGCTATGAGCTTTGGAGGAGCAAGTTCCAGACACTCATCAGATTCTGATAACACGAGATATCCCAATGATTTTATTTCCATTCTGTGATTTCGAGTGTTTTCCCCACAACACCCACTCAGAAGAAACTTTCAACGTATTTTAGGTTCATTCCATGTCAGCCAAAAACTCTTGATAAATTTTGCCTTTCTTTTCGTAGCCTGTCTTGGTCACCTGCAGGTCTTTTCTAAGAAAACGGAATTTCAATGCCCTTCGCTTTTTGTGTCATTTCCAGCTCTCTAACAATGGATTAAAATACATAAGCAGGCTACAGCTGCTCTGCCTTCCAAATTCTGACACCTCCTCCCTCCGTTCGGGATCCCAGTCTCCATTTCTTTTTGTCTTTTGACTTTTCGTGGACTGAAATCCAATCCTTTTGTCTGCATCTGCTGCTAAAAGCCATTTCTCCCCAGCCCCAGCCCAGTCCCCTCGTGTCTCATTAAGCACATTTACATTTGGCTCAGAAAATCCCGACCAGAGCACTTCATGCCCAGTCACAGTGCACTGATGAGAGGAGCTCTCTGCTCGTGGCTTCTGGAATGACACGTGGTGTTACCCCATTATTTGTGGGGGGAATCAAACA
The DNA here is from genome assembly GCA_013399875.1 of Gymnorhina tibicen. Lineage (NCBI taxonomy): Eukaryota > Metazoa > Chordata > Aves > Passeriformes > Artamidae > Gymnorhina > Gymnorhina tibicen. Next base: position 6,943,136 of record VXAZ01005100.1, read on the forward strand.
GAATCTTTAAAATTGAAATTTTTTTGTTTTTTAATTTAAAATTTAAGAAAAGTTACTGCCTTTTTACGGTTTTCTTTTTTTTTAAATAATTAGTTTTCTGCAGCAGGCAAAAATTAACCTGAATTAAAATGCACATAAAAAGTGAAATTTTGCGTTTATTCGGTGGGTTGGACATTTTTGTGAAGCTGCTAAAGCCGATCAGGAAGGATTATCTCCTCAGGAAGGTTTTTACCAAGGAACGGCAGCCTTTTGGTGCCAGCAGCCTCCCCGAGGTGCCACGATTCCCTCGGGAGCAGCGGGAATTCTGGCTCGGCACCACGCGATGACCGATGCCGTTCACCGGCTCGGAACCAATCCCTTCCAGAAGTGCCCAGGGACCCCGCTCGGGTGGCAGGAACGGCAGGAACAGCAGCAGGAAGCCACTCCAGGCTGGCTCCTGCAAGTCCTGCTGGCTCCAGCTCAAGGCTCCTATTGATCCTTCCTGGGGCAGCACGGAACGAACACGGAGAAACGACAAAGCAAGAAGGAAGGGAGCTCTCGGGAGCCCAGCCCTGAGCCACTCGGGATTGCACCCGGACAAATGGGATCTTGGGAATTCCGAGCCAACGGGAGGAACAACCTGCAGGGCACAGGTGCAGCAGGATGCCTGACTGTGCGTCCCAGTTATGTTCCAGCAGCTCCCACACAAGGCTCCAAGGAAAATGAGCAGCACCAGACTGGTGCCGAGCTAATGAAAGAAGTCGGGGGTGAGGGTGGGCTCCAAGTCTTTGTCCATGCTTTGGAGAATATCCCTAATCCAGCAGCCTGAACGCTGATCCAGCTTCGGAGGCAGAATAAAATCAAGGAATGATTCGTAGAATCATGGATTGGATGGGAAAGGATCTTTAAAGGTCATCCAGATCAACTTCCCTGCCATGGCAAGAACACCCTCCACTATCCCAGGGTGCTTCAAGCCATCCAGCCTGGCCTTGGACACTGCCAGGGATCCAGAGGCAGCCACAGCTTCTCTGGGCACCCTGTGCCAGGGCCTCCCTGCCCTCGTGGTACAAAACTCCTTCCCAATACCTAACCTAAATCAACCTAAATCCTTCAGTTTAAACCCATGAACCCTTGTCCTGTGGCCTTTAACAGGTCCTGCTGAAATGAAAGTCTGAGCCTTTCTCCAACTTGCAGGCCCCCCCGAAGAACTGAGAGGCCTCAAAAAGCTCTTCCCAGAGCCTCCTCCTCTCCTGTTAAGAACATTCAAGTTGCTAACACCGAACCAACCATCCAACAAATGCGATCCATCACGTGAAAAACGTGGGATCGTTACAACCCAGAGACTTTAAATGAACACGACCTCAAGCACATCTGGCTCAGGAACACCAGCCAGCCCCACCAGGGTTCCCTCCAAGCCAGCAGGCACAGTGAGACCACGACACCGGCACAGGCCGGGCACACCCTCCTCCCTTCCCGACTCCCGAGCCAGAAGAAGGCTCAGCTCAGCCCTTCGGAACATTCTCCTCCACCCACGGAAGCTGCACATTTTATCCCAGACACTGTGCCCGTGGTATGGGCAGCAAATTCCTCAGCTGGGAACAAAGGCGCAGCGCTGGCGCCCGGCAGGGTGGGTGAGGAACTCCCTGCCCCCGGCCAGCCAGGAGCTCAGCACCCACCAGCACGCTGCCCTGTCTCTGTTCTGGGGCCAAACCTGCCCCTGGCCATGAGAAAAACCAGGCATTCTTTTCCCTCAGTTTCCCCTTTCCCACCCTTACATAGGCACACAGAAGATAAGGGCTCAGAAATAATAAATAAATACTCAGACAAGGTCGAATGCAAGAGCCCTCTGACTTTTGTTCCTTTTAAATCCTTATTCCAATTTCCTTTGTTTCCACCGTCCCCATTCGCCATCACCTCTGCAGAACCCCTAATCTGAAGATATTCTCTAGCACAGAAATCACCTGTACACCCCCTGGTACCTCTTACCCAGCCTTTATTTTCTGTGTCAGACAAAAGTTGGAAGCATCAATGCCTTTTTCTGGAGATCTTTAGTGTTCTAAAAAACCTGTAACCTTCATCACAAGCATCCACACAACTCTCAGGTAAAACAAATTAGTCTGCCCACACTGTTTAAATGAGTGAAAGCGCTGCAATACAATATTTCCAGCTGGCATGTGCAGCAGAGGGAAAGCTCTTCCTTCCCTCTTTAACCCAGACAGGCCTGGAACTGAAACAGGTATCTGAGCCCGAGTTCCACTTCCCGAGCAGACCCTCCCAGCTGGGCCAGCTGATGTAAGAGTGTCTGGAGAGTATTTGAGTCCTTTTCCCTGCCCATGGCTTTGTCTCTGAACTGCTAAACAGAGAGAAGCAAAGAAGAGCTCTTAGGTCTGGCTCACTGCAGAGACCTGAGCAGCACCGGCCTCAGAACTCAGTCCCAGCTCTGCTCAAATCCCTTCTCCAAATTTATCCCTTCTGCTGGTACGTGCACAAAGTTGGGCATTGAGTTATGCTCAGTAAAAGGGAAAAGACTCCCAAATCTTCTAAGTGTGAAGTTGTGTTTTACCCTGCCCGGTGCAAATGTGACTCAGGAGCTCTGATGTGGCACAGAGAGATCGAGATTCAAAGTAAATTCTCTGTCTGTAAAGCTCTCTTGGGTAACCAAAAATATCACAAAGAATTTACAAACTTCCCCAGTTATTCCAGATTTTTCAGTGTTCACAAAAGTGTCAAATATTCAACCACTGGTTGAATCCACTTCACAGAAATGCAGGTGATTTATTTCAGTTTAATACCCAATTATCCTCTGACATCTATAGGTGCTTTATTTTAGAAACAAAATTCTTTCCAAAAGTTCAGAGGAAGAAGAACTGAAGCTCCATGTCTAAAGCAGAACTAAATATTGCAATCACTTTTCATGCATTTTTTAAATGTTAATTTTGTTTGAAGTCCTTCTACCGTTTCCCCACACCTATGAATAAATAATCCCGTGCCTGGGTGTATTTTATTTGTGTGCACGGGGAAAAAATACAGCACTGAATGCTCGTTCTCCCCTGCATCATCCAGCAGGCTGCAAACACCCAGCACACAGGAGCCAAAGGCCGTGAGGTGGACTAAGATTTCCTTCTGAGAAAGAAGATTTTGGAAAATCCAGGTGAGAGATCACCGATGGCACCATTTTTAGAGGCTGCTCCCAAGTGGAACTTTTCTCTCCTGGGGGAGTTGATTAAACTTGTAAGGAAGTTACTGGAATTTTCCTTTCAGAGACATTCAGAAGAAGCAGCAAAAAGCTTCTCAAGGTAAGCAAAGTGAAGCTGGTAAAAGTCTCTGCAAGAAAAATAGGAACCCTGTGGTCTCAACATTATATAAAAATGAGGAAAAGGGACAGGGAACACTTTTCCCACTGGTTCTGGTGATCAAAGACAATCAGAAGTAGTGAGCTATTTAAGAGCCATCGAGTGCTGTCTGTAATGGTGCTCCTTTTGCCCAAAGCCAAACACTGAAAATTAAAGTCCAGCTCGCAAGGCCTTGCAGGAGAAAAGACTGAGGAAGGAACTGGAAGACAAAAAAGAATTACAAGTGCCATTCTGGGCAACCTGGGCCAGGGAAAAGGTCCCAGCCCATGGCAGGGTGGCATGAGGTGAGCTTTAGTCCCTTCCAACCCAAACCAGCCTGGCATTCTCTGATTCCATGATCTCTCCTGAATGCCAGATTTCAGAAACAGAACAAATATTTAATTACCCAGCTCTGTTAGCACATCCTCAAACTCCTGTTCTCCCCAGTAAGGAGCTGCCTGAGCAATTCCCAGTGATGGGGCTCTGCTGCAGCCACTGGGGACCCTTCTCCCAGATCTAATGGGTGCCAAGTGTCACCTCCTGTCTCATCTCTTTGGTCCTGGCTCACACAAGCTCGGCACAGGTAAGAACCAGAGTGCATTAAAACAGAGCAGGGGGGAAGAAATAGATTCTGAGCTGTCTGGGGGACAGATTAAATTTAGTACAAGAGCCAAGCAAGGGAGAAAAACTGTAACAGTTGGACTGCTGATGTCTCTGCTTAATCTCTCTCGTGCTGACCATTTCTGCCTTATTCTTCCTGGAGGCATTGTTGGGGAAAACTGAGTGACAATATTTATAAAAGGCTGAGGGAGAGGATGAGGGAAGCACCGAGTGTTGATTTGCTGAGGGTGGAAGAGGCAGCCCTAATATCAGCACTGATTTTAAGCTGAAACAGGGGTAGATGGGATATTGGGAAGGAATTCCTGGCTGAGAGTGGGGGGAGGCCCTGGCACAGGGTGCCCAGAGAAGCTGTGGCTGCCCCTGGATCCCTGGCAGTGTCCAAGGCCAGGCTGGACGGGGCTTGGAGCACCCTGGGACAGTGGGAGGTGTCCCTGCCCGTGGCAGGGGTGGATTGGGATGATGTTTAAGGTCCCTTCCAACCCAAACCACCCCGGAATTCCATGACTTTATTAGCATCTCCTGGTGCTTCACATGTCACAGGATGCAGTCCCAGGTCCCACCACCTCTCAGACTATGGCACCTATTAAAAAATGTCCTAAATACGTAGCAGAGACTGGCCTGGAATGCACAAGTCAGACTGTCATCAAGGACATGTTGCTACTGCTTCCAGTCCGGGAAGCCAGGTCATTTTGGGTTCCCATAAATAGAAAGTGGCAAGCCAGGGGGAAAAAAAAAACCACTCAGATTCTTGTTGCAAAATTTTTCTCCTCCTGTTCTTGATTTAATGCCAACGTAACCAAAAGAGTGACCTACAAGAGCTCAGATTTCCTTCCTGTTTCTTCCCTCCCATGTCCAAGTTTCAAGCTCCTAGCTCCGTGGTTGCTGTCTGCAAACCCTGCTAGCGTTCCCCACACCCAAGTGAAGCGCTCTGGGCGTGAGTCAGCACTTCCAGCCGGAGCCGACCCCATCCCAGCACCAAGCAGAGGTTGCATCAACACAGCCACGGCTCTCCAGCCAGCTTTCCTAAGGGAACAAGGCCTGTGGAGATCCAGCAGTCACCAGGCTGTGCCTCTGCTCTGCCGCTCCACCAGGGATGGTTTTGAACCTTCGGCCAGTTTCAACCACATTTAAGGAAAGGACAGAAATCTTGATGTCATTTGGCACGGGGTGAAAGGGGAAACAGCGATTCCCAAAGCAGAGCTCCAGCTCTGGGCATCAGATTCAGGTTTGGGGTGCTGAGATTCCTAAATCTTATCTGGAATGGGTTCTTACTCTGTTTGTTTCAGAGCGAGTCACAGGTTTGGCCTTATCCTGGGAAGGACCACAAGGATTCAAGAGGTTGTTGTTTGGTTTCTCTCTGAGAGAGAATGGATTTAGAGTGGATATTGGAAAGGAATTCCTGGCTGGGAGGGCAGGGAGGCCCTGGCACAGCATTCCCAGAGAATCTCTGGCTGCCCCTGGATCCCTGGAAGTGTCCCAGGCCAGGCTGGATGGGGCTTGGAGCCACCTGGGACAGTGGAAGGAATCCCTGCCCATGGAGGGACTGGGACTGGATGGGATTAAAGTTCCCTTCCAACCCAAACCATTCTGGGATTCCGTGATTCAGTGATTCAGTGACTCTTCGATTCACTCAAGCTCCACCACACCTCGTGCAGAGCATTTCCCATTAACAGGACACCAATCCTCCAGCAAAGACTCAAGGGTGACCCTGCTGTGCTCCCAGACACGTCCTGGAGGAAGGACTTCACCCGCAAACCCACACTGAGGCTCCTGACCGAGTCCGAGCTCCCGAACCGAGATCCCAAATCCTCACGCTCGCAGAGCTCGTTCCACCCCGGCACCACAAAGCCTCCTCCTCGTTTAATCCTCGACAAAACAGAACCCTTGAGTGTTTCCCAGGCAGAACCATCTCTGTACTCGCACCCAGCTCGCCAGCAGGGACGGAGCCCACCCTGGCAGCTCAGAGCTGTGAGAGCTCTGCTTTCCGACTCCTTCCTGCAGCGTGGGGAGAGATTGGATTTTACCATTAGCTGCTGATGGCAAGCCCACACTGCATCTGATCCAGCATGTCCTTTATTATTCCTATTAGAGCCAGCACAACAAGCCGAGGTGGCAGACAAGGCCTGGAAAAAATAGCTAAAAGGTATCAAAAAGCACACATATGCTCCAAGTTGCTGAAAAACATGTTATGGGCAGGCAGATATTTTTAGGCTGCCATAAACTGACAGGTGCCTACATTATGCTGCAAGTCTTTAATCTACAAAATTGGATTTACAGCCAGTGCTTCCAGGAGAACCAGTGTGCCTGAGAGCCACAAAGACCCACATTCTCTGAGCATTGCACTGGCACAAATTTAGGGCTCCCTCAGAACCGTAAAGGAGCGTGCACATGCTCTTCTTACATTTTCTCCGGGTTTTAATGGCCACGCGGTAGAAGGAGCGGGGAGGGGAGGGGGTGTCGGGTTTTTTTATTATTGTTTTGGGTTGAGCTTTCACTTAATCAAAGCTGTAACAGCAGGTAACTTTTTCCTTGGAAAGCTGGCCTGGAATCAGCCTCTTTAAATAGCAAACAGTTTACTATTAACAGAATTCATCACTAATGACTGCAGCACGGGTTAAAGCCAACCATTCCCAGGGGCTGCCCCGACCAGTGCATCTGTTTTGACTGCAAAAACAAAAACTCACCAGCTGCACAGAAAGGATTTTTGCTCCAGTCTGCAAACAGAGCAGCTTATTCCAACCACAAATGCTGTCAAGTCTTTGTCTGGCGGGCAGAAATCCATCCCTGATCGGATCTCTTCACCACTGCCCTGCTCACAAAGACACCGGCGAGGTTTTACTCACTACAGATAATATTTTGTTGTATTAAATGACTTTAAATAATTATTGAGTTCGTACAACTCTGGTTATTGCATCAGGATGAGCCTCGAAACCAAGCCTGGAGTTGAAACCCCAACTCAGGGTTTCAAACCCAGTTTCCTCTGTATTCCAGACCACTCAGCATCCTTTATCATATGGATTTCTTTTTCCCCATGTATATATATCCATGCACAACCTCCTCCAGACCCTAAAACACACTCTTTCAACAGAGTGCTGAGCTTGGTTACTGCCTGGTTATGCGTCTGTACATATTTCAAAGCCCAAAGAACAGATCCCTTGTACTGACTGGAAAACAAGGGTCCCTGCAAGGACTGGGTGTTTTGAACACCTCTGCTAAACCTCAGGAATCCTCATGGCACAAAACACTTTTATTCAGGTGGCTGCACCAATTCCATTCATTGATTTGTTTCCCACCACCAGAGAGTTTCTCCCAGTTAAAATCAACTCCAGCTGATGCTGCCACACGTGAAATGCGCCGCAGGAAAACACCTGATTCCCCCTCCCCTCTGTCTGCAGGCAGAGGGTCAGACCTCTGGCTGCCCACGGTGATCTCTGAGGATCCTGCGCTCCTGGGAGATCCTGAGTGGACCATTTTTCCCCGTTTTCCTTGGATCAGCACATTCCCTCACTCTTATTTTCTGTAAGCGCCACTTTGTCCTTTATCGGTTTGATTTCAGTTGTACTCAAGGCCGTTTTTATGGCCCCAGAAGTTACTGGAAGTGAGAAAATCGTTATATTTAAAGCAGGATATGAACCATTTTTTTAATACCTTCAGCAGTGTAACCTGATTTCCCATTAACAACGTCGACATTTAATGTCTTACTGGTAACTTAACTCTGCCTCAAAACAGGGAAGCTGAGTCACTCCAAAGTTGAATAGCTTGCCTGGATAAATTCAGCAAATTAGATTCCCAGCCCAGATTCCAACCACTACAATGCCCTGTCCTCCAAATGTTTCTCTAGGAAAATTCTCTCACTATTATTGATTATTAATCTCTACAGGTCCTGCTACTCAAGTGCCAGTGGGGAACAAAGAAGAAATTACAAGTTCTGTAATAAACTTGGCAAACTTCTCCACGGAATCTGTGTCTCCTGTCTGACCTTATTATCCCTGAACCTGAAGGGCAGTAGGATTCAGTAATTTAAAAAAATAAATATTTGTGCTTTAAAGTTAATCCTGCAAAAGCATCCATCTTTTCTGTCCTTTTAGGAACTGAGCAATAAATATCAATTGTGCAGTTCTGAGCAGTGAAAAGAAAACGTTGGTTTGGTTTTAGTAGGAGACAGGGGTTACCCTAAGAGCAAATCATTAAAACAAATCAGTTCCTTATTCCATGGCTGTGGAATGAAAGGGAGGCATCCTTCAGCAGATTCATTTGGACACTAAAAAGAGGGAAAATAAAAACCACAGAGCCACGGAGCTCTCAAATCTCAGTGACAGAAAAAGATTCCGGAGAGAGCAGTGAGAACCAATATCCCAATAAAGAGTGTCCAGCCCACTTTTAAAATCCTAAAGGACAACAGATGGCAAAGAGTGAGGAATCCCTGAAATCCAAGAAGTTTCTGCCTGGGTGGCTCCTCCCAGGAGCACAGGCAGCATTCCCAAACACCAGGACAGGGCACTCAGCGCCGAGGTCAGCCCCGAGGAGGAGCAGGAATTCACTCCAGGAACAGTGATGTCAGCCCCAAACACGAGCTGGAAAGGATCCAGGAAACTTGTGAGCGTTGCAGCCACTCAAGAACAAATGTTTAACTCAGGAATTAGCAAGGAGACCAGCGTGGATCTGGCAGAGGATCTGTGTGCAGAGGCAAAGCAGGGATGGGATAAGGAATTCAGGCCGGGAGCAGCAAGGAGCGGGTCCTGCCCTGCTCGTTCCTCCAGCTGTTCCACCCAGCCCCGAGCATTTGCATCCATCTGGAACCTGGATTTTGCATCCCCTTTGGAGGCTGGAAGTGTCCACCCTCCCTTACCTGGTGGCTGGGATGCCTCGAGCAGGGAGAACCCCTGCCTGGTGGGGAAACAACAACTTCCATGGAATTCCTGCTCCTTGGAGTACAAAACTCACCAGGTTTTGAACCTGCCGTGGTCTGATGCTCCCTTTGCACCAGTGCCAGGCTGGAAGAACCGGTTTGGGGCGTCCACTAATTTCCACCTTCTGCTTTTGGAATTTTTTATGCCCACAAGAGCGGGGCTGAGGAGCTCTCCTGTGAGCAGGGAACAGCTGATCCCCAGTTCATAAAACCACAGCTCCAGCTTCCTTCCCACAATGAAAATTCCAGCTCCCTCTGCCTCATTTCTCTCCCGTGCAATAATTTCACAGCTGCCTTAGCAATTGTTTTTTTCTGGAATTGCTGCATCAACAACTATAAATCCCTTTTTTGCTTCAAATACCTGGATGTTTATGAAATATTTCTCCTTTCCCTGCAGTTCAAAGTGAAAAAATCTGAGATTTTAGAGCCTGCAAGCACATGGTCGTGGCTGGCCTGAGGTGCAGGAGCCATCCCAGGTGGTTTGGAGAGAATCAGCTGAAGTAAATCACAGAATCATGGAAACACAGGGGGGATTGGGTTGGAAGGGAGTTTAAAGCTCATCCAGTTCCATGGGCAGGGACACCTTCCACTATCCCGGGGTGCTTCAACCTGGCCTTGGACTGTTCAGGGATCCAGGGGCAGCTTCTCTGGGCACCCTGTGCCAGGGCCTTCTCCACCCTCCCAGCCAGGAACTTCTCCCTGGAAATATCCTGCTATGCAATAGAATTCAGATGGAGAATGAGATTTGATCCCTGATTTACAGAGCTGAAAAACAGAGCAGGAAGGAACCCCACTGGTCTGGGAAGTCCAGAGCTGCTGCTGCTGCTGCCACCACAGCCATAAAAGCTGGGAACTCACAGGATGCCACACACTTTCCCTGTAAAATTCCCATCTGCTATTCCCTGCCAGTTACTTCCTCTTCCCTCTTCTTTATTCCATGCGTTGCTGTTTGTTCTGCTGCCAGTTATTTCCATATTTTCCTTGTGTGGGTTACTTCTCCACCAGAGATCTTGATGTCTGCGGAGCCACAAGGTTTTGCCATCCCAGATGAACCTTTCAGATAATTCCCGGTTTCCAGTAGTGTTCCCCACTCCCAAATGCATCAGGATAACCCTGGGAGATTATTCCTCTTGATGTGGTGTTTACATCCGTGTGCAAGCACAGGGGTGCATGTGCACATCCTTCCCAGAGAAATCCTGGAGCCGTGTCCTGCTCAGGGGAGGTGAGTGCAGCCAGATTGGGACTGGAATTCAGGGACGTGCACAAGGAAGTGCTCTGTTTTTCAGGGATGATGAAGCTTTCTTCCTCACCCCTCAGTATTCGATGAGTCTGTGTGGCAACACAAGCTTTCTGTGTGAAGAAAAAACATTTCTATATCTTTAGAAGACCGGCCTCCGATAGCGCATTATCTACATTGCAACGCCTTTCTAACCAGAAAACCTTTTCTGAGTCATAATAAAACACATTTATGCAGCAAATCGGCCCAAAATTCCCCGAACAATGCATGCCAGCCTTGGATTTCAGGAGGGAAGAGGACCTGGTAACAAGTTCCGTTCTGCTCAAAGAGCAAACTGAATATAAAACTCGTGTCTTCGCAATTTCAGGGGAAGTGTTGCCCTTCTGCAGGGCTGAGAGCTTCACACTGCGCTGAGAATAAACTTGCAGACAGCAATGACAGCTGTGGGAAGGATGCCACGGAGGAAAATGTTCCAACCTTCCTCACAGCTGACAACAGGAGCAGTCACCCCCCGGAGCATCGCCCTGCTCAGGTGCGGGGCTGAGGAGCAAGGCTGGGGCTTGGGGAGCAAAAACAAGGCCAAAGCTTTTAAAGAGAAGCCGAAGGAAGGGTGCTTAAAAATCAGATTGAACTGAGAAATTACCGAATTCTACGTCGAGTTAATTTGTTGAATCCGTAGCAGGTTTGTATCTTGCCAGGAAAGATGGAGAGATTTAAACTGATCTCTAGGAATTATGGAAAAAATCAAGAGGAGGGGAATAAATGTAATTCAGGCATCTCCTGTCCCCATCATGGATAAATGGCAAATTATCTACACTGAGCCTTGTGCACTGGAACTAAAAAAATAAAAATTAACATCTAGGATCTGTGATTTTTGGTTCCCCACCCCTGGAAGTGTCCAAGGCCAGGTTGGACGGGGCTTGGAGCACGCTGGGATAGTGGAAGGTGTCCCTGCCCAAGGCAGGGTTGGAATGGGATGAGCTTTAAGGTTCCTTCCATCCCGAACCATTCTGGGATTCTGTGATAAACTTTTCACTCATTTCCTTAAAATCATGTTGCAGATACTGCCCTGTGACAGCCTCTGGAATTCCTTCTCACCATCCAATCTGGAAATTGCTGGTTTTTAATAAGACCAGAGACAGAGAGGGAAGAAGCCCCAGTTCGGAATTCCTGGTTTGCCTGTCATTCTTTGGATTGAAGTGCTCGGAGTCTCAGCCAGGCACCGAAGCAGAAAACACCCCCAGAAGGTGTGGCAGGAAGCTGTGGCCTGGTGCAGGAGAAAGTTCCCTGTCAAAACCTGAGCCTTTGCAGATTCCCAGAGAAAAGCCCGGAAATCCAAGCCCCCGTCCATGAGAACAGGAGCTCTCTGCCGTGGGGAGCGCAGCGCTGGCTTTTGGAGCGAAGCCACGCGACTCGGGGAGAACCTTCCCCTCTCTCCTGGCTCTGGGATCTCCTGGACAGCCTCAAGCCTCCTGCAGGATCCCGTCCTTCTCCACGGGAAGCAATCCAAGAAGGAAAGGCGCTGTTTTACCCCCAATCCCACTGCAGCCCCCTCTGCCTACGCGGCCTCATCCGAGGGCAGAACGGCACACGGAGCAGGGAATTCATTCCCTCCTCCTGGATCCAGCCTCTGCAGCCCTTCGAGGCCTGGAGGCTGCTCCAGAGGCTCGTTCAGGACCTGAGGATAAACATCCCAGGCTTGAGGGAACCACACCAAGTTGTGGGTTGGATGGTGCCCTGCGTGCCTTTGTTTACTTTCCGTGGGGAAAGCGGCCGGGAGGGGGTGATGTCAACTTCCCTGGCACTTTCCCTTCCCCTGCCTCCCCTCAGCTGCGGGCAGGAGTATGGTGGGTGAAGGAATGGTTGGAATGTGTTTGGTGGAGCAGAGTTTTCTGCTCTGCAATCACTTGCTGCTTCCTGTCAGGCTGCAGGGAAAGGAAAAAAAAAAAAAAAAAACCGGCTTCTTTTAATATCCCCCGTTCAAACTCTAGCCCAGGCTCCATTTTCTTGGGATAAAAGAATGTTTTCTTCACTGAATTTATGCAAATAAAAATACTCCTAATTCATTTTTCCCATTAATTTGCTCCTTTCTGTGCTCAAGCAGGTAGGTCTCCGTATCTCACCCACTATCTATTCCTGAGTGCCTGTTTGGCAGAACAGAGCCACGGAAATGGTGGAGCCACTTCTCCAACCCCGGCGCTCCGCCACAGCCACATGAGGAGGCACCGGAGCCAGCAGAACGGGATCCACAAGGAACAACCTCAGGATGAGGGAGTTTCCCAGCTTCACTGAGCCAATGAAGCTCTGCAAAGCTTCTCCCTTGTAACCAGGGCAAGAAGGGCTCGAAGATACTCCTGCTCTTTCCAGAGGCGGGAACGAACCCTTCTGGCTTCCACAGCTCAGCACCCTCTCCCTGCACAAGATCCAAAATCCCGTGGGATCGTGGAATGGTTTGGCTTGGGAGGCACCTTTAAAAGTCCAACTCCAATTTCCACGTTGGAGACATCTCTTCTCCTTACTGGATAAGCAGAACGAACCCAGCCTTGGTGCCACCAAAACCCTCACGAAAAATCAGGATGTTTCAGAGTTGGGGTTGTTGTTCCTCAAATAGAAGGAGCATATTTTTTAGGGGAAAAAAAAAAGTGTTCTGTTCTGCTACAATTAATCCAAGATTTTTCCTTGCAGGACCAGTTAAATCTTTGTATCTGGTGCAATCCAAGAGCACCTGCCCTCAGCTGTTTAACTTCAAATCCCAGTTTCTCATTGCAAGCTTTCCAGTTGCTCCACATCCAGCATTTTCCTCCCTTAGCCGACATCTGAAATTCGTTCCTGGTTTACAAGGCTCCAGTAGGCATTTTTAGATGTATTCCTTAAATGTCATTTACAGAGGTTACTGCCTTGGAATATCTAAAAGCAACTGCAGCTGTATCTCCCTAAAAAAAGAAAACGAGTTCCATTTATATTGTATTCACGACACCAGAACCAAAAGCATCCATGGATTCCGAATTATTGAAGGATGTGCCTATTTTTGCTCCCACTATAATTGTGAGGAAAATAACCACCTCCCAAAAAAAAGGGGAAAAAAAAAAAAAACAGTGACATATTTCGTAACAAGCAGTAGGGTTTTAAACCCCCATCCTATTTCTTGTTGATATTTCATCAGGACTTTTTAAAACACAAAGGTGTTGGAGAATTATGGAGTGACTGAGGTTGGAAAAGACCTTCAAGATCATCCAAGCTGTGACCAAACCCCACCTTGTCACCAGCCCAGAGCACTGAATGCCACGTCCTGGTGTTCCTTGGACACATCCGGGGATCCCTCACGGAGTTTTTGCATCCACTCTCTGTGTGCCTTTGCCTTTGTAAATTGGGATTATTCTGTAAAATTAAAGTAATCTCAAAGATAAAACTCCAGTTTAAAGCTCAACCTGCTGGGCACTCAGGTTCCATCAGATTCAGAGTAAAGACAAAATAATTCTGATGACTCTACAGGCACCACTTGGGATTTAGATCACCGTTTATCTCCTCTATCCTGGATGGAATCTCATCCATTTCAAACCAAGTTGGTCCAAAATACCAGATTTTCTATTTTTTCTGTGTTCTACAGCGATCTCTGGGGATTTTACTGTTTGGATTTTAAGGCTGACTTCAGCAATATTTAATTCATCTTATTTGTTTTTGCCACTACTTATATTTCCCAAAAAAGACCATTACAGACAGAAAATCAATTTTTCCCAAGATCATGTGTGATTTCCACATCCCAGGATTTTTCTCATGCCAGTACATGTCCAGTCAAGTGTTGGAATTTAATTTCAAACCCAGTACCATACCCAACTCCCACGGTGGTAACAACCACAGTGTTTGGCCCAGGAAAGCAGGAAAAATGGGAAACTTCCCAACTGAAAATGAGGGAAAGTTCCTGGGAGAGGAGTGGTACAAAAGCGTTTCCAGGGAGCCCCCAAGGCTCTGGAAGCACCCAGGGACGCAGAGAAATGGAAATATGGGAATATTCAAGCTTTCCTGGCATGAGGGTGAGGATTCGGGGATGCTTGGGATGGTCCTAAGGGCAGAACCTTGCCTTGACATGGGATGTGGCTTTGGGATGTCTGGTGGATATTCCTGTTACACATCCTGGAGGAAATCTCTGGGATGCACTGACCTGCTCATTAAGGCTGAACGAACGAGCTCTAATTGGAGCTGATTCTGAGATGGGGCAGGAGGTGAAGTCCGAGCTCGTTGTGAGTTTTACTGCAGACGGGGACGGGAAATGAGGGAAGGGGTGGAGGACCAGGAGAATTAGGAGTTAACAAACTGCCTGACGTCGCACCTACGGCCCACAGGAGGTCTTGGCATCTCCTCAGCGTCAGGATCAGGGGACAGCCCACGCTGGGAGGAGAATTCCAGTCCGGTCTTCCTCTCCAGAACCCACCCCAGCTCCCTCTGGCACTTAAAACCAGCCAGGCCCCGAAAACCTCCGAGGCACCGCACAACATTTCTGAGCAGCTCTTCCCCAGCTTGGCTGTCTACTGAGGCAAAAGGATATTTTTAAATGCCCATGACACCATTAGCCAAGTTTAGCTTGGCTTCGGGTAAACAAACAGACCAGGCGAATCGTTTGCCGTTCGGGGAGTTAATAGACGGATCCCGAACGCACGGGAACACCACCTACGGATCCCTGCAGCATATGGAACGTGTTGGGAGAGGAGATGCATCTCCGTCCTCCACAACAACAGTCAATAACGCCTATAAATACTCCCGCTTTTTGCCACATATTTGGGTTTTGCTTCGCCGCCGTTCCGAAGGTGGGAGAGCCTAAACAAGCGTGGCTGCGCTGGGGGAGTGGCTGCTCGCGGAACGTGCCGGGATTTCGAGGCACAGTTATGCAGATTTGTTCACACAGCCCCACACTCCCGAGCCTGCACAGATTTCTGACTGCTGCCCGCGACCCCAGCTCGGAGAAATCTATATTTTAGTGCTGCAAACCAGACTGGGAGGCTTCTTCTTGCTGACTGTGCTGAAAATCCAGCTCCAGGCTGCTGACAAACACCTTTTCCTTGCTGTAAAGTCCCCCCACTCTTCTATAAAGACAACAACCAACAAAGTCAGTGTTCTGTGGGAAGCTAAAATCCAAATTTCTCCCCTGGACATTGAAAGAGTGGGATAATGATGGCAATAAGCTGCCAGGAACTACGAGCCAGATAAATACAGAGGCTTTTCTTTTCCCCTTGCAGCTCCTGCTCCCATCCCAAGCAGGAGCAGCTCTCGGCCCGCAGCCGAGCAGCTCCGACCTCAATCATTCCACGATTCTCCAACACCTTTGTGTTTTGAAAAATCCCGATGAAATGTCAACAAGAAATAGCGTGGGGGTTTAAAACCCAACTGCTCGTTATGAGAGATGTAATTTTTAAATTTTTTAATTAATTTTTTTTTAACTTGCACGCATGAGCAGCTACTCAAAGGTTCAGCTCCCCGTGGAATTCTCTTTCCTTTGGCCTTTAATGTCCTTTTTGTGCCTGCACCCACCAGCACTGCACACTCAACAACCTCATTCCTTCTTTTGACATTTCTCTTTTAATGTGCTTTCTCCCACAGTTCCACAGAGCAGGCCCCACCCTCTGTTTAACAGGAGGTTGGTTCACAAACAACTGGTTTTGCTACAAATAACCAGAAATAGGAGGAAACCAGGTCGATTTGGTGGGAATATTTTTGGCAGTGCTTCTGCAGTGATCGCATTCCACGGCACACAGCTCTTACACCAACCTAGCCCGGAAGTCCTACAGGGTATTTTCCTCCAGAAATCCAATTAGTATTAATTGGAGCCACATCCATGTTTTGAAAGAGAAACACACGCTAAGAAGTGACTTATCGGGGTGGGATTAGGCACCTACACCAACTACCAAAACGTGAGGGTGGTGATACACACAAGGCAGAATTCCATGCTGAGATTATTCCCTCCTCAATTCCCTGTGCTCCGGGATGAGAGCCATCAGAAGTTGCTCTTGCCCTTGAAATGATCTCTTTATAGAAAAACTTTCTTCAGTCATCATCAGATTTTCTTGTCATTTCTCTAATCAGCACATGCTGCTGGAAAACTAATTTGGGGGAAAATACATATATATATCCACAGACATTAAAATCCACCTGCTGACTATATATAGATATACTTAACATTTCAAAGTAAATGATACAGCCACACAGAAGAATCTCTTCATGGCTTTCAGACCCTTTCTGCTAATAAATCACTAATTCTGAGACTTTATTCATGAAAAACAGAAGGGGAGAGAAAATGAGTCTGGTTTATTTTAGGAAATGTAAAGGGAAGGATGTGACAATGGCTCTGGAATGTCTCCCTGACTTTCCAGAAGGGTTTATTTCAGGCTTTGTTGGAAAACATACCAGTACAGCTTGAAACTGGGCTCTGTGACAGTGTCTGGTGTGAACTGATACTAATTTTGGATTTTTTTTTAAGTTGATTGTTGTTAAAAAACTCTTCATAGGGCAGGTAAACATCCAACCAAGCCACCAGAACATTGGCTGCTGTGTTTTCAAACACCGAGAGGACAAAACAATATGAAAAAAAAACCTAAATACCTACATTGATGTCCCTTCTTAAAACTGAGGTTCAGAAATTAGTCCAGAGACCTTAAGTGAAGTTAAAATTTAAAGGAAGTAAAGGAAAGTGGGAGTGGGGCCGTAACATCGGTCAATTGTGATTGTATTTTATACAGATATATATATATATATATATATATAGATATGATAAAGAAGGAGAACAGAAAATTTTTCACAAACCACACAACAAGAACAGAAAATCCACGAGGAAAACCTGGAATAATCAATTCCAACTACAACCCATCGATGGGAAATTCCTGAGCAGCAGAAACCTAAAGATGGCAAAATACGGATCCTTTAGGAATTTCTTGCTCGACCTTCACAGAGAAAACCCAAAAAGGCCCTGAACGTAAGTGCTAAATGCAACGTCACCCTGAGATTGTCAGGGACTGCAATAAATAGATTTTTGAACCCCACGTCCAAAGGTTCTGTGATAATAATGAAACCCTATAAAATTCCCCTTCCTTCTGTGTGGTGCCACAAACAAAAAGGGAGGCAAAGAACTCTGGAAAGGAACATTACAGTGTTTGTATTTCTCATGGGAAAGAGGAAAACTGACTCCAAACTCATTTTTAACTGAATTTTTCAAGGCACGGGACTCTTCCCAAAGCTTTTTGCCCAGGCAGAATCAGTAATTCCTCCTAGCAAAGAAAGAATTACTCCACCAGAAATCCTTTAAGGGGGGTAGGAACAGAGACAGCCATTTATTTTTTAGACTAAAACCTGCTCCTAAACATGGGGAGTGTTTCAGATCCAGATTTTATAGCAGAGCTAGATTAAAAATTCTGGAAGTTTAGAATGGAAATGCTGAGAGACCCTAAAATACAGCGACACCAGTGTGTGTCACTATAATAAAGTGGCATTTAGGGCTTTTTTTCTTTGCTAGACTTTGATTCCTGCAAAGGTCACATTTGAATAAAACTATCAGTAAACCTCATTAAAAGTATCAGCTCCGCCAGAAAAGGCCCCTTTTTATTATTTTTTTTTTTAACCCAACTTGCATCGTTTTAAAGAACAAATTCCTGTTCTTACCCAATCTCTCCTCCTGTATCATCCTGGACGGAAATCCACAAAGGCCAGAGGAGGGTGCAGGATTTCCCTGGAGCAGAATTCCCAGCGGATGGAGTGTGGGGCTGGGACACAGAGCCAGGCAAACCCTCTTGGCTCTGTCCCAAGCCTCTTTTCTCCTTGATTATATCCCCACGGGGTGCCTTAGGGAGCTTAAGATCTCCGCGGGATTTCCCAGCAGAAGTAAGGACCACAACCAAAATTCACCATCAGCTTTGCACTAAAAGGAAGCAGATTTCAGGGCGCACCTGCCTGTCTTTGCTTCGCTTGCCTTTCCACCAGAATTTGGTCATTTATCGTGGAAAAGTTATTAAGAGTTTGTTTTAACCTGTGGAAGGAGCGAAAGTTCTGCCTAAAATTCAGTTTGATGAGCGCTCTCAGCTGGAAAATTCAGCAGAATTCAGAATTTAGAACTTAGAACGTAGAATTTAAAGTTCAGAATTTAGAGTTTAAAATTTAGGATTCAGATCTCCAAACCCAGCAGGGTTCCTTTTCCCAACAGGCTTCCAGTATGTGGGGATTTAACACAAAGAAATTTAACCATGGCCATGTGGAAATCAGCACTTATTTTAGGATGCCTCAACCCAGGGATAAATCCCCAGTCCTCAGCTCCCTCACCATCTAAAGAAGGAGACAAATATCAGGGAATGACTCCCAGGAGCTGGTGGGCTGGATGGAATATCCCAGGGCAGTTCAAAACCAAACCAAACCAAAAAAAAAATCCCACATATAGAACTAGTACACAAATTCTGGTGATTCTTTGGCTTCTTCCTCTAAGGATTTAAATAATACCAGTTTAAAATATCCTATTTTCATATGGAAATTATGGAACCTGCAATGAGGGAAGGCACAAAATGCACCCCTTCTTATCACTGCTCCATGTGCCACTCCCACAGTGCTTTCTCCCGAGTGGGAATGCTACAGCTGGAAAAGAAGGATTCACAAATGCAAAAGCAGGGTATTTATGGATCAGGGGTGGGAAAAAAATTCCTACCTATGTATGTTGAACTCAGAATTTGCTGTGTACAACATTCTTAGGAAGTAGAGGAGAGTACTTTTTAATTTTGTATAAATTACCTGAACCTAAAAGCAAATATCTGTCCTTGCTGGCTCAATCCCACTGCGGAGTTATCTGCAATTCCCAGCCCTGGAAGTGTCCCAGGCCAGGCTGGATGGGGCTTGGAGCACCCTGGGACAGTGGGAGATGTCCCTGCCCATGGCAGGGTGGGACTGGATGGGCTTTAAGGTCCCTTCCAAGCCAAACCGTTCTGGGCTTCCGTGATTCCACAATCCCACGATTCCATCCCTCCCAGAAGTGTCATAAAAGGTCATTTGAGACTTTGCACGAGGAGGCTCAGGCTGAGCCCCATTCACCGTGCACATCCTCGGCTGTGTGGGGCGTGACGGGCTCACAAAAACCTCCCAGGAAGAGAAATAAGGAATCACGAGTCTCCAAGTAAACCCAAAGTCATGGGATGATCCCTTTGATTAATTAAGGAATACATGGAAGCTCTGCCTCCCACATGAGTGGCTGCTGCTGGTTTTGCAGATTTTGCACACCCTTTTTGTCCTTTTTTGCTGTCCCCAAGCAGGGATTGTTCTGTGCTCTGTGCTGGGCTCTCACCCACTTCCCCTGCCACGGGGAGCTGCTTTTTCCACACTCCCCAAGGGAATCCTGCTGACCATCTCAAAGGGACAACTCGCCCCTCGTGCCTCTCTCCTCACGCCTCTGCCACCACCCCCGCAGAGATGAAAGGTGGAGGCACTGGAAGCCAGGGACCAGTGGTTCTTGATGGTATCAGGAACAGCCCCAGATGGCTCAGTGGGCAAAGACAGGCGACTCCTGTGGTAACCGGGAAATCAGGAGGAGATTCCTGTGGTAACTGGGAAGTCAGGATCTCACCGGGTGATACTCAGACTCTTCTCAAGTCAGGGTCATAAATCACCAGCAGTCCACAAGCGTCGTGGGGAGAATTCTCCTCCCCTGTGGATACAGCTGTGAGAAGCTGTGGCTGCCCCTGGATCCCTGGCAGTGCCCAAGGCCAGGCTGGACGGGGCTTGGAGCACCCTGGGACAGTGGGAGGTGTCCCTGCCCATGGCAGGGGTGGCATGGGATGGGCTTTAAGGTGCCTTCCAACCCAAACCAGTCTGGGATTCTGGGATCTTATCTCATCCCCTTCAGTAGCTACAGCCAGTTCAGTTTTTTCACCCCCCACATTTATGTTTAAGTTCAGCACTATTTCTAAATTTCATCTGCAGGATCTCTAAGTCATTTCAAGATAAAGATAATTAACAGTGCTCCCAGAACATGTATCCTTTGCTTCGCATAAACTCTCTGCAAGTAATTTTTCCCTTGATCTCTCTCTTAAAGGTTCTCTTTCACAGATAGATTCCATCTGCATTAGGCTATTTTTTCTTTAATATTTTTAATTAATAAACACTTGTCTACAAGCTGAGTGGCCTCATTTTGTCATTTCTTGCTTTTCTTTTAATTTGTACGGTTTCCTGCTTGCTTTCTGCCTTTCCTGTGCTAATTACCAAGAGCTGGTAATCAACTTTGGGTTTGGTTCTGGTCAAGACAGAGGGAGCAGACTCAGCTCCCAGCATTCCAGGCCTGGAGCCAGCGGTGACTCTGGGAGAGGAGGCAGCTGATACCAGCTCAGGGCTTTCTGATAAGAGGCCCCAAGTTGTGCTGGGGTGTGGGGAGATGGAGAAATCCCACGGTGACACAGCCCAGAGAGGATCGCCAGGACAGTGCAGCACGGAGTTACACCCAGGCCGTGCCAGGAGAGAGTGCTCCTCACAGGGACACACTTGGAGAATCAGGGAACTGTGGGATGGTTTGGGCTGGAAAATGCCTCAAAGATTATATTGTCCCACCCTTTCCCATGGGAAGAGACACGTTCCTCCATCCCAGAGTGCTCCAGCCTGGCCTTGGGCACTGCCAGGGATCCAGGGGCAGCCACAGTTTCTCTGGGCACCCTGTGCCAGGGCCTCCCCACCCTCCCAGCCAGGAATTCCTTCCCAATATCCCACCTAAACCTCCTCTCTTTCAGTTTGCATCCCTTCCCCGTGTCCTGTCACTCCATATTACACATATACAGCACATATGCTTCGGATTTCCCTGTTTTTCCAACTGCAGATAATCACTGACATTCCATAATCCCTCCCACTCGCCCGGAGTGAAACTCAGCTATTCCATTAAAAGTGCACATCCTTGTAAATGTTTCCGGATTGCTGCTGCAAGGGAGCTTTTAATAAATCCACTCCCAATAGCTGTGAATGCTAATAGAAATAATCAATTCAGCACTTAACACTTCAATCACAAGACATATTTTTAGCCTATTACTGATAGCCATGTTATAAAAACAGAAGTCTGTTCTGTTCCTTGCTTTTCTGGTGGAAACGGTGCCAGAAACAAGCAAAGAATTGAAGCTTTTTCTTCTTATTTACTTGCTGTATCTCAGACTGAAATAATAACACAGAAGCCCCACTTTGGCTCCACTGTTGTCTTGGTGAGTGTTTAGAACGTCAGGCTGGCAACAAGGTAAATATTTAGTGATTACTTGGATTCTCTTCAGCAGTGATATCCTCTGAATTTAATTTTTTGGGTGATATTTGAAACCATTTCAAACCCAGCTTGAAGTTTTATTCCATCACGTCTCACCATTTTTTTTTTTTTTTGGTTTTCCTTCTCGGAAACTGATATGAAAAAACCACGAGCTTTTGTTTTCTGGAGGTTTCTTAACCTGCTTTTTCCACACATAAATACATATGTGAATGTGTCACTTTAATTAGGAGAGCTTAATATTCAGGGCAGCTGAACTGCCTTGCGCAAGGAAATGACTCTTGCGGCAATCATTGATTCTCTCTGCAGCCCCATCTGCATCTTGATCCCAACCAGGAGCTTAATTACAAACATGTGACGTGTTGCACTGGAGTCAGGGAGATCTGGACAATCCAGAGCAGAGCTCAAGGCAGCGAGGGGTGTTTCGGTGTCCTGTAAGGATCTAAAATACGCTTGGCAGCCCTGGCAGCGCCTGGGATGAATTCCCCCTGGTTTGAGATGCTTTTATCCCAAACCAACGGGCTGTGCGCAGGTCCAGCTGAACAAGGCACACCCGGCCCGCAGGGCAGAGTGAAAACTCAGAAGTTCAAGAAGGAAAAGTTCCTCAGGAAGAAAATTCTACAGGCAGAACCACAGTTCCAACGGAGCCCAGTTGCCCAAGCAAGGATCCTTTGGATGAAAGGCAATTCACACTTTTGGTTTGAAATTTGTCGTGAGAAAAATGCAAACAATCACATTTACTCAAATTTGGCCTCTCAGTACTTGAAGGGGACTTAAAAAGAGATGGAGGGGGACTTTTTACATGGGCAGAGAGTGACAGGACAAGAGGGAATGGATTCCAACTGAGAGGAAGTTTAGCTTGGATATTAGGAAGGAATTCTCGGCTGTGAGGGTGGGGAGGGGCTGGAACGGATTTCCCAGAGAAGCTGTGGCTGCCCCTGGATCCCTGGAAGTGTCCAAGGCCAGGCTGGATGGGATCAGCCTGGGGCAGTGGAAGGAATCCCTGCCGTGGCAGGGGTGGAATGGGATGAGTTTTAGGGTCCCTGCAAACCCAAACTTGTCTGCGGCTCCGTGAACGGATCAGAAGTTTCGTGGCATTACTTTTGTCATGTTCCCTCTGCATAACGAACCCAGCCCCTTCCAAAGCAGGGACACTCTCCATGTGCTCCGGGATCGAGGCCAAAACTCAGAGCCTTCGGAGAAAGAAACAAGATTAATCATTCCAGGGATGCTGCCTGCCTCATCTCTGATCCATTTTTATTGATTACTGTAAGTGAACAGCTACAAACAATTGATACCGAGATCGTAACCACGAACAAATAAAACTGCAGGGGGGAAATAAATTTAAACAACCTTCAACCAGAAAAGCCCTGGGGTTTTTTTTGTTTGGTTGGTTTTTTCCCTTTTTTGCTCTTAAGTTTGAACGTGGTGAAGCACTGCCTGAAATAACTCTTAGTGCACCAGAAGGCCCAGAGCTCGTGAGGCTGAATTACACCCGAGGCATAAATGCATTCCCACTCTCCCCGTGCCTCGTGGCGTCAGGAGTCTGACTCAGAGCCCTTAAGTGCAGCGAGGTCAATGCCAGCGCTCACGAGAGCGTTCAGCCGCTCTCCCAGACATTTTAATGTATCTATTAAATTTCTGCTTTATTAACCTTAGCTAAAACCCACGGTAATAACCCCGCGTCAATTAAGGCGGTTCCACGATTCCTAGACGAAGTCAAGAAGGAGGAAAGAAGGGAGAGGGGAAAAAAAAAAAAAAAAACCAACGAAAAAAGCAACGCATTTGCTTATTTTATTATTATTTGCAATCTGGGCAAGGAATGGATCTGACTGAGGAGACTGGGATTGCCATCTCTGACTGGGATTGCCATCTCAGAGGGCAAAAATCAGGAAAATGTTTGGTGCGCGTTTTCTTCCCCGGTTACTTTGCTGGGGGCTGACTGAAAGCTCAGCCCAGATTAAAAAACTACCAGGAAAGGGGAAGTGAGGAGCATCAAACCCCCATTTGACACAAAACTCTGGGGATGTGTTTCTTCTCCTCTTCACCTTTTTCCATGGAAACATCACCTTTTGCAATTGCTACCCTGGCTAAAACAGAACTTGGGCCTGAAAACTGTTTATCAAGAGATTATAAAGAATTTATCCTGTCAAATTATTATAATTATCCTTTGAGCACGAGATTTACTCCACAGAATGCTGAAAAAAAATCACTCCCCTCCTGAATCTTTTCTTCCTAGCCTCACAGAACCAGAGAATCCTTGAGTAATTTGGGTTGGAAAGGGTCTTAAAGCTCAGCTCATGCCAACCCCTGCCATGGAGCACCTGTGAAGGGAAAATGGGATTAAAGGACAGGAGTTTCATATGGACAAGATTCTATCCATGAACTTGCAGAGAGGCCCTGAGATGTTGAAATGTTGCCCTTTCCGATATAATTGCAGTTTAACATCTGGGCCATCTGGAATTATTTATTTAGGCATCATAGTTGTTGCTGTTGCTATTTAAAGAACCCCTCTGTAAATTCAGGAAATGCTGTACATATGCAAAGGTCCCCTAGAAATATAAGGAAATCACTTTCCGAGTTCCTGGGAAGCTTTCCTGCTGATTTTCCAGTCCCAGAGGAGCACTGGATTTCTGTTTCACCCAGTTCCTTTGCCAGCAGTCAGTATTCCACTCTCTGTAACTTGTCCAATAATTCCAGTGTGGTTTCATAAGTGATTCCCAAAACTGCAAGAGGCACTGCGAGGAAGATTTGGCTTAACTCAGAATTCTTGCATAACCAAGCCTGAAAAATCCAGAGTTTTTCTTTAATTTCCTGTAAAGAAGCTACTTCCAAGAATAAGCACGAAAAATCAGAAATTTGGTAGGTGATAGTGACTCTGGGGACCTCTTTCAGCTCTGAAAGGGACTTTAGGGACCATTTAAATGCATCTGCTTGTTGGGCAAGTACTCAAAGAAGGAGTAAAAACGACTAAAAATAGAAGATTCCTAGAGTAAACGCAAAAATAAACGGTGCCTTTTATGACACGAAAACTTGGCCAAAACATTTCTTAATATTCCTCTGGTCACACCACTTCTCACACACAGAATTTAATCGTGAGTTAAAAATAAGACATGGAGAATCTCAAGCTACAATTTTAATTTTTTCCTTAAAACCATCGGGACAAGCGGCTCTGATTTAAGAGGGAGCAGAGTTCTTGTGCTCCACTTCACGGCCAGCAGGAACGCGGGGCTCTGTGCAACAAAAAACACTCCCTGACCTTAGAGAGGTGCATCAAAACCACAATCTCCTCCAGATGATGCTCAGCCAAAGACAAACCCCTCAATTTGAGGAGCTGTTTAAAATTAAACCAAATTAAAAAATCCTGGTGCTATCGCTGCGTACCTGAGCCAAAAGTACAAAGATGACAAAAAACCCCACCACTCTTTTCTTTTTTTTTAAATTAACAAGTGAATCAGAAACAGTCAGACTCAGCACTCTAATTTCCTCATTTCCTATAATTAACTGAGCTTTCAACACCTCTTCTAATTTACTGATGATTATCTTTTTATTCACCAATCCAGATTAGAACATAACTGACATTCTTTGCTACCCACTGGCTCAGATGTTCTCATCTTTCTGCCTCGAAAGATAACAAGGACTTGTTCCTCAGTGGATTTATTTTCCTTCCCTTCTCCCATTCCAGATGTCCTGGGAAACCAGAAATCCTTAAAAACCCCCCCAAAAGTTGCTTTTCTCTGATCCCTGCACATTAATTTTTCCCAGAACCAGCTCTTCGCTCCTCTTCATCTGAATCAGGTTTAGTTTTGCAGAGGGGTTTGATCAACCTGTTGCTCCTCTCTCCTGCACTAATGGAGCAAATTGTTCGTGCTTTGACGCAGCAGTTTATATATCTGCTAAAAAAATGAACCGTGGCACCAGGACTGGAGTTATCCAGGTAATTCCCACAGCTCTTGTTGACGAGAAGAATGGGAGAAAGAACAGGAACATAAGAAATTCA
Organism: Gymnorhina tibicen; assembly: GCA_013399875.1. Taxonomy (NCBI): domain Eukaryota; kingdom Metazoa; phylum Chordata; class Aves; order Passeriformes; family Artamidae; genus Gymnorhina; species Gymnorhina tibicen. The sequence continues at coordinate 6,968,462 of VXAZ01005100.1, forward strand.
TAGCAAAAAATAGAAAACAAAACGTTTCTTAGAATTAGATGTTTCGCTTGGTTTTTCAAGTGTAACAAATATTATCTGATTTTTTTTTTTTTCCCCCTCTGTTTGAAAAACCCCGCAGGACTTTCTTTATCCCCGTTTTTCCCATGGCAGTACCCAGGTGCCTGTTCCCAGAACCCCCCAGACTGGGAATGATTTCCCTGCCTGCCCAGGCAGCGTTTCTGCACTCAGGAGCTGACGTGCAGCATCAGCTCCTTCCATTGCTGCTGATCTCCCGGGATAATCAATTGCAAACCAAGAAAATCTTGTCTCACAAGATCCTGGCCCAGCCCACTCCAAAATGAGCGTTCCCACCTCTGCTTTTCCAGCTTCCCTCTGCTATTTTGACACTGCTGTTCCTCCAGGACGGCTTGCACGCCTTGGTCCCCCAAATATTTTTTTAGGCAACCTCAGAATACTGGATGAGATCCCCCAGTTTTTGTGTAACACAGGGATGTAACCGAGGAACTACAAGCAGCTTTAATAGGGAATTTCTGAGAATAAAAGCGGGTAATTTTCCAAGTTTTAGGAACAATCCTCCAAGAACCACCAAGCACTTTGTCACACATGAAGGATGGATAGCTGAGCACACGTGACGTTCCTAGAGACCCGACAGCCAGTGCTTAGGACGAGGATCAGTTTTTCCCTCTCCATCCCCACGGCAGGGACCATTTGGACTCCTGCAGTGGGAGCCTCCCCAGCTCCTCGTTTCACCCAGGGAATATCTAAAAGTGATCTCAGCCCTATCTCCAACCCCATCTGCAGGCACTCACCTGACTCCTCATGAATCAGATAATTTACTGGGGTTTCTCACCTGATTTAACCTGTTCTGTTCTCCAGGCTGTAATTACTGGGTTGTTACCACACACACTCCCTGAACAGCTCGTGTGCTTTGTCAGAATTCCTGACAGTCGGGGAAGTGGCCTGGGGACCCCTCTCTCCCCTCTCCACAGCGCTGCTCTGGCTGCTGTGTCCACACACAGAAGCTGCTGTATTAATGACTCACAGATGGATTTATTTCCACCAGTCCCAGAATTCAGCCTCTCTCTCCCAAATCTCCTTGGGAACAGAGAGGAGCAAGCTTCAGGTGCTTTACGTGAGGGGTGAACACTCCACAGGCTCTGCACTCTGCCACAGCCAACACCAACACTTTTAATGGATGGCATCATTAATATTAATCGCTTTTAAAGCCTTCACACCCAGACTGTGCCTGTGTTGAGAAGCTCTTTCTGCATAAAATCCACTGCAGTTGTGGTTCCCTGGGGCTTTGCTCACCTCCTTCCCCTGGGCCATCCTCACCCTCACCTCCACTGCCAGGCCCTGGCCACACATTCCTCCTAAATGGAACTAGAATTGTTCTCAGAGTTACTCAGCATCTCCCTCTCTCCCCGAATCTCCCTCGTGTTGTCTCCAAGACTGATTTCCACCTCAGCACAGCCCGTAAGCCAGACTCTGCCTGCCTTTCCCATTGTTCAAATATATATTTTACATTTCCTCTGCCGCTATTCCTCACACGTGGAAATTATTTCCTGCACAAGGTACCCAGCTGCCCTCTTCCAAATCCTACACGGAGATTTTCCTTTGGGTGTTACCTACTTCAAAAATGATGTTTTTCTTAAGCCCCTGCCTGCCAAATGGATCCATTTCATCCCAGTGCTGCCAGGGGCTTCCCTTTTCTAGTAGCTTCGTACTTAAATCATCCCTTAAAACTGAATTGCCATATCCAGGGGACACTTTTAATCCAAAATCTGAACAAAACGTTGCAGAGCAGCCCATGTTCTGTAACTTCACTCCCCAGTCACTGCAGTTAGAGAAACAGTAAAAGTGAACAATAAAAAAGTGTTTGGGGGGGGGGTTGCTGGCAGTTTTCTAAGCAGAAATACAAATTTAACAAGAAGTTAAAACGATTTTCAGTACCAGAAACAGATTAAAACTAAAGCCATGCAAAGTGTCAGAGAATTCAATTTATACTTCATCATATTCATAGAATCNCCAGGGGCAGCCACAGCTTCTCTGGGCAACCTCTGCCAGGGCCTGCCCACCCTCACAGCCACGAATTCCTTCCCAGTGTCCCATCCATCCCTGCCCTCTGGCAGTGGGAAGCCATTCCCTGTGTCCTGTCCCTCCATCCCTTGTCCCCAGTCCCTCTCCAGCTCTCCTGGAGCCCCTTCAGGCCCTGGAAGGGGCTCTGAGCTCTCCCTGGAGCCTTCTCTTCTCCAGGGTGAACATTCCCAGCTCTCCCAGCCTGGCTCCAGAGGGGCTCGAGCCTGGGAGCAGCTCCATGGCCTCCTCTGGACTGGTTCCAGCAGCTCCACGTCCTTCTTACATTGTTATGCTCGTGTTTCTCCAGCTTTTAACAGATTTATTCCTAGGACAGCTACAGCATCTCCTTACTGGCACCTAACTTAGAGTAACCAGGAGCTGGCTGGGATCCTCCTCCTCCTCCACTAACCTCTGGAGCTCCTCCCTCCAGTCTGCAAACCACGGGAGTAAAAGCAGAAGTGGGAATATCCAGTATTCCACTGTCCATCCGTGCACATTCCGGAACAAATAACGGCCCTGGTGTGGAACCCAGACCCCCACTGCACTGCTGGATTTCCTGCTGCCCTTCTGTGCCCACTGGGAATATTTACATGTTTGGGGGGTGCCGTGGTGCCCGTTGGGTTCTGCTCTGGGCGATTGGCAATCGCAGTCCCTGGGGTGTGTGTAAACTCCAGGAACAATAACCAAACAATGTCTCTCGGTTTATGACTAAAGGAAATTCTTGGCGCTGGCAGCTCTCTGCTGTATTTACTGATTTTACAGTGTAAACACATATGTTGCAAGACAGATGGACCTTTCCCCCCAGCTTTCGGCAATGGGTGTCTCATCAGGGAAGGGATTAAGAAGATCTGAAAATCTTTAAACAAGGTTTCACGGCCCCGGCCACGGGCGGCCCCGCACAAAGGCCGGGATTATTGGACACAAAGGGCCGTGCTCCCAGGGAGCAGCCAGGCCACACTAAACAGATCATTCAGCAGTGTTTTAATTATATTACAGAAAAGGGGTTAACAATAGATTTTACTATCAACTGCAGCCAGGTGGCTTTGCAAGACAAAGTTTTGGCTTTTCAGTCCACATCCGTGCTGTGAACAACAGTGGGGGCTGTGATTTCACAGACAACAGCTCTCATCTGAAACGCCTTGTGCAGCACAGCCACGACATCAAATTGTCTTTGACTCATTTTCCAGGAAAATAGAGTGGATTTTATAGAAACAGAATCCGTGGGTTTGGGGGTAAAACAAAATTCACGTCAAGATGCTCAGAAATTCGACAGAGAATAAAGTTTTTAGCCTCAGTCTTTGTTTGATCAAAGGTCTGTTGGGATATTTGTCCAATGAAAGTCCACGTTATGACAATCAACTTTCTTTTTTAACTGGGCAAAACTCTGATGGGGCAGAACGATCTCAGTCTATGAACAAGAGGCTGATAAACCCCTGAACCTTATCTGGGATCAGTTTTTCTTCCAAGGAATTGCAGGAATCATCATAGTTCCTGTTTCTTCTTAAAGTTTTTTCACCAGCAAGAACGTATTATTCTGTGTTTGGCTAAGGAAGGCTCCACACCACCTCACCATCACCAGGTTCCCGTCTTCATTGCTGGCTCTGGCAGAGAATTACACCCAGAATTTTTATTCCTGTTTTGTGTTTTATTTTGAGGAGTATTTTTGTTACTTTCAGAGACAGAAGCTTTAAAATTACATATGGTAGAACTAAAAAAGCCTCTGTTTTAATGAAGTTACGAAGATCTGCCTGGAATAGCTACAATCTTTCCAAGGCAAAAAACCACCAGCAGCAAAGTAAAGCTGTGAAATGACTGGAAAGACGAAGGGCATAAGACTTTTGACTCATATTTTGGAAGTTATTCCTTAATTTTTCCTGCAAGGCTGGGTTAAGGAAGGTAGGAAGGATGGGCGTGGAAATAGGTGGGACAAAAAAGGAAACGAGGGGGCAAAGAGGAAGAGAGAAGCACGAAGAGCAATACAAAAAAAAAAATCTCTTTTTCCCAGCTAGCAGAAGCTGACGAGATGAAGGAACGAGTGATTTCCTGGAGGAAAACAAGCTGTTCTGTTCGGTTTGGGCTGTGGGATGAGATGAGAGCTCTGTTAGGGGGGTGCTGCACATCCCTGCCACATCCCCTTGCACAACAACGTGTCCGACCATGGCTCTCACATCCCAGCCTCCAACCCGCTTTGGGGAGCTCTGTGGAGAGGCTGGGCTGTGCCAGGGGCAGGGGCAGACAGCTCTGCCCCACCGCTTCTCCTCTTCCTCCCCGATTTCCCCCGGCAGTCCCGTTCCCAACGCCCCTCTCCTTTCCTCCGAGCCAGCAAAGCCCTCCCGCAATCAAAACCTCGTTTTTCAGCACGGGAACTCGCAGAACAGCAAACCTCCAGGAGCAGGGGGTGCTGAGAGCTGACTGGCATTCTCATATGTTATGGATGAGCACGCTCCCTAATGCTACTTAAAAGATTTAACGTCTGATATTCTCCTAACGAGATTAAGGGGACAAAGAATTGAAAACAAGGGATGTTTACAATTACTGGCACCTGAAGAGCCAGTGATGTCACATGGAAAAATAAACTTTCCACCAGAGATGCATTTCCTGGGCAATGTGAGCGTGTTCAGCTCTCGTTTGTCTGCTTGTGCCCATTTCAGTGCTGGAATGGAGAGGAGAAATTAATGCAACAACGGGGTCAATCATCAGCAATTAGCAGACGAGCACATTTAAATGATGGTAGAAATCCAAGTGTAGCTGGGAAGCAAAAGGAGGAAATTATCATTAGGAGCAACCCGTGCTCACCCTTCTCACCTCTCAAACACATCACAGCTCACAGAATGACATTTTCTTTGCCTCCGGACTGCACTGCTTTCCCCTGGCACACCAAGACCTCCTGTCCCCACTGTAGCCAACAAATTCTCCAATTCAAAGAGTCCACATCTCTCATCTTCCTCCTTCAAACCTCCGCTTTTTTTTCACTGTGTTATTTTTTCGAAACACAAATTTTGAAAAGGGATGAAATTTCAGATTTCCGAAGTGACAGGCAAAGGAGCAATAAAGTTAAAAAAAAATAGCCACTCGCCTGAATATGCATTACAAAACTCAAGGGAAAAGTTGGATAAATATTTTTATGTTATTTCTGCTCACTCAGTCGTGTTCTACAAATGTGTCTCTGAGTTTTACTCACAGGTACAATCTACAATCCTGCCAACTTTTTGAGAGCATGAAAAGAGTCCCTGCATCTGAAAGCTGGGAATTAATTGATTTGTATATTATTTCAAGGGCTGGATATGGATAACACCATAACTGGAGCTTGGATCCCCAGCCTGAGCGTTCCAACTCCGAGGCTGCAAAACCCAATCATGGAATCATGGAAGAGTTTGGGTTGGAAGAACCCTTAAAGCTCTTCTTGTTCCAAGCCCTGCCACGCCAGGTTGTTCCAAGACTCCTTGTCCCCATCCTTTGGGATCAGCTTCCTGGCTGGCACCTGGGTTTCAGCAGCTCAGCACATCCAGGCCTCACAGCTCTGTCCAGGAGCTCTGCCCAGGGCTTGTGTTTGAGATCCTGCAGATCTTTAGGGAGGGACGAACATTCCAAGAAATCCCTTCACAGGGAGTGCTCTGTAAGGCTCTCACAAAAAAACCTTTCAATTCTTCCTCTGTTTTAAAAAGAAGAAGAACATCCACGGCCTTCAGGTGAGTGTGCTGCTGATCCCAAGTGATGGAGCCTGAGATTAGGCACCACCTTCCAGAGGAGGGATTTCCCTTGTCTGTCTCCAGAGATTTCTCCAAACCTCCCAGGTGACTCCTGGCAGCAGCTGATCCTCCCCCCATGAATCCAAACCCCCGGATGGGACACGTGGCGTGCCCTCCCCAGAGCTGTGCACCTGCATTTCACACCCTGCCAAGCCCATCCCTAACCCGGCGCCCCTCACATCCCAGGTATTTTCGGGATCTCCGCGGCTTCAGCACAGGGATTTGTTTCTGTTGTGGTCATTGAAAGCTCAGACCTCAAAGGACGGAATTAGGAAAAAAAACCCCACCAAACAAACCCCTTATTTATTTGTGGAGCTTTGATCCATGCAGTGCTTATTCTTGAAAACCTCTTATCAGCTTCGAGGAGGTAAAATACTGTGATAAGATATGCAGATCTCATTAAGCTAATTTTTATCTCATGCCATCTATGCTTTTAATAGAGAATGCGGTAAAAATACTGAAGGAGAGGAATCTCCTTTCCTTTCTTGTAGATTTTTTTTTAAGTCAGGGAGCTTTGAGGTCACATTTGGAGGCTTCGCTGGGGTTCTGTGTGCACAGCAAACACCAGTGTTTTATTCCTCAGAGGTTAAGAGAGACTGCCAAAGAAAAATTTACTTCTGAACCTGGTTTTTAATAAAAATATTGAACTCGAGAAACAGAGCTTGGCAAGCGTGACAAACAAAAACAAGCACACAAGAAAATGACACCTTTCCCAAAGGGCCAAACTAAAATTGAATCTCCTGAAAATACAAAGACTGCTCTCAAAAGCAGTTTTCCAACTGCTCCTCAAACCAGTCTTTCAGTGTCTTAATACACATTTTAGCTGCCGTGTTTAAACATCTGCTTCACTGATGATATGGAAATGAAAGAGCTCAAACCTTTAAATTAGTCATACCAGGCTCTTACCTGTTAGTGATGTGTCACAGCGCCGGTGCACGGCACAACTGCCTCACATTCAAATCATGGAATGGTTTGGGTTGGAAGGGAGCTCAAAGCCCATCCAGTGCCACCCGTGCCATGGGCAGGGACCCCTCCCACTGTCCCAGGCTGCTCCAAGCCCCATCCAGCCTGGCCTTGGGCACTGCCAGGGATCCAGGGGCAGCCACAGCTGCTCTGGGCAACCTCTGCCAGGGCCTGCCCACCCTCCCAGCCAGGAATTCCTTCCCAGTATCCCACCCATCCCTGCCCTCTGGCAGTGGGAAGCCATTCCCTGTGTCCTGTCCCTCCAGCCCTTGTCCCCAGTCCCTCTCCAGCTCTCCTGGAGCCCCCTCAGGCCCTGGACGGGGCTCTGAGGTCTTCTTGGAGCTTTCTCCTCTCCAGGTGAGCACCCCCAGCTCTCCCAGCCTGGCTCCAGAGGTGCTCCAGCCTTGGAGCCAACTCCATGGCCTCCTCTGGATTCTCTCCAGCAGCTCCAGGTTCTGCCTGTGCTGGTCCCAGGGCTGGGGCAGCTCTGCAGGTGGGCTCTCACCTGGGCAGGGCAGAGGGGCAGAATTCCCCCTTTCCTGCTGCCCACACTGGGATCAGCCCAGGGCACAGGGGGTTCTGGGTGCCAGAGAACACGGCTGGGACATGTCCAACTTCTCCTCAACCAGCAACCCCAATTTCTTCTCCCCACAGCTGCTCTCCTTCTCCACCCACCCGGCGTTTGTGCTGGGATTCCCTGATCCCTGGGCAGGACCAGCACTTGGTGCCCCCTCTCCAGCCCGCCCGGGTCCCTCGGGATGCCCCATCCCTCCCCTCCGGCCGTGACCTCACACAGGGAGGTTTTGGCTGCCTGGCCCTGGGCTGTGGCCACCAACTCCCCCTCACTCTCCCGATGGTTTTGTGCAGCAGGTTCCCACCTGGGCACACCTTTGCTGCAGCTCTGCTCCCGCCCCTGCCCCAGGAGAACGATTTGGGCTTAAAAATGTCCTTGCAGAAGGCAGAGAGTTCCCAACTGCAAATATAAAGTGGAAGACGCTGTTCAAAGTTCAGAGCTGCCATCCTGGCACTTGCCCTTTCCCTAATCCAGTGCAGTCAGGACCTCTCACTGCGTTAATGTTTTCTCTCCAGAATCATTATAATGAACAACCTTTATAAATAATACATATCCTCTACTCCCTTTTGTTCTGTGGGGACAATTCCTCCTCATAAAACATCACAGATGACAGAAGAGAATCAGGATTTGAAAAGATTTAGAAAAACTCAAGCATCAGATAGAGGATTTTCACCTAATAATGTATTTTTTTGTATTTAATTTAAATACTTAGTATAATGCTATTTTGTTATAAAACACCCATGCTGTACATATTAAAAAATTACTGGTCTCAAGCTCATCTCTTTTATGTTCTTTCTGTCAACAACCAGACACATTTTGCCTCTTCTTTCACAAAGCCATTTCAAGAAATGTCATTATTCTCCAGTCATAGCCCACAACTTCATTATCATTGTCAGTCTGCTCCTTGAATATTTATCTCTGGAATTTTCTTTCACTTCAGTGGTACAGAGGGACTTGGAGGGGTGAAGATGAAATTCAGACCTTTTTGTCACCTTTTTTTGTATTGTGAGGGGTTCATTTCCAAATACCCCAAATGCACAAAGACACAAATAGCCCTTGAAAGGTTTAAAATGACCCAAGTCCACATTTACTGAAGTTTATGAATTATTTCTGCCCCAGTTACTTGAAAAGACGCCGTGCCTGTTTACAACTTGTTCAAAACACACTGATCTATATCCAAGATTTTTTCCTCAAAGCACAAACCCGTAAATCCAGCAGCAGGGATTGAGCTGTATTTATTGGCAATAAACACACAGACACGGGGCTGTGTGGTCCTTGCATGTCACCATCACAAATAAGGACAGCACCAGAAACTGAGGCAAGAAGTATTTGCATGTGCAAATCCCAGTAGGGAAAATATTTTTAAAAATGGAGATTCCTGGTCAGGAGAACAAAGTGGGGTCTGCTACAAGTTACTGGGAGATATTTAAGTTACAGAACACCAAGCATCTACTTTCAGCCATTCATTGCTCTGATATCTCTAAACCACGTCTGCGCTCCCACTCGGATTTTGACAGAATTAAGGAAAATAAAAGTACAGATAAAAGCAAAAAACCATTAAAAATGGAACTAATGACCAGAGAAGCTGTGGCTGGCCCTGGACCCCTGGAAGTGTCCAAGGCCATGCTGGAGCAGCCTGGGATAGGGGAAGGTGTCCCTGCCCATGGCAGAGGGTGGAATGGGATGGGCTTTAAGGTCCCTTCCAACCCAAACATTCGGGGATTCTCTGTTCCCATGAACTGCAATAAATACGGATGTTCCCATTCTGGCTTCACCACACTCAGGTTAACAATTGCAAACCAGGCTGCAACAAAGTGATTTAATAACTTATTTAGTAATTGGTAACAAATAAAAATAATTCCTAAATAGAGTTGTGTGTACATTTCTGGAGCCATCTGCCATATATAAAGAGCTGGGTGTGTTTGGAGCATTTTCCCAGAGCAATCTCATCTGTCTTGTTGTCTGCAGCCTTAAAGAGTTGGATGACTAAAACCGAAATCTATAAATAAAGATTTTGTACAGTTTTTAAATTTATACTCTGGAGCTTTTCATATAATACAGCTTTTCTGTATTCCGCAGCTTCCTACATTCTGCTTTCATACTCCACACGAATTCTATCACACAGCTTCTCCGGAATCTGAATCCGTTTCAGGCAGAAATGAGAATAAGAGGAGAATCATGGAATCACAGCAGCCCAGAATGGGTTGGGTTGGAAGGGACCTGAAAGCTCATTAATTCCACCCCTGCCACGGCCAGGGACACCTTCCCCCCTCCCAGTGCACGGAAAATCCCGCTATGCAAAGGCAGTGTCCAGAAAGGAGACTGAGGAGCCCTGCGACTTTATTCGGATAAAGGCAGAGGCCACGGGGGCACAGCCCGCGGGATTTTCTCTCTCGGGGTTTCGGAGGGCGCAGCCTCCTTTATCCCAAACTCCCGGCCGCACGTGTCCCTCTCCCTTTGTCCCTTGGCTGAGGTACCGGGAGGGTGCAGCCTTCACCCCATACACCCGCTTGAAGCCGGCATTTCCCCGCAAAGTTCAGCAGTTCAGCCTTGCGCAGACCCCACTGGTTGTTTCAGGAGCCAGACTGTCCGGGCTCTGCACAAACCTGGGCTGCCCAGAGTCCGCAGGGACATCCGGAGCCATTTCCAAGCCGTTCACCCCCATCCCTACACCCATCGAATGGTCCAGCAAGGGCTCCAGCGAGGTGAGCCCTCGGTACAACCGGAGATGCCGACGCCCTTAACAATCCATTTCCGAAGTTCTCTTTGTCACAAGCGGCACATCCATTCCTTCCCAGGCTCCGTCCTGGTGGCCGCCCGGAGCTGAACCCGGCTGTCCCCCAGCCCCGGCTCGGTCCCGCATTCCCCGCGGGGCCCCAGCCTCTGCGTTTCCACCCCCGGCCTCGGCATCCTCACCATTGAGAAACCCCCCAAAGTCAAACCCAGACCCTCCGCCCTGGCTCCATAATGGCCCGCGGAGGGGTGGGGCTGTAGGAACAATACCTCCCCGTTTTCCCGCTCCTGGAAGCCGGGAATACAAAAGACCTGCAGCCGGCCCTGAATTAGACTGAAGATTTTAAAGATAAGGCGGAGAACTTCCCAGTCCTGCCTGTTTCTCTTTTCTTTCCTTATCACACGGCCTCCCGTTGCTGTTTGCCCCAACCTTATCTCTCCACGCTGCCCTTCAACCAGTCCTTTCCCAAACCAACGCCATATTGCCCGCTCTGGCCGTGGGTGGCCGAGACCCTTTCTCGGCTCCTCTTATTGCCCCCTCTGGGCTTCCATGTCCTTAATTACCTCTGGCAGAATGTGCAAACCATCTCAATGTCCTCCCAAAGGACCCTCGGGAGGTATTTCGGGATCGCCATCCCTATAGCCGAGACCCTTTTCCGACTTTCCTTTGTTGCCCACCATGCGCGTCCTGCCACGTTTTGCTCCCCGAAGTTGTACTCACCGGTGAGATTCGACGAGATCCTTCTCGACCTTCCCTTCCTGCCCCCTCCGGGCATCCATGTCCAGTGGTCCTTTCCTGGGGACTCTCCGCGGACCCCCCTGGTCCGCCTCTCTTCTGTCTCCTGGACAGTCTCGGGTACCAATCAATGCCCGGTGCCGGCCATGGCCGAAGGGAGCTGCTCACCTAAAAACTGGGTGTGGCACCTCCAGCTCCTCTTGCCGTGTGCCGGACCCAGGAGGGGGAAGGATCCTGGATGAGTCCCCATCTGTACGGAAAATCCCGCTATGCAAAGGCAGTGTCCAGAAAGGAGACTGAGGAGCCCTGCAGCTGTATTCGGACAAAGGCAGAGGCCACGGGGGCACAGCCCGCGGGATTTTCTGTCTCGAGGTTTCGGAGGGCGCAGCCTCCTTTACCCCAAACTCCCGGCCGCACGTTGCTCTCTTCCTTTTCCATTGGCTGAGGTACTGGGGAGGTGCAGCCTTCCCGAACCGCCTACCCCATATCCCGCCCTGAATCTGTCATTTTCCCCCAAAGTTCAGAAGTTCAGCCTTGTGCAGACCCCACTTGTCTGTTTCAGGAGCCAGACTGTCTGAGCTCTGGACAAACCTGCTGCCCAAAGTCCGAAGGGACAATCAGAGCCATTTCCAAGCCGTTAACACCCATCCCTTCACCCATCGAATCGTTTGTAAAGACATCAGCACACATCTTCCTTCTCAGTTTGCTCCAAGCCCCGTCCAGCCTGGCCTTGGACACTGCCAGGGATCCAGGGGCAGCCACAGCTGCTCTGGGCACCCTGTGCCAAGGCCTGCCCACCCTTCCAGGGAACAATTCCTTCCCAGTATCCCATCTAACCCTGCCCTCTCTCAGTGGGGAGCCATTCCCTGAGTCCTGTCTCTCCACGGTTAGTGTTAGGGTTAGGGACTTCCCCAAAATCCCTTTCCTGCTTTCCTGGAGCCTCTTTAGGCACTGGAAAGTGCTCCAAGGTCTTCCTGGAGCCTTCTCCGGGCTGGATCACCATCATTCATCACTATTGTTCTGTTTGGATCCCCTTGCAGCTGCTGGATAAAGCCAGTGGCTTTGCAGGGAACACTGACTTAGTTCCAGATGCTGAGAGACAAGAGCAGCACCCACCTCTCCTGGAATTCTAACAGCCAGAGCTTGCCCTGAGAAGTTTCCCCCCAGAATTCCAGGAGCTGGATCCTTCTCCACTACAAGTCTGGATGGATTGGAGAGAGCTGATAACCTCGTCCACAGCCATGGAGAGGATTCCAGGAAAGAGCTTGAGTTAGAATTAAACAATTCACGTGGAAAATGTGTTTGTTTCCAAGGCCACAAAGTGCGCTTCCATCCGAAATGGATTGCTGCAGTTTGGGGGAGTCTGTCCCGGCGAGCTCCAGAGGAGGTGGGATTGGTGCTCCTGGGTGTGTGGAATGCCATGAGCTCAGCTGGCAGGGCCAGTAACCAAAGGAAAGCTCTGGGGTGCTCTGCTTTCCGTGCCTAAACAGATCAGCAGGACAATCCTGCACTCCCTGGCAGTGCCAGCTCCGTGGCATCCATGGGTGAGGAGAGCCCGGCCCTGCTCCCGCCGGGCTTTGTCCCACCCTCCCTGTCCCCCGCAGCAGCCGGAGCACGTCCTGCTCCCACCGCATCCCTCCGTGCTCGGAGATCCTGCGGGGCACAGAAGCTGCTGCTTCTGCAGCACACGGGAGGAACCGTACCCCAAACACGCAGCAGGGCCCGGCAGCAGCAGAAGTGGGTGGCACATTCCCAGGTCAGCTCCCAACGCCTTTGGAGCCACGAGGCACGGCGGGGGAAAGGCCCTCCTGCACCTTCTGTGCCCGGATTCGGGCCCGCAGCGAGCACCGGTGAAGGATAAATACCCCAAACCGGCTGAGCACACACAGGGAAGTCACCCCTGCCCTTTCAGCTGCCATGGCTGAGCTGGGGTTGGGGAGCCCTGAGGTTTTCCCTGATCCCGGGAGCTCGCTGCTCACGGAGGCAGCTCCCTCTTGGATGCAGCCGGAACACAGGAACACATTTTTCCCTGAGCACAGAAACACCTTTTTCCCTGAGCACAGAGGGAACTAAACCCAGAGCCGGTTCCTGTGCCGGCAGTTCCCTTCCCGGGCTGCTCCCGGAGCATCTGGGGCTGCAGCTCCTCCAGGATTCCCGAGTATCGCTCCCAAACGCTGCTCCTGACGGACCCCTGTGCTCACACAATTCCAAGGAGCCCTGCCTGGATTGTCTCTCTAAACTCTCTCTAATTTATCCATTAAATAAACTAAAGAAAGGCTTTGACTCAAATGCTGGCATTAGGGATGATTGCAGAAAAACTAATCAAAGTTATTAATTGATAGCATATTGATGTTATTAATTACCGAGAATGGAATGTATGAATCCGTGTGTGGAATCACTCCAGAAACACACAGATGCATCATCCTCAACAAACCTGGAGTGGCTGCAGTTTTCTCTGTTTATTTATTTATTCCTTCTCTGAAAAGCAGGTATTTTGGGAACACCTCTGGAGTTAATGCATCCTGTTATGAAATGAAGGAGTTTTCCTCTCGGGTTTTGCACACAGGCTCAACCTACTTCCATAATAACTCCAGGAGTTTGTCTGCTCGCTCTGTGCTAGATCAAAGCAGAAAGGCAGAATTCAAGCGCAGGATTTTGTTTCGTTTTTTCCAAGAGCTCCACTAAAATTACCAAAGAAACAACACCCAATAACAAATAACAAAATGCCAAAGAAATAACACAATTACATCCTTTTTTCCCCTCAAATTCTGAAATTAATCCATCATTTAAAAAATATGTCAGAATAAACACTCAGTATTTTTATTTCATATTTACAGTGTGTTTGCATTCTGTCCCTTTGGCTAAAACTGAAGCTCATGTACAGCTCTATTTTTTTTGAATGGTGGGCAAACTTATCACTGTTTTAGTGATAAAGAACTAATACATCAATAGAATTTTATTATTATGTTCCTATAACTTCCTCTGCATGCAACCTGCTGGTACAGAGCAATTGAAATTCAATATTTGATTTTTAAAAGGCAACTCCCAGGAAAACAAACAACACCAACCTTGCACTGTTTAGAAAGGTCACGGGTGAGAGCACTAAAATTGCCAGGAGTAATTCTGGGGCTTGGAAGGAGGAAAATTATTCCCCTTTCTTTGCATACAAATAATAATGGGGGTTTTTCTTCACATAAAACAGAAGAGCAAAGACACCACAACAATCTCTTGAAGCTGTTCTGGAATTCCAGCAACAGCACTTCTCACCACTTTGCAGTGGCTTTACTGAGCTTAAAAATAATTTATCATTTTGTGTGTTGCGATGGATCACAAAACTTTCTGTCTCACCAAAGTGAGGCTGAGCCAGTAGTTCCGGAAAAAAAAAATTCCATTTACATCTTGCAGATATTTTTTGATAACGGCAAAATTCAGCAAATCCTGACACCACCTCCACCAGCACATCCCAGTGTCCGTCCCAGAACACTCCTGGGACACAGCAACAAAAATTTCATTTATAATTGCACGAGCAAATTTTCCAACAGGAAAGTTTAAAGTTTATATATCATAGAAACGTAAAAAAAGAGGAATTATCATCGATCACTTTCCCAAAAATGGATCTCTGATGTTTTGAAAACTTTCTCGTGGATTGTAGCCCTTAGTGATTCCTTCCCCTGGCAGTGAAACTCTGCTAGAGAAATATTATAAGTTTTTCCTACTAAAAGGGGCATGAACAGAAGCCAGCAACAAATTTTAGTTTGAGCAAATTTTTCTACGTTTGCTATGAGAAAATATAACTAAAATCTGACTCTGGACCAGCTGTCCAGGAAAAGTATCCAGCCTGTGAACTGGATCTGATTTAAACACAACCCCATATCCGGCACCAGTAAAATATTCAGAAAAGATTGTTAAAACACCATTATTTAACAAATAAAAATTCTTAATTTCCAACTGCAAACCAAATGTCATGAACAACTCCACACCAGGTTTCTGAAAGAGCCTTCAGAAATAAATGTCAGAGTCATGACTGAGAGTTTTTAATCAGTAAATTGTATTAGGGATGGGAATTTACAACTGCAGCCTGGTACCAGAGAACAGGAAGTTCAGTAATCTGGGTTCAGCCAAAAGAAGAAAATATTCCAGATGTTGATGGGACACTCATGAGCAAATTCCTGAATGCAGCTGTAAAGAACTGTGTTTAATTGGGGGGGGTTTTATTATTAGCAGTATCAATATCATTATCAATGTATTGATTCTATCCAAAAGTCCTTGCAGGAAAATCCTTCAAGTGTTCAGCTCTGGCTGCTCAAACAATAATTCCTGGGAAAACTGATGCTCCTTGGGCTCCGAGCAGCCCTGAATTTGTTGCTGCTTCTGTGATTACTCAGCTGTGATAAATATGCTGCAATTAAAGCCACACGAAAGTCCTGAGACCCTCTCTGATATTTTTAACTGTAGCCACCAATAAAAGGCAGCTTTAGGGCATGATTCTCATTAACAGGACATAGTGAGCTCTCAAATGTCACTGACAGCTTGTGCTGGTTTTCTTTGGGCTCCCTGGGGAAGCCACCAGGCTGAAATAATCCTAAAATATAATAAAAAATATATATATTTTTAACCCTACTAAACAAACAAGAGTTTTCTCTTTTTTCCCTTTTTTATTAGGTCATTAAATGGTGAGGAACTTGTGGGTAGGGGTGGATTTTAATGTCCAAGTTACCAGCTCAGGTGAAACAAGTAAAGAACAAACTCGCACAGCTGCTGAGGCATTTGCTGGTACGTTTGACCAAGAAAATGAACTTGGCCACGGTGCCCAAAATGGAAGGTGCACAGAGAGTTATGAGGGAAAAGATGTGGGAAACAAATTTCATGTTTCAAATTTCAGGTTGCTCCAGAACTGATTTCCCTTTGAAACTCAGACTGAAACACTTCTCAGCTTGAAACCAAAACCAGCAATAATGACTTTGGGTTTGGTGTTTCCGAGGCTTGAAAGTGTTTGTTTCACAAAACCGTTTGCTCTAATTTCATAAGTGAAGTTTCCAGCAGTGTTAATGAGCCAAATTCTTCTTTTTAAAGTTTCGGTACAAATACACCTACAGGTTTGTATCTTTTTGATGAGTTTATAGGATTTTATGGTCTTTGAGCCTCCTTCTTAGTTCAGGGACAAAACTTTAGCTGAGTTCAGTGAAAGCAAATCAATCCACGGGCAGGAAAACTCCCACTTCTCCTAAGGGCCTGCTTTTTCTGGGATTATTGGGAGAAACAGAAGCAAGGCTAAGAAAAATTATTCCTCTCACTGTCAATAGCTTCGTTTACAACTCTTCACAAACACCTTTTCAACGGGGTTTTTCTGCTTTCTCACCTCACTTCAGAGGCTCCCCAGCCCCGGATCCCCAGTCAGCCCCAGCAGCGGGGAGCTGGGCTTGCTGTTTAATCCCAGTTGGCCACGCTTTAGGCTAAACCCCCCTGGAGAACTGCTGTGCCCGACTTACAGCCCAGACAAACTGTTTGAACAGGGCCTAAGAGGATTCTGCTCTAATGCTCAGGGGGGAATAAGGCTCTTTAATGCAGAAAAAGCCTCCTAATGGAGTCTGTGGGTCAGTCCTCACTCCCCACCAGCGCCCGGAGCTACCTGGGCACTTTTGCACCACCCCGACCTGCACCTGCTGCCCTTTAAATGCTGATTAACCACCTTAATTATTCCCTCTCAGTCAGCAGTGCTTTCTCACCGCACCAAGTGCCAGACAGCACCATCCAAATTGGAACTGCTCCTTTCCAGCCTCCCGGTTTGCCCAAGAAGTGTGGTCTCCTGAAGGCTGGATTTCGAGGGAGAGGCTGGGAGCCGCAGGGTTTGATCCCGCGGAGGCTCCTGTGCCGCGGCTTCCCAAAATCGCACATTTTATTTAATGCCTCACTATTTGGTAATTGCTCCTATTCAGTCTCACACCGTCTTGAACGATTTCAGCTCTTAATGTGCCTCATCTCATTCTGAGGCACATCAATCCAGGAGGAGATCGCAGCACCTTGAAATACTAATGCTTGTCACACACTTTAATCTCCTCTAAAAGGTCTTGTTCCTCGTGTGCTTAAATCTCTTAACAGCTTTTCCTTCTCCTTAGTTTCTACTTTTGTGCAACCCATTCTGGTTAGGCTGAAGTTTGTTTAATTTTCATTTCAGTGAAGAGCAGGAGCAATAATGTAAAAGCCTGGATTATTACTGTATTAGTAAAAATGTAAAACTGCTTTGTCTAAAAAATGACTTTTTTTTTTTCTCCCCAAGCGTGAGACTCTCTCAAAAATGTGTGTGTAGGAACAAAATAAACTTTTCAGACTGTTAGAAAACCTGAAAGAACTTACACTTGGTCATGCCTGAGGAGCACAGCTGGATATCACAGCTACATTTCTGACGTTATGGAATAGTGGGAATGACTGACACCGTGCTGCTAAACACCTCTTACAATAATGAGATGATTCTTTCATTCCAGACTCATTTTTATTCTGTTGTCCATTTAGAAATGGTTACCTGGTGCTGTTTTATCTCCTTGCACCATTCCTGCTCTGGCCGTGCTGCTGAGGTTCCTGCAAGGGACTCACGGTGGGAGGGGATCCTTACAAATTAAACTACAGCAGAACTGATTTTTGCCGTTTCCCTTCCAACATTCCAGCAAAAATCTAATTCAAAAGGATTGCTCCATGGAGCAAACTTGTAGGATTTCCCCAACCCTCTCAGAGATCAGCCACACCCCTTGGGACAGCATTTTAAGGCTAAATTAGCACCACCTGCACAAGAGCAACAGTTGTTAAAATTCTTTTTCTCTGGAAAGTTGCTGCTGTCACATACAGACTTTTCCAATCCTTTACTCATTGCTCAATCCACTGATGTGTTTCAGACTCACCTGTGTGCACTCAGACCTTCAGCTATCTCCAGGATCCACAGGAAAAGCTGTGTCAGCCAGTATTAGGCACCTGCTCTGTGACACATAAAAAACCCCAAAAATTAAATTAAAAAACATATTTTACCCTCTGCGTGAAAATCTTAAACAATCTTTGAGGTTTGGAGCTTTTTTTCCCTCATTGTTATCCAAAATGCTCAATAATAACAATTGTCCCCAGTCTTTAAGACAGCTGCAGTTCGGCCTCTATTTGAAGTGAATGATGTCTCAAAGGGCTCCCACTCACACTGTTTTAGCAGCAAAGCAGGGACGAGGCAGGGTTAAAATATTGTCTTGGTTTAGCCTGTCAAAATCCTCCTGGAAAGGAACATATCTGATATATGAAAATATTGCTGTGAGATTCTGTTCAGCACTCAGGCACGGAGCTGATAAACGCAGGCAGCCTCTGCCTGGCTGTCAGTCAGCTCCGGGCTGAGCGGAGCCCTTCAGCTAAAGAGCAGTGATCCAGGAGCATTCCCACATTTTCCCTCCAAACTGCCCCTTTTCCCTCCAAAACACAGGGCAGGGCTGTGCCTGCACTTCTACACAGTTCTTCCTATTTTCTTTCAAAGCTCTGAGGCAAAGGAGATTAAAATCAATTCCTGGGCTGTTCATGAAATGTCACCTGGGCATGGCAGGAATCCCACTCTATTCATCATAGGTGATCCTTAATTTCTCTGTCAAAATATTTACCCCAAAAAGGGTCCTCTGCCAAGGTGCTGGGATCCCATTTTTGAGAGAATTTCCAAGCAGTTTTTCAGTTGGGACAGAGGGGTTTTTCAAAGAATCCCAGACTGGTTTAGGTTGGAAGGATCTTAAAGCCCGTCCAGTGCCACCCCTGCCATGGGCAGGGACACCTTCCACTGTCCCAGGGTGCTCCAAGCCCCGTCCAGCCTGGCCTTGGGCACTGCCAGGGATCCAGGGGCAGCCACGGCTTCTCTGGGCACCCTGTGCCAGGGCCTGCCCACCCTCCCAGCCAGGAATGCCTTCCCAATATCCCATCCATCCCTGCCCTCTGGCAGTGGGGAGCCATTCCCTGTGTCCTGTCACTGCCTGCCTGTGTAAAAAAATCACTGTCCCCCTTTTCTATCAGCCCTCTTTAAATCCTCAAAGACCCCAGTGAGGTCTCCCAAAGCTTTCTCTCTGTTTGACCTTTACACACAACTTCTGTAATTTAGACCTCACCAAACAATGAAGTGCAGCTCAACAACCACCTCGATGAGCAGGCTGAGGTCAGGTAACACCTGAACTCCCACATTCTTCTTCCCAAACCCAAAGATATTCAGTTCTGGAGCAAAACCTCTATTTTCTGACAATATTTTCCAGAGTTTGTGGGAAGGGAGGGAGGTTCTGAGTGTATGTTCCATCACCCTGGCTAACCTAGGGTTTCTCTTCTCCTCTCACTGTTCAGACAGGAGCAGGGGCGATTCCAGAGCCTTAGGAAGTCGCTGCCAGTGCCCACCCCTGGCAGGGGATAAAACTGTTTCTTCCCCCTGAGTGTGTGGGATTTCAGCAGAGCCACACACGGGGGACCAGAGGAGTGTCACGTGTGTCCCCAGGCAGGGCTGGCTGCCAGGACCCGAACCTGTGGTTCCAGAGAGTCTACAAGTCCGTCTGGGAAACCCAACCTGCTGCCTGGAGCATGAAACCATCCCCAGTTTAAAACTTGCAGCCTTATTCCTCTGGAATGTCCCTCTGGATGAACGGAATAGCCAACCCTGCTGGATAAGCACATTAACCGGATGCTTCGCCCGAAACGATCAGAAGTAAAATAACTCTGCTGACATTTAAATCAGCGTAATTCCCTGCGAAGGCAGCGCTGCGGAGACGAGCGGGAACGTGGACTGGTTCCACGTGCTCCCACATCCAGTGCACCACACCCAATCCCCTTCCAGAGGTCACCTCTGCAGCGGGAGGGCAGCTCAATGGCAAAGCTGGAGGAGGGTTTGTCCCGTGGGCACGCGGTCACAGGGTCACTGCTATAAACACGGGTGTGATTCCGCATATTTCGTAACAATTCATCAGGAATATTGCTCCCATGAAGAACAGAGCTGAGCAGAAAAGGAGCAGCCCCAAACATTTTTTAGAAATTGCCAGGTGGTAATTTTTTTATGAAGACCGCTGAAGACTGCAATGATGAATTGTCAGTGCCAATATTTCATTCATTTTTCTGACTACCAACTGCCTTTAAATATCTTTAAATCGCTGGTGATTAACAGCTGCAATAACTATAATTGGGTCACTGCAGCTTTAATCCCCACTTTCACACCTAAATCTAAATCCAAACAACTGCAAATCAAATCAGAAACGAAGCAGCAAAACACACCTTAGATTTCTGCAGCAGCAGCCCTGCTCCAACCCTCTAGAGGTAATTATCATCCTTAATAACACCAGATATGATTGAGGCTTTTAACAAAAGGAATTCTGCCTTGGAAGCCTCTGCCACGACTCAGAATGTGTCTGCTGTGAGAAATTGTCAGCTGAGGAACAAATGTGCTTTATTATCGATGGGTACGTGAGGGGATGTGCAAACTCTGCCCAGAAGGCGTTGGAAAAGGTGAAATTCCTTGACTCTTACAGGGAGGAAGTTGCACAATAGGCCCCAGCCGAGGCTGAAGGGAAGGACTTGGAACCGTGACCTCAAAATCAACAGGTTTGGCAGGGGAGGGTTTGGATCAGGATTGCTTGTGGGTAGGAATGGATTTCCTAAATATCAAGCACCAATGTTTCTAAACATTCTTGTTTTAACCATGGCTCTTCCCACATCCGGTGCTGTTGGATGCTGCAACCAACAATCAAAGTATTAAGCTACAGTTTTGGTATTGAAATCAGTCAAATCGGGCCCAGTTTATCAGGTAAGATAATCTCATTTTTTTATGCTTTTAATTCTCACATTTCCTGTTGAATAACTTTTTATTTCGGCACTGGGAAAGGAACTGCTGGTGTGGAGTTTGAAGAAATCAGGGACATTGATAAATGCCTGAAATAACGGAGCTGTTCTTGGAGAGTTTTTCCCAAAGAATTCTGTGTAACTCAGGGCCAGGCTGCTCTTCTGTGTTTCAGACATGGAGCAAACCAAAATCACCCACTCAGAAATGAAACATTATTGCAAAAATGACTCCAAATGATGTCATTTCCAGACAGTAGCACAGTACACCTGTAAGGATGTGATCAAAAATCAAGAACATCCACGGATCCAAGTAACAGTCCCAAAAAGGAGATACACCTGATCCTGAGAGATGCTCTGCAGATTGCTTTGTATTTTCAATTTCTGAAGCAAATACCAAAGCAGTGATTATGATCTGCTAATGACTTTACCACCTACTCCTTGAAGCCGTTTAAAAACCTGGAGGTAGAAGTTTGAACAGAAACCATTCCTTTGCCTGGGATACTTTCCCTGGAATTTTTAAAAACACTTTTTTTTTTAGAAGGAAGATATTAACGAATGATAAAGACTCGGAAAATTAACCTTGCAAAAAATTCCTGCTGCAAACTCTGCCCGTCAGGATAAGGCTGTGCCAAAGGCAACACTGGGGATTGCTCCCGGGGGAGCCATCAGCTGCAGGGCTGGAACTGTACGGGCTGCCCTTTCCCTGAAATGGTGTTCAGATGTGTGGAACATGCAGGGAAAACACAGATGGATTTATGGAGGATGAAGGAATATTGTGCTGTGCAATTATTTATTGTGCTACAGTGCTTCCCACTTTCTGGTGCTATTCCTGACCGGTGCTGCTCACCGGAATGAAAGATAAGCCATGGCTTCTACCCATCCTTGCCTTCCTGACATTTGCATATTTGCAATAATTATTCCTAAATACTACAACGGGTACTACAGAAAACTCTTTCTGGTTCTCTCCATTGTGTAGTGAAAGCCACAAAGCCTTTTTTTGAATTACAGAGGAAGCCTGGGACAAACTGGGAAGGGAAGAGGTATTTTCTGACTCTGTCAAGCACCGATGGCTTCCAGAATTTGTCCCAAATTCACCTTTTCCATAAGAAGAAAGGAAAGCTGTTTGACACACAAAATGGCAGGATCACAGAATCCTGGAATGATCTGGGTTGGAAAGGACCTTAAAGCCCATCCCATCCAACCCCCTGCCATGGGCAGGGACACCTCCCACTGTCCCAGGGTGCTCCAAGCCCCGTCCAACCTGGCCTTGGATACTTCCAGGGATCCAGGGGCAAATCTCAGAAATATCAGATGGATCAATATCAGGAGTCACATTCACGAGAAAAAGGGATTGTAAGAATGTGAAGACAGAGGAAAATTCGAGAAGATGGGGCAGAACACGCAGCAATAGAAGCAAAGTCGTGCAAGAAGTAAAAACAAAGGACCTCAATGAAGCCTTGACTGAGGGGAGAATTCCTCTGGGAGCGATCACCACACTGTTAAGGAGAGGAAATCCTGACAGAGCTGATCGAATCCATCTTCCAGGCAATTTACATTGTTCACACTCCAGGTACACACCAAGTGTAACAGCACAGCTCCCAGTTGTGATGTTCCCCAAAGGAATGGGGTAAAACTCCACGAAGCAAAATTCAGTTTTTATATGCAAACCCACAAAGCCCAGTGATTGTTGTGCCTTAAAGGAGTGGGCAGTGTGAATTCTCAGTAATTCTCCCATTCTCACTCTCCCAGCACTCTCAGCTCCACTACAAATTGTGTGATTATAAAAAATGAGCTCGGAAGTTTTCTGTTGAGGGGGGTGTTTTTCCAGCAGGAAAACACCAGCAATCACCAAGCTTTTCCACAAAGAATTCAGCTCAAATCAAGATAGATCTCAACTTTGACACACACAAAAAAGCAGGGAAACAGATTAGCTGGCAGCTTTTTAAGCAGCTGGCAGGGAATAACTATAAATTCACTTCTCCCACTGGCTCCCAAGGAAATTTGCTTTCCTGATTACTGGAAAGAGACTCATAGGGGAGGCTGGTGCAATCAGAACATTCTGTGGTGCAGCAGCACTTCAGAGCTTCAGAAATCCTTGCACTGAGACTTAAACCATGTAAACACAACTTGATTTTCTAATTATCCCTTCGAGACTTCAGATGGAGTTGTTTCAAAAGAAATAAACTTAGGTCCCTGCATTTATTTGGCCTCAGCTTTGTGGTTTTTAGCGAAATATTTCCCTCCATTGTCTGTAGCAGCCACACAGGTGGGGCTTTGCAGTTTCTGGCTGCAAGACACGATGGCAAACTGTTCCATTTTCACTTCACGGCCCGTCGTTTTCATCTTTTTGTTTCATTTTAATTTCAGAACCCGGCTGTGTCCAAGGAAATAAACATCGCGGGGAGACGCTCCCACTCCTAATCTCCCTGCTGGTGCCAAGGTCACGGAGGGAAGGCGGGGTCAGTGCATTAAGTCCTGAGTGCCAGTAATAGCTGCTCTTGCTCCGAGATGTCACTTTGCATTTGTCTGGAGAAGTCGGCACGGGAGTTCAAGATGCCCTGATGGAGGTGATGAGCAGAGGGTGCCGTTTTTAATCAGTAAATTGGTTTCCAGGAGAGAACTTTCTGTTCGACTGGCTCGCAGCGTTAAGGCAAGAATGATCGTTTTACCTCCGAAGTCTGCTGTTCACAAAGAACTCGCCTCGTGTAGGGGGGTCCCTTTTGGTTTATTCCTGAATTCAGATCCAGGTCCTGGGCTTTATCTCAGATATGAGGTGATAAGAAAACATCACAACTGCGGTTAAACAAGGGACGTAAGAGCCAGGCTAACCCATATTATCCCATCCTTTCTCCAGTTTTCCGAGAAGGACAGTTCTTATGCCTCTTTTTCCTATGAATATTCAATAAAATTCAGACATTGAAATGTCTTGGGCTCTTTTAAATCACAGCATTATCAGAAGGCTTCAAAATACATCTTCATAAAGTAAATTTATGTCTGTCTGGGTTTGTTGGGGATTTTTTAAATCATCCTTGTTGTGCAATGTGGCGAAATGTCTGAATTCCCAGCATTTCTTTCGGAGTATTTTCTTCCTGGGAATGTACACAAGAGGTGAAAGAACGGGAAGAGCTGTAGGATCTCTGGTGGCTGAATGCTCTAAAGGCCTCAGGAGTGGACATGTTGACTATAACCAGATGGCTGCAGGCTGCTAAAATATTCCCATCTCCAGCATAGATAAATATTCCAGTGACTCCTGCTTTTCTCAGCGGCCTCAGGGACTGCTCTGTGCCCCTGCTTTTCCCCAGTGTCCCATACAGAGCTGCCCAGTGACCTCCAACCTTTCCAAGTGAACCCTACCCTGGTACCTCTGCCCTTCACGCCTCATCCCCACATCCCCACGCTCAGTTACAAACCTTCTCATGGCCACAGGTTTGCTGGTAGGAAAGGGTTTAATTAAGTCGCCCTCTTAATAAGCAAACCCAGCACAGCAATGGGAGAGCTCAAAAATTATCTGCAGCTTCAAACACAGAATCTTTTATAACTCAGAGCACAGCCAGGGATGTTAGGAGAGTTCTGATATATTTAATAAATTAACTAACATGTGGATTCAATCAATAAATCTGTAAGATATGAAAGGGTTGTGATGTCCAACGTGCAAGGGCAGACCTAGGAAAAAACCCCAGTGTCCCAGTGCCCCATCCTGCTCCATTGCACCCAAATTCCTGCTTCCCACACCCTCCAGCACCCCTGCACCCCTTCCAGCCAGCCCCACTCCTGGTCCACCCACGCACTTTTGAATCTACCTCCTCAACTCTGGTTCTCAGCTCTCAGATCCCTTTCCCCCTTCCCCTCTCCATTTCCCATATATTTCAAATTCTTTCCATGTTTCCGGGGCCTACACTGGGCACAAGTTTTCTGGGAGTTTGGTCACTGTTGGAGTAAACTCATATTGATGAATAGAAGTTTGCAAGGTCACATCAGTTTGTCACATCCTGGTCGATGGAATTATTCATTGTAGAGGAAAAATTCTGCGTGAGAGCCTTGATTCTCCAACACCAATTCCGTGGTACAATCCATGACAGGTCTCAGCCTCCTCTGGAAGGTGTAAATCCCATTCCAACATCCAGCTAAAAGGGACTGAATCATTTCTCTGATCACCCACATCTCCCACAGAAAGTACTGGGCAGAAAAGGTGATTAGCATTCCAGTTAATAGAGCCCAAAGCTATTAGCAATAAATTCATTAGAACTTTTAATTAAAACCCCAAAACTCGTCAGGCAAAATCCACCCCATACAATAAAATAAATTTATAATATCAGTAATAATTAGCAATGCATCCTGTAGGATTAAAAATCATTAAAATAATTACATTTTGAAGTATTATTAAATAGGTAATAGACTGCTTCAAAGACACTAATAAAATTACATCCAGAACCTACCTGTAGGCTACTGTCCAGGCAGGATATACTCTGAGTGTAGTCTCAACTAATGAACTTACAAGTAATTAACAAGTAGCAGGCACTGGATAATTACTTTTAATGATCTTGCCTTCCTTCTTGAAGATAACAAAGGTTTGGGGCCCCTTTGAGCAAAATTTGGTGACAGTCACACTTTGAGTGTTGCCCACTGTTCCCAGCATCCAAGAAGAAACAGGTTCTAAGTATTCCAAGACTCGAGGGGCACACAAATAGTCTGGAGCCCAACATTCCTATTGAGGAAAATAAAAAATAAATTCAGAAGTCAGTCGTCCGGGGTGACAAGAACTGGTTTTATCAGCAACTGCCAAAATTCACGTTGTGTTATAGAAAGGCTCAATGGACTTGGTCAATAAGTGGTCCAAAAACACAGGGAAAATCAGTCTGCAGGATAAATTCCTGAGCTGATCAGAAGTTTAGGGGATTTTACTTATTCTCTGCTTCCAGAATTTTTGCAGAGAATATGCAAAAGCCCAAAGAAAGGGAAGAGAATGATACAGCTTCCACGAACTCACAAGTTTAGGCACAGAGCTCCACGTTTCCAAAGCTGCTCTACTCCACTCCGCTTTCCACTCTGGCTCCTTCCCAGCCGTGAGCTGAGCAGGATTTCTGTAAACTCCCGGGATCTCAACTGCTCCGCCCAGGCCCAGTCACCCAAACTGGTTCATAAACAACCCCAGGCAGAGATGCGTGGAGCTGCGGGAGAGAGGGAAGGAAATCTCCAGCCTGAAAAAACCCCAGTAGGAAACAACTTCCTGGGAAAACCATCAGATGCAGAGGAGTGGAAGTAGCTTCTCAAAATTAAAGCTTAATTAAAATATGAGGACCTGACCAACATTAAATGGACAAACCTTTAGGACAAGCTGAGATGAAATGATACCACTTAAAAAACCTCTTTGTACAGCACAAAATCTCCAAAACTCAGAGCCCAGAAACAATGCATTACTTCGCCCGAAAGAAAGATTCGTCTCAAAATTCAGTTTGGGGTTAAAAGAGAACTACTGATTTCTAAATTTCCATTAAAAATTCCAGAATGACACAATAGCACAGCCAAAGCTGAGTGTGGTTAAGCATTCTCAGGTGTTTATCAAAACAGCCACGTTCCCTTATCATTAGGATTATCTGCAAGCAGAACACCAGGTGAGATTGGCAGATGTTTGGGGCTGAGGTGCTGACAGCAGCTCAGAGATGCACAGCCGGAATTCTCCTCCACAAGAAGAATTTAGATAATCAAGCACCTGAAAGGCATCAGCAGGTGGCTGCTACTCACCTGTTTCATGTGATCAATGGGAATTTCCCTTTTCCTGAAGACATTTGTCTGATATCATCATTTTTTTTGTTATCACAGCACCATGGAATGGTTTGGGACACCTCCCACTGTCCCAGGGTGCTCCAAGCCCCGTCCAACCTGGCCTTGAGCACTTCCATGGATCCAGGGGCAGCCACAGCTCCTCTGGGAGCCTGTGCATCACCCCTCTCCCAGCCAGCAATTCCTTCCCAATAGCTAAATTAATTCCAGTCAACAACTGGGCCAAGAATTGTCATTTTCCACACCATCCACTGGTGTCTCCTGCATACCCATCCAATACCAAGTCCACAGGCTGCACATCCACACTCAGAGACTGAAAATAAACACGCAGTGCTAACAACCAGAATGCAAAAGAGTCATTAAAGGCAAATGTAATGAACTGTTACGTCTAGACTATTCCACAAAGACTGGCAATAGGCTGGATTTTGAGCTCTTTTATGATGTGTTCTGGAATAAAAAGTAACCAACATGAAAATGAACTCCAAGAAAAAAAAATCCCTCAGAAGACGTTGCAGTTTTAAGGAAGAATGATAAAAAGTTTGAAAGAGGAAGAAGAGAGAAAGCAAATTGATAGAACGGGATTTAAAAAAACCCCTTCAGCTCAGAAAATCAGCAAAAGAAATTTATCTGAAATGCTTCTTCATAAGAAATGTAAAATAAATAAAACCCAGTCATCAAGGTAGTGGTGAAGAGCAGCTCTGTGAGTGAGAACTGAGTTTGGCAGGAAAACAAAAGCTGAAGCTTGCATATGCTGAGACTCCAACTGAGGATTGTTACTACCACAAAGACTTAAATTAATGACAGGAGATTCGTGGAAGAATAATAAAAAATTTAAGTGAGCAGGGACAAATGAAAAATCATTAGAACTTTGAAAAAACCTCAGATGTAGACACCATAGCTTGACACAACTCCGAAAAACTGGGGGAAATTGAGTCCTGCCTATGCATTTTTCAATGGGATAAATATTAGTGCTGAAACTGTATTTCACTCCCTGGAGTTCTGTCCTTGGCTTTTTGGGGCAATGACTTGATTTAGAAGTAGGAAAGGAGAAATTTGAGGTACAATCGGAAAGCAGCTTCAAGTTTGACTTGTTAGATCTGCTGGCAGTGGGGAATTTTGACCTGAAGAAGCTGCGTAAAGGAAACTGTGGAAGTTCAGCCCGTGGTGCTTCCAACAGCCTGGCACACACAAGGCAGGGGCAGTCCTACCCTCTCAGCTGGACTCAATGCTCTCAGCAAACCTTTGGGGCTGGAAAATTCTCCAGTTCTCTGCAATAATTTCAAAGCTCAGTAGATTGTCCAGAGCCAAAGTTGGAATCCACCAGCACCAATTCTAACAATAAGCCCAGCCCCATAACAGGATCTGCACTCGTGTCCATCCCTTTTCTGCTTCCTCTGGCTCTGAGGCACCAGATTCTCTTTCCAAATCCTCCTGCTCAGCTTGGATGGGATTGAGCTGGAACGAGACAGCAATACATGGGACAAACTGATGGAAACTTGTGGGTTCTGCACCAGAGTCCTGTAAGATCCCAGCCTTTTCTTGGGACGTGTCCTCACATCCCGACAGAGAATCCCAGGATCATTGGGAAAGACCTTTCAGATCATGGAATCCAAAGTGGGACAATCCCCACTTTGTCACCCGGCCCAGGGCACCGAGTGCCAAACCCAGTCATTCCTTTAAAATTCACAGTGTACAGGCCAGCAAGGGAATATTGGCCAAATTCCTGTCCCTCATTACTCTTTTTCAACAGAGAAGCCAATTTAGGATCTGAGATGCCTGTGACGATGTTTGGTATGGATGTGCTGTCACCCCAAAAGGAGCAGCAAACCCCTCCTAAAGCAGCAGTCCCTAAGCCCTAAGCAATGCTGGAAGCCTCCCCTGGCTCTCCGAGGATGTGAGCAGAGGGAAAGCAGCCCTGCAGAGCACTGGGCACAAGTGGGAGCTTTGGAGGAGCCTCGAGCACCTCACGGGACTCAGACCCAGAGCTGGAAGAGTTCCCCTGGCGAACACACAAGGATTGGAACCACAAGGAGCTCAGCCCTGCAGAGCTGTCATCATTTGTACGACTACAGGATGCTTCCTAAGGCACAACAATTCCTGTTTCCAGTCACTCCTGCATTGGATCAAGTCAGGTCAGTTGAGGGACGGGAGAAAAACAGGCAGTAATCAAGCTCAGTGTGGGATTTTTGCACTTAAAGCAGAATTATATGGACTTACATCACCTCTTCACCTGAAGCAGGCTCATATTTACCACGGTGGTGTGAAAGACCCCTGGCCATCTGGGATTTTTATTGAAAGAAAAGACCGAGCCCTAAGAAGCAGCTAATACTCACTGCAGCAGCTGTGCACTGTCTCCAGAGAGAATTATGGGACATGCATTGCATGCGTGGCATTGCTGTGGAAGGAGCTGATTAGATACAGTTTGGGGAGGGAAAAAATGGTATCCATCAAATAAACAGGCTGTGTTTGAGCAGAGGGTTCTGGATGCATCCTCACACGTTTTCTTCTACTGCAAATAATTCTGGAAACTCCTTTGTTGGTTATTGTAGGAGTAATTAATTCTGGCTAGTGAATAGGCAGTGGAGCTAATTACAGATAGGAAGTATCTATAAAATGAATTAAAATTCGTGAGCAAACATTACGAAAGGCAGTTGACCATTTATTTTTAATGCTTTTAGGAGCATCTACACTCGAAATGAGGAGCATGAGAGCATCCAACATCCAGCAAAAACTTCTCTTTCGAAAAACATAATTTTAAAAAGTGAAATATACAGTGTGAGTGCATTTAAGATGTTATCTTACAAATTCTCAAGCCACTCCTGATGCATATGGTACAAATTCTGTTGTCTTTGAAGTCATAACCTGACTCTACTGGAAATATACTGAGGATTTAGTCAAGTTCTACCTCTATCTACATAAAGTTGTAGAAAATACCAATTACTTCTGACTTCCGCTAATTATTTATACCTACCTAAGGTGTCTGAACTGAAAATAAATAAATAGTGTTGCTGAAATAAAATTCTCACTTTCTGCAGGCACCACATTGAACTCCTGCACAAGTACTGCAGCTGTAAAATTGTGGTACACCCCTTGTGATGGAGCTGAAAACTCAGCCCCAATTATTTAATATCTGACACAATCTCCACATTCTGAATGTCTCTAATGCACAAAACTTCTTCTGATGTAATATTTTATACACCTGTGGAACTTCATGAATGAACCCAATATATTGTGCATAAATCCTCATTCCTTTCTGTTAAGAGAAGTAAAAGATTTTTCTGTGGGATTGATTGTCCAAGTGTTTGAGAACTGCCCTAACAGACAGATCCCAGCGTGGAAAAATCGAGGATGCTAAGGTTTGTTGTTTTGTTTAATCCCAAAAGGAATGGGAAAAATAATAGTAATTCTCATTTATACCATTTTTTTTTGTACATGAGAATGCCTGGTGCCTACAAATTACCTTGAGTGGTAATTTCTGCTCACGTGGCACTTTTCTGAAATCGAAGAACGAACAAATGGGAACAAACAACCTGCAATAAACAAGTGGCCGTTCCTTTCTTCCAAAGATTTTCTACATCAGTGCCTTGAAATAATACGGATGCTATTTCCAGCCACTTAAAAATAACTCCTAGTGCAGTATTTTCTTGTTACTATTGAGGGTGGGAGCAAGAATAGCTTTCCAAAAGAATATTTGGCATAGGAACAGTGTGCTGTATTTTTTTTTTAATAAAAGATCTCATGACACAAAGGCATCTGCAACTCAAGGACGTGGAAATTCAGCTGGAACCCTCACAGCACAAAATGCACCTTCTATCCCCCAAAATTCCTGATTTGTAAAGAATCATTATAAAGATGTGGGATCAGGAATATTAAATGGGCTGCAACGAGTTAATTTATGGTAGCAAATAAAAACACACTCAGGCTGTTAACACACCACTAAGTGTAGTGTTTACTACATGAGGCATCCATCAGTGTAAATAAATTTCTTCCAGTAGATCTTTCTTGGGACCTGCCAGTCTATTTCTGCTTGAGGCTCAGCTGGTTAGATCCTGACCTGGTGCAAAACAAAAGCACTCACAGGATTTCTTTATAGCGAACTTATAGAATTAAAAATAGAACAAACTGCGCCGGCATTAATTCCTTTGGTGATGATTAATTAAGAAGTGCTTTCTGCCACTCTTCATTCTCAGCCCAGCACTGGATTCTTCCCGAGAATGTCAGCAAGTCCCTGCTGAACCTCCTGATCCCCCATAAAGCTAAAAATGTTGTGCAGGGTTATCAGGATGCCTGCAGGGATCCTGGGCGCACACAGCACCCAGCAGTGACTCCATAAGGACAGCCCGGCTTAAAAAAGAGCCCGAAAGAAATAGGAAACTGCACCAAACCCCAAAAGGCTGCAATGATCTCACCCTGCATTTTAGGAGCCACTGTAGTAGCAGGAAAGAGAATATTGGGACTATTTTGGCCCCAGCTATGCATGGGGGATTGGTTTGCTGTCTGCAGGGAAATCTGGGCTGTGGGAATGGCTTTGGAGTGACCCAGTGCCACGGGGAGCAGCTACAGCACTCAGTGGGCTCAGAGGGCTGACAGGAGCAGGAGCACCTCCCAAAATCCCACCTGGGAATCACTGCAATGGTTCAGAGATTTCACAGGAGCACCTCCCAACAATCTGACCTGGAAGTCATTGTATGAAACCAGTGAAAGGTTCAAGAACTGCAAAAAGCAGCTCTGGCTGTAGTTCAGGCTGGCTGTAGTTCCCTGCTCTGCCCCATACACAGCCATTTGTCATTTCAATACATCACCAGGTAACATTTTCAGTGAATTGCAATGAATTTGTGCGTTCTCCAGCTACATTTCAGTACAAAAACTGTCAAATGTTTAATTTGGGCCTAAACTGGGAACTGGATTTACGTGGGATTGGTGGAGCTCAGCGGGATGGAGGCAGGAAAGGAACACCTCCATCACTCTGTCGAGGTGAATCCCACTGGGACACTGACTCAGGTGGGCTCTGACAGAATCATGGAATTGTTAAGGCTGGGAATACCTGTGAGATCAAATCCCAGCAGCACCAGAGTTCACCACAATCCATGTCCTCGTGCGCCACACCCACACATTTTCTGAACACTTCCAGGGATGGGCACTCCACCACTTCCCTGAGCTGCTCCAATGTTTTACAACCCTTTCTGTGAAGGAAATTTTCCTAATATCCAATTTAAACCTCCCCTGACACCACCTGAGTCCATTTCCTCTTGTCTTGTCAATTGTTACGTTTGGAAGAAATTTACTTTGGGAAAAAACTGCTCTGGAAACACAAAACTGATGCTGTGGTCTTTCTAATAGTAAAAGACACCTCTTGACTTAATATTCTATTCTTAAGCCTTATTTATTAATTAAATATTTATATTATTAAATAATATTCATAACAATCATGCTGATTCTCAATGATTCAAAGACATTTTCCTATTTACCATTTGTATTCTGTATCTAATAATTACCAATTTTAGTAACCTTAAAGTCCTCATTCAAAAAAGATGGACAGAATTTACAAGGGAGAAAACGTAAGTTACATCAACTGATACAGTTCAGACAGAAGAGACAGATTTTGGGGCCCAAAGCCCTTCCTCAGGTCAGGAGCAGAAGTGCCATACAATTTTTTATACTGCTAGAAGCGTGTTTTTCTGATTGATGGCATTTAAGATGAGATTTTGGAGTGTAAGAGTTTGAAAGTTGATAGATTTTGATAATTCACATGTCAGGTATGACAATATCTGTTGTAAAGTGATAAAAGGGGAGGGCTAACCTGGGATCTCACTCTGATCAGTAAAGTACTACAGGGAGCAAACCCCTAAGGAGTGAGCACTGCCAGCAGGTGTAAAAGTTCCTCTGCCAAGATGTTTGAAAGTAACAAAAATATGGACACACAATAGAACTCAAATTCAGGTCTCTCACCTCTTAATTCAAAATCGTATCAATGGACTGCATCAATTATTCAGACATAGCAGCCAAAATAAAGCTTACCAGGGAATAGCAGAATCTGCTGCATCTGTTCTCCATGGACCAAAAAATCTTCCCACTTCTAGAGCTCATGAGAAAGACAGTGGGCCACTATTCCATTTTCTTGAGTTTTAGAATAATGAGACTTAATTTCTTGCCTAGAAGCAAAGAAAGGGCATTTTTATGGCAAATCACTTGATGCAATTCCGTACGAAAAAAGCAGGTTTTTCACTGAATTGGATTGGCAGCAAAAGCTGCTGTGTAAGCCCAGGGATGTATCAAAAACTCTCCTCAAAAGCAGGGATTTTAATCCTGATTCATGGGATTTCTCAAGGCACAAAGCCTTGATTGTTTTTTTAACATCCCAAAAAATGGAGAAGCCCTGTGAAACACGTGATAGAGTGTGAGGACACACCAAACACGAGTTCAGCCACCACCCTTAACCTACAGACACCAGAAAGAAATCAGTGCAAACACAAACACCAAGCAAATGTTTCTGTCAATCCATCCCCGGGATGGATCCTGAAGGATGTTGATGGCAGCAACAGAAGTGCATAAACCAACAGAAAAATACTAAATTTCCCACGAATTTTAAACCAACACTGGAAAATTTTCTATAATTATCAATCCTCAAGGGCTGTAGAGAGTTTATGGATTACTAAACTCTCACCAGCCAAGCAATGGCAGATTTCAGCATTAATGGATGGAGAGAATAAATTCCCCCATCATTTCAAGGACAGCAGAGCCTCAGCTTGAACTGTGACCCAACCTCTGCTAGGGGTGCCCAAGGTGGTGAATTTCAGCATCCCCAGAGTGAGCCAGAGTTGGCACAATCGGGAAAACTCTCGGGATGAAAAGGGACTGGACGAGTCATTCACAGCACCACGAGTGCTCCAGGGCTGGAATTGCATGGAAACACTCCCGCTTACTGAAAAAACAAAGGATGGCTGTGGAACATTTGGCTCCACATCCCAGCTCTCCCCACACCTGTTATCTCTGTTATTTTTGGCAGCAGTGCTGGGGGAGTCCGGTTGAAGTGTGGATTTCACTGCTCGACCCGTTGGCAAATTCCATCAAGGGGGGTTTCTCCATGCCTGGTGTCATGGACAGGGAAGTACAATCCATAAGAAAACAGGAAAGTTGGAGGTGTGAGCCCCTGTCATGGCATTCCCTCCCAGGATAACTTGGAACTGTGAGAAGGAAACCACGGGATGAATTCTGCGGGGCTGTTTGTGATTTCTGATCTCTCCCAGTTCTGCTGCTGCTTTGGGGTCATTTCCCTTTGGATACTGTTAAGTAGGCAAAGAATGGCTTAAAATGAGAATAAAACCCCTGAGCTGAAGACCAAGGTAGATTTTTTGGACTATGGACTGATACCAACAAAATTCAATTTTTAAATAGGTTTAGTAATGCCAACTAAGAGAAACCACGAAGTGAATATGGCCCTGACAAAATCCCTAATTGGGGCTGAATAATGTTCATCACCACATTCTCCTGGCTCGGGATGTCACCGAGGCCTGTAACACCTCCAGCTCCTGCAATCAGCCCTTTAGGATCTTCCTGAGCAGGAGTCTGTACCCTGAGCAGTGGTTTTGTGTGTGTTTTTAGGGTTTTTGTTTCACTTCAATAGCCACTGATGGTGATTTAAAAATCTATTCATGCTTTTGGCCTCCGCAATCTCCTGCAGCAGCGCATTCCAAAATTTAATTCCATGCTATTTAAGAACACTCCACGTTTGCATACTGCCTGTTTCTTGTATATGAAAAAGGATGAAAAATGATGTTCTGTGCACCTTTCCCACACTATTCATGAATTCAGAGGCTCCCTCCATAACTCTGCATTTCGTGTTCTCATTGCAGAGTGGAAAAATCCTAAAGAATTCAATCTCTCCTCGCAGAGCAGTTGCTCCATAATTTTGATCACTGTGTGTGCTCACTGTGACATCTCAAGTTACTGTCTAAGCTTTGCAAGACCACGGGGCTGGTTTAAATAAACCACAGCTTTGCTGAAAACCAGAGTTACAGTTAAAAAGCAAATTATAATCCCAGCTAAAAACATGGTTAAAAGTTGTCTCTTTCATAAATCCAGGGAAAAAGCAACACTCACATGTGACTAAGAGCACTGTCATGTGATATGTTGGCCCAAAAGTCTCTCCTAGAAAAGTCTAAGTTATAAAAAGACTTTTTATGTTATAGAAAGTTATAAAAAGATTCTCTCTCACCCACAAGAGAAGGATGCCGCTCTTGTCTGTAATTAGGGAAAAGCAGCAGCTCCAGACAGGTAAACCCTGAGCAGTGGCAGGGCGTCACTCTGGGTACAAACTCCCGGTGGAGAAATATCACAGGGAGCATATGGGGCAGTAAATCAGCCCCTGGGCCTAAGAAGATCTCAGACAGGCAAAAAGCAGCAAGCTGGAACAGCTGTGCCCCAGGAAAAGCAGAACAAATGGATTTGCCACCTCCTGACTCCAGGGATCCCAGTGCCTCTGGAGAGAACAGCAGGGCCGAGCAGGGAAGTTGGGAATTGTAAATTGATTTGCTAAACAAGTTATAAACATCCAAAATGCTGCTTCATTTCAGTGCTAAATGAGTTTTGCTCAGAAAGGAGAGTAGAGATGGCTGAAGTTAACAGGAGAACTCTGAACTGAGCTGTGTTTCACACAGAAGTTTATGGGACACTGGGATCTGCCTTTCCATACTTTCATTTACCCCAAACCACACAGTGCAGCTCAGAGAGACACCCCAAACTCTGATGGGGTCCTGGTTTTGTGTGGCACAGAGAGCAGGGCAGGTCCTTAATGCTGTGCAGCTGCTCAGGGTATCCCAAACCAGCCCCAGAGAAACACCACAATCCCAGTGCAGCCATGGAAAGGGTGGTCAGGCACTGGAAGGGGCTGGGAGGTGGGGGGATCCCCACCCCTGGATGGCCAAGGAATGAATGGACATGGCACTTGTTGAAAATGGGATTGACCCCAGGTTGGACTCGATGCCCTGGGAGGTCTTTTCCAAGCTGGATGATTCTGGGATGCTGATTGAGGGATGGAGAGGACTGGAACGTGGATCTGGGCAGCTCAGCATGGCACTTCACTGCCTGCCATGAGGGATTCTCTGTTTCCAGGGATCTCTGCAAAAGAAAACAGGTAGGATGGTTCTTTAGCATGGAGTTGGAAGGTTAGAGGTGCTGAGCAGAACAATTTCCCACTGGAATGCTGAACTGACCATGGCCAGTGCTCATCCTGTAGCACTCTGGGCAAATTCCATGTGGAACTGGGAGCAGAACTGGGGTGATGGTTCGGATTGCCCAAATTACAGCCTAGAATAAGATAAATTTTGGGTTCAGCTGACTGACTGGCTTAAAAGATCACTGCCTGGCTGGAGACACCTGCATTTCCACCTTCATTCTCCCTAAAACCTGTCCCCATGCTCTCTGTCACACAACTTCCCACGTAAATAGTTTCTGATCCATCCCTATTACAAAGATCCAAGTTCCCATACAATAAATACACTTCCAGTAGGTCATTCCAGTAAATAATTCACTTTAACCTCAGCCATTTGACGGAACTGGATTAAGAAACTCTATGTGAAGCTTTGTCATGAGTTTTTCAGTTGTTAATGGCACTGGGTTACTGCGTCCTCCTGTAAAACTCAAAACCAAAACTTGTTTTATTAAGTTAGAACTTTCTTCATTCCAAAGAAGGTTTTTCTCTGAAAACTACTGCAAAAGGAAAGGTTTCTTACAGTGGGAAAAAACCTAAAATGATGTTTTTAAATCAAGACGTGAAAGACTCAAAACCCCCTGAACAGTTCAAATTCGTAAACTGAAGTAAACTTTGAAAATGCACAGAGGGATTTATTCCAGATTGGCACATATGTTACAGGAAATAAGGATTTATTTATGATAATGAAATTAGTAAACAAAAAAAGCAAGGAAAAAAGGGAATCAGTACTAAGTTTACTAACATTTGACTAAGATCTGTTTAAAGTGTTCTCACAGAAACCATCAAGTTTCAATCAATTTTACTGGAACTGGTCTCATGAAGGATGTTTCATGAGTGTAAATACATTTAGACACCAAAATTATTTATTCTCATGTTCATCGAAAACAATATTCAGGATTTAACAAGTCTCCAAGATAGTAGAGTCAGTTAAGTAATAAAATTGATCATAAAAGTTTATTCATTTGCAGTTGTGATCAGGAAATGGGATTCAAATGACACAGCTTAAATTAATCTCAAAATCTTCTCTTGCCCAACCATTAAATAAATTTTTAATGTGTCTAAAAGACTGTAAGTATTAAGATATGGCAAAAAAAATTCAGGCTGAGCATTTCTGTATGGCAGCAGTACATATTTCAGAATTGAAATTTTCCTTTCCTGTTCTATTCACCCATTTTAAGCAGAAATTACAGCTGAAAACAGCTGAGTCAAATATATTTTATTTGCTCTGTAATGAGCGTTTTTAAAAGCTTCCCTGACTGTTCCCAATAAATTACTTTGTAATTAGACCTCTGAATTTGGAGTGATCTGCCAGTATCTGTGTGGATCACGGGACATTGTGTTTTCTATCAGGTGCTGCCTATCAAAATTGCCTGAGATAAGGAGCACAGCAGGTTTCTGTTGCTGTGTCTTCTGAATTCAGGTGAGGTGCAATCCTTAAACGTTATCAAAGCACTCCCAGTTTGCTTTGAAATCTAAGCAACCTAAAAATAGGCTGAAAGAGATTCTGTAAGAAGGAAAGTGTAGAGTAAACTTATTTCAAAACAGAGTCTTCCCAGCAGAACAAATAATCTCTTAGGCAGGAGATGAGGGATGTGAAAAAAGATGATGTGCCACTAAAAAATCTTTATTTTATACTAAACTAGGTGTCTTGTAAAAGTATCTTTTTTCTTCTATAAAAGACACAGGGATTAAAAATAACCAGTTCTGCCAATGATAACTTATTTTAAAATTCTATTTACTTGCTGAGTACGCTATCATTGTTTACTTGAAGCGGCTTAGAAAGATGCATAACAAAAATAGCATTATAATATTAAATTAGTCACTGATAGCAGATACAGTGGATTTTCTTCTCCTCAAATTACCATTGACTTTGAACCAGAAGCAGTTGTACTACTGGATTTATTACAGGAAAGACTGTGGGAACTTTTAGGTTCCAAAAGCCTCCCAATATGGGAAGTTCTGTGTTCCCACATCCCAGAACCTGCTGGGTGCATCAGTTTTGTGCTTCCAAAGGATCCATTCTCCTCCACGTCAGTTCAGTGAGAGATTGAGATGGCCCCCGCTGTGGCCCCATCTCATTAACTCCACTTGCTCTTCCTCATTTTTTGGGGTGAGGATGATCGCTGTGCTTCCCAGGCAGTACTAATAGTCCCTTCCTAAATAATCCCACGGAGGCAGACAAGGAGAAGAGAAGCAGCATTAATCAGAGGGAGCCGAAATGAGTAGAATTAGCACAAAATAGTCCAAAATAGAAAAGCTCTAGACCACAAGATGAGACTTGTTTCATTAGCTATAAGTAGCACCATGTGTAGGAGCATATAAAGTGTGGCTACATTTCAAATATAAAAATATTACCATGAGGCTTCTCCCTCCCACTCTATTATACTCTCCAAGAGAAAAGAGAGTAGGTAGACAATGAAATTCTTAGTTCACTGCCAAGAATTCCAGTGCAAACAAATTATCAAGAGAATCAGGTAAGAATAATGATGTGATACTGATAGAGAAAGCAGGAGCTCCGTATAAATTAAAGTTTAAAATAAACTGTAGGAGTGACAGAAGGAAAAGGTAAAAAAGGCAGGCAGAGGAAAAGCTCAGTATTTTGATAGAGGAAAGGGTATGGACACAGCAGGAACACACAGTGCAGGCTCTGTCCTCCTTGGGTAACGGGAGCAGCAGCAACACAAGCCTCTCCTTATGTAAAAAACCAGGAATTTCAGCAGAAAGTAGTTCCTCACTGCCAAAATTAGTCACTTGGAAAATAGCCTCTACCATCTTCACTAAACAATGGAGAGCAGAGAGGGTTATTGTGCTGTTTCAAAGTAAGTTTGGGATTTCAGCAGCTCAGTCCGTTTCCCTCGGCTCCTGGGAATATTCCTGTCGGCTCCTGAACTGAACACACCAGCAGAGGTATTTTTACCCTGCCTGGCTTACTTTCCTTTCCAAGGTTATCCAGTGTGAAGTGATCAGGTCTGAAATCACGATTCTCCTTCTTGAGCAGTCTCAGGGATCGTTTCCATTGACCTACTTTTCCTCCTTCTAGATACTCCTGCTTCACGGTGCCTTCCTCTGCTGGATTGGATCGAAATCTGCAGGGAATTCCCAGGAAACACAGCCCCTCTCACGGACAAAGATTGACTTATTCTGCTGGAAACCTACCTAGGAAGAAACTTGATCCTTCCAACAAAGAGATAAAGAAATAGTCCAGGGAAATCTGGCAAATTATAAATTATGGGGTGATTTTGTTTGGTCACAAGTTCAAATTTCATCGGTTCCCTGAAGTTGCAACAGTGTTGGACAGAAACACATTAAATCCATTAAATGCCAATTGGATCAGGAGATCCAAAGAACCCCAAAGAATGACTGTTGAAAGTGACAATAATGACAAGAAAAGGAAAATATTAAGGAAGAATATGTTTACCAACATATTGAACGTGCTCCCACTTAAAGATGCTCCAAGATGAAAAGTCAAGGACTTGAATAAAAAAATCTCACTCAAACTCCTGAGGATGTGAACAGAAATGGTTCAAATGTTTTATATTATTTTTCCACACACAAGAAAATTCTGCCTATAGAAATGCTGTGCTTTTCATCTCTATGGATGGTTTCTTCTATGGAGAAAAGTAAAATTGGGTTTAGCACTGGCCTTCATTGTTATCAAGAGAAATGACTGGAAGTGAAGTTGAGCCATTAATGTGGGTAATTCTTAAAGCAAAAAAGGAAAAATTAAAAAAGAATTGCTTTGTGTATATGTAAATGTAATGTATGTGTCTATATGTACATAAAATGAATCACGTGTAAATTAAAGGAAAAAACCACCACACTATAACCAGAGGAAAAAATATTCTGAAATGCTGATTACTTCCACAATTTACACACCTTAACATGATTATGTAGAAATTGGTAGCTCACAAAACCAAAATTTCTGTTATTCAAAGAGGACCTGAACTAGATTTCATAAAATCAGGAGGGCTTTTGTGAAGATTTCTTCCCTCTGTTCTAGTGAAGATTTTTTCCCTCTGTTCTCTACTTTGTAGACGTTATTTTATTGTTTATTGGGGCAGCATAACAGTTTCTCAAATCAAACAAACAAATAAAGATTAAAATGTCTTAATCCCCCGTGCCAGCAGTCGAATATAGCAATAATTTTGATACAAATGTCTTGGCACTCATGAAAAGTAGTGCTATCAAGAGTCTTACAAAGCAGAGGCTGCACAATAATAAAGTTACATAGATTTGTCAAAATGGATCCTTGAGCATTTAGAGTATAATTACCCTTTTCCAAATAAAAATGTACCCTGTTATTAATGGTTTACACCTCTGTCCTACCATGCAGAGTAGGCCCACATGTAGCACAGCACTACAAGACTCCACAAGATTTTCTTTAACAGCACCAGAAATTGAAGTTGTTTTTCGGGAGTGTCCTCATCCCACCGAGGGATGTTCAGGCAAAGATTTTCCCTTCTGTGTCCATGCCATGGTTTGTTTTGGAGGAGTTACACTTTTGTGATTCTTTAAGCTCTTTACAACTCCCTCATCTCATTTTCACTGCTGGAGATCTTTAAACCCACTCTCTTCATAGTTAAAAACAATGTAACAAGATTAGGCTGGGAGCCAAGGAAATCAACCCTGTGCCAACCAGGCTTGGAATTCTAATTACAGCATCATTTGTATTAACCTCCATTTTCTACCATAAGGACAATATTATCACTTCTGTGATTGTATCAGGGCAGGAATTATTGATTCCAGAGATGTATTGCAAGAGAGAAACGATAAAATGGAATCCTAACGGGACAGCTTGGGGGAAGTTATTAAGAGAAAAATATATAACTATCTAAAAATGCTTAATAGAAACGTAGAAAGGAGAGAGCCATTCATTAGCAAGAAGAATTTGATAAACAGGAGTATGCACAGGGGTAATTATGTCCTAATCTAGTAAAAAGTCTTTCAGTAGGCTTGGAATTTGGCATTTGGTTAAATTTTTTGGTTTCACACCACCATGTGAGCTGTAACAGTGAGATATTAAGTAAAGGAATTTTAGGAAAAGGTACATTTTGTAGAAGGATGTTATTTGGTGAGTGATCTCTCCAAAATCCAACAGGATACCAGCCAGAACACTTTTTCATATAGAAGAATAAATTTTAAACACAAAGTATTTCATTTAATGAGGACTGAAATATCTTAATTGAATGTACAAGACAATTCTTGACATAAATCACAGATACTGTATCACTCTCTTGTGTTGGAGAGTTTGGAAAGCATGCACTGAAATAAATACTAAAAATACACTTCCAGCACTAATTCAACTAACTACAACCAGTGAAATTAAAATAGCATTCATATTTCAAACAGAAAATTGCTTAAATATTAGTATCATCAATGCCTGGACATCCTCACTGAAACCTTTGTCATTCTTTGCAAAATAAATTTGACATAAGCCCAACAAAAACTGGGGATGTGTGGAATGAATGTGTTTATCACAATCTATTTACCACAGCAGAATCATATATGAACATGAATCTCAAAGTGTGAAAACACTTATGGTGCATGTTCTAGCAGTTGTTTTGCAATAGAGGTGCTATTTTTGTTTCTGTATAGAGACAAACATAAAAAATGAAGTTATGAAAATACTTTTAAGTTCACCGTCCTAGAAAAACATCAGCTAAGCTTCAAAACTTTCATGAGATTATTAATTGTGTTTTGAGTGATGGGTGTAAAGTTCAAATCGTATTTCTGTGTGACAAAAACTGCCTGAAAAAACAGTTCAGTGCTTTGTAGGATATCTCAAAATTGTTTCTCATCTGTGAGAATTTAAGAACATTTCTTCTCTGTGATACAGCAGGTTAAAGAATTTTGTGCAAGGAAGAAACTCCCTATGAAAACAGCCATGAAAATGTAGTTGAGTATTTTAGGAACTCATTTCTGTCCCATGCCCCAGGCCAGGCTGGATGGGGTTTGGAGCATCCTGCTCTATGGAAAGTGTCCTTACCCATGGCAGGGGATGGAATGGGATGGGATGAGCTTTAAGGTCTCTTTTCCAGGTTTCTGTGCAGAACTTCCCAGGTTCTGGCAGCCAAGCAGGAAATGCAGATGGGAACTTGTTGCTTTAAGGCTTAAATCAAGCTCAGCTGTAACAAAACCTTTTTCAAATATTTTCCAAGCCTTTCAGAATTTATAAAGCTTTGGTTGGTGTTTTACAAGTCACTAGGCTCTGTTTCATTTAAGAAGTTAATTTCTATTTTGGAATACTCTGGAAGAAAAC
Source organism: Gymnorhina tibicen (assembly GCA_013399875.1). Lineage (NCBI taxonomy): Eukaryota > Metazoa > Chordata > Aves > Passeriformes > Artamidae > Gymnorhina > Gymnorhina tibicen. The sequence goes on from VXAZ01005100.1 coordinate 7,010,366, forward strand.
CATCTGAGAGGAACTTGATTCTCCCCAGAAGTTTCTTGCCTCTGCAGCTCTTATGAACACTGAGCAGAGCAATCTTACATTTTAATGCCTTCAGAACTAGGAAAGTTCCTTCCCCAGGAAAATATGATTGATTGTTACAATGACAGTAATTGCATTTTAGTAAAAGTAACCATTATGGTAATTTTCCTCTAGAAAGAGACATTTAACTAACTTAAGTAACTTGTTACTTTTCAACACATTAACTTTGACAAATTTAACATTACAAACGTACAGAGTTCACAGCCACAACAACGTGCATCACTTAGGGAGTGTGCACACTTTTTATTTCTATATATCAAGCACTGTTTCCAAATAGGAGATGCTAAAAAAACTGTGCATACATAACACAGCATTAATTAAACTGTTAAGAGCAGCTATAGCACATCCATTGCCAAGTCTCCTGTTGAAAAATCCTGCCTTCCAAGTAGCAAACTTGGGAGGCTCAGGAGATATTAATTCCTAAGCATCTACAGGGATAACAAATGCCAGTTCTGGAGCAGCACAACAGGGGATCCTGGGAAAGCCAAGCAGATCAACAGGAGCTCGTGGCACAGCAGGAGGGGTGGGCGGGGGAATGACAGACACAGGAAAGTAAAGAAGGTACAGAACTCTGCAACTCTGGAGCACAGCACAGGGAGCAATTCCTGTCCTCTCAGGGACAGCACTGCAACTTCCACAAGTTTCTAAAAATCAGTATTAGCACTCAATTCATGGATGGTTCCCAAGCACCGCTTGAATCCCAACCTAACCCCCGAGAACTCCGCAGCTCTGGAGCACAGCACAGCACAGGGAGCAGTTCCTGCGAGACTCTCTGGGACAGCACTGCAACTTCCACAGGTTTCCAACAATATTAGCATTTCATCCCATGGATGGTTCCCAAGCACCACTTGAATCCTCACCTAACCCCCCTGAGCTCTCTGCACTATGACAGAGCTCCTGCATTTTTTCCAACCTGTTAGTTATAAACATTTCATGCCACTCGGGTTGTAGCAACTTGTTATTAAAAGTGTAGTTCCTGATAATTAAGAACTCCATCCTAAACTAATTTAATCATCCAGGGTTTGTTTCATACAACTTCACATGAGTTAAAATGAAACCTCTCTGCCTTTGCTTTAAAGATAATAATCATTCCTTGTGCTTTAAAGGGATTCTAAACTGGAGCTCAGTGAATTTCCATACTACTGAACATTTTTACACTAGAAAAGAACTGAAATTAGTCTGGATTTAAATTTTGTTTTTAAGAAATTTCCTTTAAATGGAAATATCAAAAATTTGAATTTCAATCCATCAGATTCAAAATTTTCACTTCACTTTTCTAACTTCTCTGAAGGAGCAGTTTAAGTATTTAGCTGGGACAGTCAATGGGTTTACTTTCTGCTTATTTAAAGATCCCAGTCACATTCTTAAGGAAAATAACATAGATGCTATAAAGTGGAGGAGAAACCAGAGAAAATTACAGCAGGCTAAGAAATAAAAAGAGTATTAATCTGTATTATCTCAAAAGTCTGCTGAACGCTATTTCAGCAGCAGCCTTCCAGATCATTTTAGAAAAACCCTTAATTCTTCTTTTTTATTATTTTTTAACTTTATTTTTAACTTTTAAGAGCTTAAACCTGTAAATTGGTCGATGATTTTCTCAGTTTTTATAACCAAAAGCAGCTCTTAGGTTGCAAACTCTTGCTGAAAGAAAAACCAGAACTCTTGAATAGTCAGAATGGATTGGAGATTCACACAGTTCAAGGAATCTTTAATTCCAATGTTTTCAGGCTGTGGTAGAGCCCCCATCCCTGGAGGGATTTAAGAGCTGTGTGCACGTGGCACTTGGGGACATGGGGCAGTGGTGGCCTTGGCAGGGCTGGACTCGATGACCTAGGAGGGTTTTTCCAACATAAACAACTCTGTGATTCTATAGGATTAAAATCTTTCCACTACCACTCATCATCTACTTCACTATAGTGACAGAATATTTGAGAAAATCTCAAAAGTCGTTTGGTTGTTCAAAGCTGAAGGGAAATTAGGGATAACTCAGAGACTGCCACACAAACAGCCGTAACCCAGGACACACGTTAAGAGCTGACTACCATTCCACCATGGAATTTTGTGAGATTATTTTTATAACACCGTGTCCTAGTTACTGTTGAGAAGAGGAAGAAACTTCCAGTTTAGACAGAATTGGCAGCCGACCTCTATAATTAGTCCTTTATCTTTCCCATGTCTCCTAAATGACACGAGGCAAACTCCACACCTGAGTTTTGCTTGGCAGGGTGCAGAGTGAATTCTGCAATATTAGCTGGGAAATGGATGATTTGGTAGTGTCCTTGCAGGTACAGAGGTGATGTTTTACTCAGTACAACTCAGAAAGATGCCTCCATCTTTGACCAGGTGTTTAAAAAACCCCACAAACTCATCAAGCAGGGGTGTAGTGTCACTTTTCCTGCCCATGCCCACAAACTGCCTGTTCCCTGTGAAGAAAGTTCTGTGCTTCTGAGTCCAACAACAAAATAAATGTAATTTGGGATGAGCAAATCCTTGTAATCCAGGGATAAACCACTCGTGAAACTCACAGATTATTTTAGCAGAGTTTTGGAGAAAATGAGCTGCTCCAAGTGTGAGATTTTAACACTGACAAGCACAAGTCACCCAAGTCCTGTATTTCCATTTTGTTGTTTTGTTGCATAAATACTGACTGAAACTACCTAATACAGAAAGTATCTGCTGTGAGAGGATAGAAGAATATTTTAGAGGGTGTGGGAACGTGTTTTGCTTAGAGACAGTTTGGATCACAGAGGATGTAATTTGATGTGTTTAAGAGAAAATTGGTTAAAGGCAGGCAGGTGATAGAGACAAAATTAGTCCAGGGTCACACCCTGGGTTCTCTCCAAGGTGTGCCTTGGAAGTCAGGGCATAAAAATATGGTCATTAATCCTCTTGTAGAATATCTGGCTGTTTAACAAGGAGCCACAGTTTAGACTGCAGTTCCACAAGCCCTTTAAAAACCAGCCCTTGCAACAAAAAAGCAGCTCCTGGTTTTCTTCACACACTTGTTGTGGTCTCAGCCCCAGGAAGGTGCAGACCTTCAAGCCAGCATAAATACTGGAGAGGCTGGGAAGGAGGTGAGTTCAGAAAGGAGTTTAAAGCTGATCTTTTGCTTTGGCTTCTTGGCTGGGCTGGTTTTAACCCAAATCAGTTCCCCAATCAATTAAGTGTGCAGCTGCAGGAACATTTGTGCAGGGCAGGGCGGCATCTCTGGCTTATGCTGGCTTAAAGTGTTGGTGGAAATGCAGCAGGAGTGTAACTGAAGAGCTGCTATAGTCTAACACTGCCAATAATCCACAAATGCCATTCCACAACACAGGAATAGTTAAAGCATATAAATGGCCTGGCCATGTGCTTGGCAGTGGGGCCTAACACAGGAGAGCTTAGAAACTGCTGCAACAGCTTGAAAAATATCTGAGTTTTGAGGTAACTGTGTGTTCCAAGAGCAAGGAGAAAACTCTGATTCCCAGGCCAGTTGCATCACAGGGTGATGGATGAGAACGTGAGAAATGTGGCTCCTGGCAGGGAGCTGGGACACGCCTGAGGCATTGTCCCCACCTCCCTCAGCCCAACCTGTGCTGCTGTCATAGGCTCCTCTTACAGCCTGAGTCTGCCACTTGCCTTCTCTTCATCAGAAACTCTAAAACCTTTCTGCTTATAAGCAAAGTTTCCAGTAATGCTCCAGATGTAGCAGAGAATCCAACTGAAGGAACAGCAGGAGCACCAGGAGAATCCATTTGAAAATGACACTCCCATTTTTCCATTACTACTTCATCATAATGTAAACACAAGCCATGGACTTTCTGATTGCTGTTTTTGTATAATTTCACAAAAAGCTGGACTGCACATGTGCATATCCATATTTTTTGTCTTTACCTGGAAGCCCAAGCTCAGTGCCTCAGTATATCCTACATTTTCTAGTCTGTCTGAACACTTTATCTTCATTTCTATACTGACATAGAAATCCTACCGTAAGTATCACCCCAAGTATTTGAAGCTGTTTATAATGGAAAAGACTGTAATTACATTCCAGTTAAATTTAAAAAAAACTTCAGCAAAAAAAGCACATCTTTATCTGGTACAAATCTCAAGTAGAATGTAAATAAACCAGTAATGTAGAAGAAAAATCACCTGTTAACATACAACAGACATATGTTATATGTTGTGCTCATGCCACTAAGTTTTTCTCAGATAATAGCTTTTATAGATAACAGCATGCTATGATTTTAAAATAATAGTTTTTAAAAAGATAATTTCAATATTTTGAAGCTTGTTTGCTAAATATTTGGCAATAAATCTTCACTACAGTTAGGATTCTTCCAGATAATGCCAGGTAATACGGATGGAACATCCAGCCACATCTTAGTCCTTCCCTCCAACAGCACAAAACACACAGCTCAGGGAATTGCCTCATATTTTAATGATAATAAAACTTGGAAACTAATATAGATTGGGACTATTGGTTGTAACAGGTCATTAAAATAAAAATATTAATGAAAAAGGAAAAAACCTGCCTGTTTCCTTTCACTTGCCTTAGCCTGAGAACTCCCATGGCAATGTCCATTAAACTTGGCAAGGGATGTCGTCTGATCTTTCCCAAATCTGAAAACTCAGCAGGACCCGAGCAGTCAAACTCGGAGCATCCTTAACCAAAAAAAAAGTCAAACTAAGTAGTGCCATGCACAGTTCCAGAAGAAAACTTGATCTTTCAACCCAAATTGCAGCCAAACAACTGTTCCAGAGGAATAAGCCTTCAAACCCATGGGAATGTCTCTCCTGGGAGCTGTTTAAGCTTCCTTAATGCTCTTAATCCACCTTGATATTGAACTGCCAGACACTCTGGCACCCACCTTCCCACTTCCAAATAGCTGCTCAAGTGCTGGAGCATTTCTTTTCCCTCAGTGTAGATCCTGACAGGTCTAGGACACAAATTAACCAAGTTTTTCACAACTGTGCTTGTGGCCTTCCACCTCACTGGAAGTGAAAACCTCTCATGAACTTTGAGAAAAAACAAACCATGTTTTGGGGCAGATATGTTAAAATCCAATATCTATATATGTGTCCTTCAGCTTCCCTGACTCTCCACATGAAACAAAAATTCTTTTCCCCTTGCAGTTTCATGAAATTTAATTAGTTGATATTCCTAAAACTGGGTGTATGCACTATGTATCACTACAAAATTACCTTAGAAGAACATTTTCATTGCCTGAAGAATTTCAAGGCAAAAAAAAAAAAGAGCCTTTATATCAGAAAGGTTGATGTTGTGTACAGAACTTTCTAGGTAAATGGAAAAAAACGGTTAAATTTTGTTCATTTTAAAATAGCCTGAACTGAAAAAACTTCTCATTCTAGGGAGTAAATAGAATTTTGCCATCTCAGATATTAACATTTTCAGTTCAGTGTCTGAGTTGGAGTTATTATGAAATAATTTGCAGATGAACTAACTCCAAAACTATTCAGCAGTAGGAGCTGGAGAAGGATTTAGCTCCCCAGTGGCCTGGACAATGAGTAAGAGCACCAGGCTGGGATGTTCTGCTGGTTGCAGAAGAAAGATTCTGGGCTTGAGCTTACAGGACTTGAAACCCCTGGAATGGCTCAGCCCATCCATCTTGTCAGAGCACAGTCACCAGAGAGAAGTGTTCCAGCTGGATTCTCCTCATGGAAAAGGAAGTGGACACCTACTAGGCATTTCCTGAGAGACTTCCAAGCCCAGAAACTTGCACTGTCCTTCTTTAGATCTGAAAAAGATCAAATTTGGGAATCTTCCATACTTTTTCCAATGAAACCTGTAATGTGCCAGATTTTCAGGAATTACAGCACTTGGGGAGAGGTATTATTTCTGTCACAGTGAGCAGGAACAAAGGGGTGCCTGAGCTGCTGTTGGCAGGATTATTCTTATGCTACTTAAATTCTGTGCAGAAATTATGAAATCCCTAAATCACTGATTCTGGGCTGCAACCAAAACACATTGACTTAGGCCAACTCACACCCATTGTCCCAGAGTCACACTTGTGACTTCATCAGGATTCCTGCTCCATTCCCACAGAACTGCCTATAACAAAGGGCTCAGATAACTGCAGGAACAGCAGGAGCTACGTTTCTCTCAAGGAAATGGGCCTCAAATCATATTTCAATCACTTTTCTTTGCAGAAAGTTTTTATTAGCCTAAAACTGCTGTCTGTGGAAGCAGGACAACTGCTTGTGCCATGTCATGTGTTTGTAAGGGCTAATTCTACACTCTCCAGTTATCAGCCATGATAAACCATAAAATCATCAGCAGCTTGTCCCTTACCATGGATCTTCACCTTTCTTTTCTAAAATTCCAAATGACCAATTTTCAAGTGCAATACCCACGGATGATTTGATAAATACTTGGCTTCCTGTTACCATCCCTTTTTGAAGCCAATTAGTCACATTCTGGAGCTTCATCTTCTTGGCATTTTAGCAAAACCAGTAACAAATATTTGAGTCCCAGTATCATCCAATCCATCTGAACCTTCCAGAATTCCACTTCCCATTTTCATTCTCTAACAATACCGCAGGAAATTTTATTATTATCTGTTGAACCAAAAACTGGCATTCATTTGTCTTCCTCAGCACTCATGTTCTCTGTGACATCGATCTGAACAAAAAAATATTTCCAGGAACGTTCTCCTTACTGGGATTTGAAATTACCGAAGTACCAGCCAGCTCTCCTGATCCCACTTTTCAGTCCTTACAGAAAGCTTCTAGGATATTTTGAATGACACCGTAAGTAATTACAGCTATTCATGTATTTGTATTTCAAAACAACCAGAAGTCATATTGACACAATAATTCTAAAGAGCACGGAATGGAATACTCTTAAGATCTGACAATCTCTCCTCACATGGCCACTTCACGCTCCTGCTTCTTATGACTATTTAATTACAAATTGTTGGTCTAAAATATTTAAATCTTTATCAACAAATATATGTATAAAGCCTTTCAAAGGCAGTGCAAAAGATCTTTAAAATCTGGTATCACTGTCAGGACGCCGTAGCAAAAAAAACAACAAACACTTGTCACATATTTTAAGAATCCTTCAAAAATAACGTTGAAAACATGACAATGTTGCAGAACTTTTGCATTCTGTGATGAACACAGAGTCAGCTTATAACTGAGTATATAAATTATGGTGTATTCTGAGAAGGAAAATCTCTACACAGACCAGGAGAACCTTGTTTTCATAGCACAGACTGGGAGTTTAGGAATCAATTTGGACTCTTCATGGCATTTCAAAAAAAAAGTATTCTACAGTCCAAATGAAGACTACAGAAGAATATCCAGAAAATGCAATTTTGCTGTGAAATATGGATGAAATCATAGCTGATAAATGCCACAGTGATAAAACTGTGACACAACAAAGTGCCCCTAAGAGACAAGGGAGTGGCTGAAAGCAACCAGAAGCTCCAGTGGGATGATCTTTTCTGACAAGACACTGCAAATCCTGGAAAGAAACATCCCTGCCTCTCCAGGAAAATAGGTTAGGCAGTTTAGAATCCCTACACAAGTGTTTTAAGGAAGTAGAAGACTGGATAACAGGTCATAAAGGAAAAAGAATCCTTGGTTTAAATGTAGCCTTTACAGAAACAACTTGGTGGATATTGTATCAAAGTGTTAATTTCTGTAAGATTTTGTATCTTTGTGTTTGTTTCTAAACTTGAGGAGGGGAAAAATCCCTGGTGGTGTGGGGTCTACAGGCTCCAGGTGTTTGATTGGAGAAGGAATTTGTTACACACACGAACTCAGTACAAAAACAGCTTTACAGAATGTGATCCAGGCCAAATCCTGCCACTGCTCATGTGAATAAAATGATCCCACTTTAGCCCAACACCAAAACAGGGCTGTGAGCTCAGCCTGTATTTGACTTTGTGGATACTCAGCTGGACTCAACAACTGCATCTAAAATTTATAAGTTTGATTTAAAACATTAAAGGAGAACATTTTGATGGTCACCTATAGTGCCCCAACCCAAAAGCATTGCAGAGGCAAGCTTTGGATTTCAGTTTCAGTTCATCAGCACCATTTAAAAGGTTAATTAATTCCACATTTTCTCATGTTTTCAAGTTGTGCTACTCATATGACTGTAAAGTATCTCAATCATTTTAGAACAGAGTAAAAAGTGCAAAATAATGAATAATTTGTAGGAATTTTATTATCTGTCCACAGCAACAGAATTGAAAATTTGTATTAAAACTCTTTTGGAATATTATGAGTTTCATGTAAGTCATGCATATGAAAGTAAAGATATTTTAAGGCAGTTATTTACCTTTTCTAAAATAAAATAATTTAGGCTGTCATCCAGCTTGTTTTCCCAATGGAAAATGAAGCTGGCTGGTAAGGAGGACAGCCCTGGGAGACATTAATTTCTTGCCATTTTGGTCCTTTTCAGTTTGGTTATGTAAGGACAGTGCCTGAATGGGATCTTCTCTTCCTCCAGGGTTTCAAAGAGAGAATGACTTAGGCCACAAGGAAAGATGAAAGAGATAACGACAAGGATTCTCTCTGGTGGTGTCACTTCTGATACTATAAAGCCCGTGTTTCCCATTTTGCATTTAGAAATGCTTCTGTAGGTGTTCTGAATGAGTTCTGCACAAAAACTCCTTTCCTACCACGTTGGGTTTTGTGTTGATTCACTGCTAAGAGTGGGAATAGCAAAGGCACAGCTGAAGTCCTCAATTCCTAGCAGTGCTCCAGAGAGGAAAATGAGACATTGCTGGGTTTTAATTCTCCTCATTATTCCCTAGAAGGGAAAGTTATATTTGTGCTGCCTCTAGGCAAAGTCCCATCCCACATGAACAAAAGACTGAAGCTAAGATCACATCCATTTCATCTCCTCCTGCTCTCCACAGATGCTTAAGTCCCTGACACTGTATCTTCAGTGCTCATATGTCACAGTAAATGATTCATTAAAAATGCACAGACAGATTGATCTTGGAAAGGGGAAGAAAAGATCTGGAGTTTAAGGTGAAAGGAAAATAGAAATGAGGAGCCAAAAGGTGAAAAAGGGAAACACCCCCAAAATTCACATGAGAAAGACATTTCAAAATAAAGAGGAGGCAGCAACTGTGCTGACATTTAATATGTCTGCTTGGGATAAAACTCATCCTTTTACTAGCAATAAAACAACAGCCTAGCCCAAAGCCCTTGAAGCATTTTGCATCAAGTGCCTCATAAAAACAGTTGGCAATTTCTCCTAAATTTGTCCTAAGGTCTGTACAACATCTACACCAAACTACCCCCTTTTTTTTGTCGTGTAATTAAATGGGAACAAATCCCCAAAGCAGGTAGGGAGAGCTCCCTGATCCCAGCCAGCACCACTCATCCTAATTCCCAGCCCCCTGGCCATGCTCCCGCTCAGCCTCAAAAGTGGGAAGGAAGAGGGAGGAATAAGCTCCACTTGTGATTCCTGTGGTGCCGATAAACAGGTGATTGACAAGAGCAACCCTACAGAACTACTGTGTTTGTAATATTTCCTGGATGGCCAGAAGGATTTACTCTGCCAGAGGAATCCTGCAAGCAAAAACCAACCCCTGTCTAAGGATAAAAAGCTCCTTGAGTAAGAGACACCTCCTTACTGTGACATCCATACAAATGCTCTTATATAGGAGACACATTTCTTCTATCTTTATCAAAAACAATTGGTAAAATACAACTTCGGACCATAATTTACATTCTTCAGGCAAAAAAAAAAAACCAAAAAAAACAAACCCCGACAACTAAGCCAAATCCCTGCAATGGGAAGTACATATATAAATGTACATATTCACACACACACCAGCAATATTTTTAGCTATAATTTCCTACTCATGTGGCAACATGACCAGCGTTCTGAAGAAGCTGAGCCAAGTGAAAACACAACCTGCAGAACAGGTCACGTTTAAATATTCTGCTATTGAAGAATATTAAAAACTACAGATTAAGTAGGAGTGTTGTAACACTTAACATTAATTAACGCTTGTAAATCATTCTGAAATACTTGGATAAAAGATGGCATAAAAGGTGTTGCCACACGTCTTGATGCTTCTAGATGTGCACAAGCCCTGACATCTTATTTTGTGTTTGGGATGTTTCAAATCATAAAAAAAACCCAACCATGGTCACTGAATTTAATGTTGGGAAGTGTTGGGACACGACAGAGAAACACCAAAGATGTCCGATTAAGAACTCAAGCAGACAACTCGATGTAAAATACCTGAAATAGATCCATTTCTTGGATCCTGGTGTATCACCAGGTCTAATTACTGATCTGCGAGTTAGCAGAGCTTGGCAATGCTGCTAAGCCTTGACTTGGCTCTATATTCATATATGTGAAATATAGGAAATTTTCCTTCTAGTCTAGTACCACCAAGCATTCACATCCCAGAACAAAAACCCCTTAGTCCATGCCATCAAACAGTTTGAAAAGGAATCTGGAATCACTTAATACCTATCTGGGGTTGGTGAACAGCATAACCAGTTCTCAGAGAACTTGGTACTCGTTGCTTGTGCAATTACAGGTCTTCATAGAATAAAGAAATTAAAGGCCAGCACTATGTCCTTATGCTTTCCCACATGGATCTCCAGATCTAAGAGCCATGTCTTCCTTTTTATCCAGAGACCAGAGATGTATTTTATGGCGTCCATTTAAAAACAAGGTGTAAGGAGTGACACCAAACTCATGAAGGAGCAGAACCAATTAATTACCTGGACATGACACGCTGGGGTGGCACAGCCACCTGCTAATGGAGCATCTCGGTGTGACCGTGCCCAGAGACGAGGCCATAAACACACTCCAGGTGCCTTCCAGTACCTGGGGGGAGCCTACCAGGAACATGGAGAGAACAGCATAGAGTGACAGGGCAAGGGGCAACGGATTCAAAGCTTAAAGAGGGCAAAGTTAGATTAGATGGGATATTGGGAAGGAATTCCTGGCTGGGAGGGTGGGGAGGCCCTGGCACAGGGTGCTCAGAGAAGCTGTGGCTGCCCCTGGATCCCTGGCAGTGTCCAAGGCCAGGTTCGACAGGGCTTGGAGCAGCCTGGGATAGTGCAAGGTGTCCCTGCCCGTGGCAGGGACAGGAATAAATGAGTTTTCAGGTCCTTTCCAACCCAAACCATTCTGTGACTCTGATTCTATGCTGTGGCATCAGTGATGCTCCTGAGCGACGTGCCCACAGTGGAGACCAACACAGTCGTAACTCTCACCCGGACCACCTGTAGGACATTTTCAGGGACGTTTTCAGGCTGGGGTGAGGGTGAGGCGGAGGACCAGGCCAACATTTGACCCCAGTGGCAGCACCCCCAGCCTCACACCGTTGCGTACACGTTACACCGTTGTGACCCCTCCCAGGCAGGTCCCACCGCGTGGCTGCCGGCAGTATTTTGCCTCCATAACCTGAGCTTGGGAGCACAGCACAGCCCCCCAACACCTCGAAGGAGCCCCGAGAAGCAGAATTACCGACACCGGGGGGGTCGGGGCGGAGCGGGGCGAGGGCGCCTGAGGGGCCGCGCCCTGAGGGGCGGGAAGGGNCCCGTGAGGCGGCGCGCGCGGGCCGCGGGGGGCGGGGCCAGCGTAGGGGAGCGCGCTCCGCCCCGCCGCGGATAGGAGGGGCGAGAGGAGATGGGCGGGGCTAAGAGGCAAACCCTGAGTTGTGATTGGGTGAGGCGGCTGTCAATCCGGGGCGGCCGCCGCGGCCGTGGGGAAGGAGGGGGAGGCGGAGAGGAAACAAAAACAATCGCCCGGGCGCCGCCATCTTGGGCCGGTTCTCCACACGCCACACGGGTGAATGGGTAGATATGAGATTACCACGGGGGAGCAGCGGCAGCAGGGCACCGAGGGCTGTTCCGCGCTGCCAGCGACACTCGGCGGGCTCTAGGCACGGCCGCCGCCGCCAGGAGAGAATCCCCCGGCCCGGCCTTTTCGCCTCGCCAGCCCCTAAGCTGCACTGCTGGAGGGACAAAGTTGGGCTGAGCCGCGCTGCCTCCGCCGCCCGGGAGACCGGAGAGTTGAGCCGGGGTCAGAGTTAGGGGAGAGGGTGACGAGGGGATCGCTCCCCGCTCCACCGTGTGGGAGGCGCGGGGAGAAGGCTCTGCCTCCCCGCCCCTGCCGTCTCCTGCTGCTCGCTCCTAGGAGGAAAAGAAAAAAGAGGAGGAAAAAAAAAAAGGCAAGAACTGGATTGAGCTCGGAAGGGGTGCATTTTGTGGAGTCTCTGTGTGAGCAGCGGCGGGGCGGCGAGGAGGAGATGTGTCCGTGAGGAGGGAGAGGAGCGTGGACCCATCCAGGACCCGTGAGGAGCGAGAGGAGCCTGGATCCATCCAGCCTCAGCCCGCCGTGAGGCACAGCCGCCTCCCTTCCAAAGCTAAGCCCAGTTCTCCTGGAAGCACGGCACTCATCAAGGATTTGCCACAAAGAATATACCACCCTCCTCCCCAGCGCCTGGATACTGCATTTAATTTTTTTTTTTTTTGGTACCCCCTCCCCAGCCACTCTTGTATGTTTAAATACCAAATATAGCCTCTTGCGGGGGGAGGGGATGGAAATCTCCTAGAAGAATTGGAAATCTTGCTGGGATTCGGGAGTGCTGGTGCTGGAGAAGGGCGGCGAAGACGGGGGGATGCGCTGCTCTCGCTGCCTGGCCAAGGACTAGAGATTTGCCACTTCCCGGGAAGCCCGAAGGTTTGTTTGTTCCTAGACTGTTGTTTCCTCCCTTTCCCTCTCCTGGGCCACGCTAAATCCCTCAGCATTTATTAAAGAAAACCCACGTGTAGCTGGTGGCTGGTTTTTAAGGTAGTTTTTCATCGACAAACTGACAAAACTTCCTCCCTTCGCCCCGAGGTTTGGAACTGGAATGGAGCTGCTTCTCTCCCAAACACTACACGGGGTGTGAAGGGGGGGAGGCAGGACGAAAACATCGCCTTGGACTGATCCCGATCCGACCCCCCCGACACTCGCACCCACGAGGGATGATCCTTCACGGCGCCTGATGTGGAAAACACTTGGAGACTCAGAGACTTCGTCGTGCTCAGCAGCTTAATCGTTGACTTATTTTGTTTTGGTTTTTATTTTTTTTTTTTAAAGTGGATTCGTAGCATTACTTTTATGAATTAAATTTTGCCACCGTTTGTACAGAAGCCAAATGACACGTGTGTTTTGAAACACGGTTCCAAATATATTTATCCCTCCCTCAGCCCGGATTCTCTCTAGAAAGAGCCGCGGGGAGGTCGTCAGTGTCTAAACAAACCTGATTTTTAGTGTTTTATGAACACTACCTGCTGCAGAAATGTTGCTATAAATTCCTTTATAACGGTTCAGCAAGAAGGGAGATTTTTCCAGCTTGCAGGACCCAGAAAACTGGATACTTAAAGTCACTTAAATGTTTTAACAGCATTGGAAAATGGGAGCTGCTACTAAGTTGGCGTTCGCTGTTTTTCTTATCTCTTGTTCATCAGGTAAGTGAATGTTCCTGGATTTGTCACTTTAAATGGAAGGCTTTGGGGTCAGCACTTGAAAACTTGGGCTGGCTCTGTATGTATGAGGAGAAATCTCCCTTTTTTTTCAGGTGGCAAATGTTTGTGGATGGCAGCGACTGCAAAGGCAGAGGCTGCTTTCTTGCTTGTTCTTGAAAAATATATAACGTGAGCACTTGAAACGCGCGCAGCGCTTGGACTTCGGATCAATTGTGTGGAATAAATGTGGAGACATAACCACCTAGTGTCACATAAGTAACCTGGCAGTGCAGTTTCTTGTATTGGATGCTGGTTTTTAATTAGAGTTACCCAGCTGACATGCTCTTTCCTTCGGTTTGATCTCTCTTACTCCGGACTGTTCGCTGGTGAATAGCGACCTTCGTTAATGCTTCATTAATTTAGAATAGGTGCCGCTCTGAAAGGCTGAGCTCGTCCTTTGGTGATAGCGAGGGGTGTGTGCGTGTAGAGATGTACCGACAGAATCGGGTGAAAAGCCAGACTTTCGGTTTCTAAAGAATAATTTGTAACCCTTTGTATTTTGCCGTTTGTTATGTCACTGCCTTGTAGTGCAGAAAAAAAAATCTACTAATTTTCTCTTTAAAACAGCAGAATTCGAGGTCCAAACGTCAGCTCTGAGTCCTGGGAAGCGAGCGGGGTGTGAGGACTTACCCACGCTTCTCCAGCAGGAAAATTGTTATGGCAGCAACCAGTGGTTGGGCAAGTGTTGGTCCATTTGTGCTCGGAGCTCCATCAGTCTCACAAAAAAACCTGTTACGAGCTGTGTGAGGACCTAATTTGTGTGAGGACCAGGCGAGTTTAAAAAAAATCTATCTACTCCGAGCCTGCATTTGGAACGTGTATTTAGTGCTCTGTGTAGGTTTTTAGCATCCTTGCAGGGTGTGCAAAGCTACACTTGTTTATCAGGCTAAAAGCTCCCAGCTTCCCCGTGTGACCGGGGGAAGGGAGTAATGAGATCCCTGTAACGATGCCTTTTAAATTTCCAGCGTTAGGAGGTGGAGGATTTTGCTGAAGAGGCCGTTTTGCTGTGGTTAGTAAATGGCTAAGTCTCCTCTTGTGTCTGTAGTGCTATCGATCCGCGCCGTGTGCGCTAAATGTGCTGTGAAATGGCGAGCGATGCCAGGGAGAAACCCAAAAAACCCTGCCTGTGCTAACCAGAGAAACGACACAGTGGGTTAAGGACAGCCAGAAAGGTTGTTCAGGAGGTTTAATTTTTATTCTTCTTTTGAAACAAAACATAATTTTGACGGTTTTTGCCTTGCAGTAGAAGACGTGTGTGTCATCTTTTCCTAATGCCTGATATTTCAGCTCAGCAGCGTTCCTCTTAATTCAGCAATATGTTTTGTAGGGAAACTTTTTTCCCCCCTCTCATTGACAGTTTCTGAAAGAATTGCTGCCATCTGCTCTCCATGTCTGTCTCTCTTCCATGTCCACCTCTAAGATCCTTTTGCCTAGAGCACAGAATAGTGGTTTTTGTTGACATTACCTATCAGACTTAATACAAAGAACAGCTAAGCAGTAAAGAACGTCTTTTCTTTAACATTTCTCGCTCGGGTTGTCCTTGGTAAGGTGAAAAGAATGTTTCTCTTGCCTGTGAAGAATTAATCTTGGCTAAATGAGCAGGAAACTGCCTGCAATCCGGGCTGCTTCTCATGTTAATGACATTGTTTTGGTGGTTATTCCAGTATTGCACATTAAGTGTTCCGGTACTTAACAATTATTATACTATTTTCTACTCACACCAGGACTGCAGACACTCTAAAATTTTAGGCAAGTCTAAAAATAAATAAATTCAACAGGAAACTGTTGGCTTTATGATCGGAGCTACAAGATTATATAAGATTTTAAGCTTGAGGTATAGGTATTTTTATGAGTAGTGTTTCTTAGTTGACTTATTGCAGTTTAAAACCCTACCTGATGAGTTGGTTCTGACATCATCATCACCAGAAGTTTCTTTTCCAGTCTTTAGTGTGAAAATCAGTCTGCCCAGGTTATCTATTTCAGAATATTGGCGGTGGTTGAGGAAATCCTGGAGTTCAGGTGTGGAGGTGCTTGGCTTGCCTCTCTCTGGTGTGCAGCTCCAGCTCCTCACAGGCTGTTTTAGCCAGTGGGGGGGTTGGTTTGCTGTATTTGTTCATTTATTTTTAAATACAGCTATTTTCTGCAGATGTTTACTTGGCCAATTAATACCGGGGTTCTTTTAATAGGTGAAAATGTTGTGGGTTTTTTTCTGCGTGGTGGGTGTGGAAGTGCTCTTCAGGTTCAAAGCCATTTAGTTTACTATCCGTAAACTGCTCTATGAAATCCTGTAAATGTCCTGCAAATGGACAGGAATTTCCAGTGAGTTTAATCATCTTTGTTAAGGGAGTGAAAATATTTCCCAGTTCTGACTAAGATACTTGAAAAAGAGCATCTGTGTTGTTATGAGGCTTTTAAATATTTGTAGATGCTTGGATAAAAGTGGGTGTATGTTTGCACCCATTTGTAGGATCTCCAGAGGCTGAGATGAATGCATATTAACTAAACAAGAAGACAAAGTGCTCGGGTCAAGGTTCTCCATGTGCCCTCTAATATACTTCTGAGATAAACCTGTGTGCATGTTTGATTTAAGACGGAACAGAAGATCCTGAAGTAATAATAAAATACTTCAGAACAAGCTTCCCGTGCCTCTGCTGTAGGTGAGGCGAGATTGTAGGGGAGCTTAACAAGAAAACTTGTGACTAAAACAGCTCGTTCATCAAAGGAGATTCTCTTTAGATGTTATCTGTGTGCTCCCCTCCCCCAGGGAAGTGTGTTTGCGTTCTGGTGTTTTTGTGTTTGCTGAGCTACACTTTGTAACATTTCAGGAACAGAGAATGGGCACTTTCATAATTTTCTGAAATTTTCGGAACATACGCCCTGTTGCAGCTGAAAGTGTGGGAGATGCTGAAGTCGTGAATTTTCTTCCACCAGAATCTTAGTTTAAAATCTCATCGTTCCTTTTGTTACTCAAACTCCTAATTTCCCAAGCCATCATCTCTTCTGAGATACCTGCTCTGCCTTTGGTACCTGGGTGGTCCCTCAGCAAAGTAGTTCTGCAATCTCCTACAGGGAACAAGACCTGTATTTTTTTAGAGCTAAGGCTAAAATCAAGCTAAAAATCACCTAAGCAAAAGGAACCATATCAGAAAAGTGTTGTTCCTCTCTATTTCTCCTAATGCCGGATCATTCCCAAGCCACTCAGAAGTCTTGAGTCATTTAGCTGAAGGTACTGGCATGTCAAAGATACCTTTGCAGCTGAAGTAGTATTTTCACTGCATGGAGAATGTTTTATTCTCTGATTTTTAGTTTATTGTTCTCCTGTCTCCCAGCGATTATTAATGGAAAAATTATTTTTTAAATTGTGTCTTCCCACCCCCCCAAAAAAATCTATCTAGAACTGTAAAACCTGCTTTCCATGGTATGGCTTTAGAAGCTAAGTGGTTGGGTGTTCTGAAGGAATTAGGAGGGCACATGAGACTTTTTTCTTTGATTTTACCTGTGTAATGTCTTCTTTTTTTTGACTATCCTTTCATTATTAACTTGGTAGCCCTTGAAAATCCTGCCAAAGGTTTGGGAATGTTTGTGAAATTGTCTCTGCTCATGTGTTTCCTGCAAGCTGTCCATGATTGCGGTTGGACTCTAATCACTTTATTCACTTTACTGCAGGGCAATAAACCACTTCAGACTTAGTACTGCTTTTAAAGTAAAGATTCCTTTATTTTAGCAGAGTGTACAATTTTTTATATTAAATGTGTTACCATTGGGCAACACCCCAACACTCCTGATATTACTGTTGAGAGCAGGACTTGCTTTATTAAATAAACCTATTTAATACTGTTTTCGAGCATAGATTGAGTTCTGGAGAGGTTGATGTTCTAAATGATTACAGCTCAAAAATCTGTTAACTGTTTCTAAGTGATCTGTTAATACTTAACAAACTCTAAATCTTCTGGGCTCTGAAAAGAGCTGTAATTGTGCTAATGCAACATTAGAACATGTGAGCATCGTTCTGGTAGAGCTCTGCTTTACAAACATTTCCGGAGAGATGCTGCTGTCATGAGTTTATTTGCATCTCTACCCTTCACACACAAGGCTTTTCTTAAGAAAAAGCTTAAATAAGTTTGTTTGCATATGCTGGGTGTAAGTTGAGGGGCAGGTGTTCTGTGTGAGGGAAAAGCTCTTTTCTGCAAGAAGAGAATTACTGTTAGCAAGGATAATAGTTTTCAGATGGGTTTAATTGAGAGTATTTGAATGGGATTTTTATTTTTCCCTTTCCCACCTCTCTGGAGTTTGGGGGCAAAATCCCTTGGGAGATGGGTTTGGCTGATTAGCAAATGAGGACAGACAAATATGGTTTTTTTGTTCTCTGTTTAACCATAGGCATTAATTTTTGTCATATCATTAGTTCTAGGGAAGGGGAAAAATAACAGTGCCTCCAATGTTTTTCATTCCTAGTCATTCTGCCTTTTCTTCCAACCTTCTCCACTTGTAGGTTTCCCAGGCTGTAAAAAGAGAGAGGTTGACAAGGAATCTGATTGTGGAAGGGGTTTCTTGGTATAGGAGAGATGCATTTCCACCACTTAATTAACTGAAAGCAGCTTAATGCAAATGCCTGCTTGAGCTGGTTGGTAGCATCCATGAGCTGTTAGCTCTCTGATGTTCCTGAAAATGAAAACTCTGTAAAAAGATCAAGAAAATTACGGATTTTACAGCCAAGTTCTCGTGTGATGAAATCTTAATGTGTTTTTGTTGCCTTGGTGCTTAAAATTCGGCACATCTTATTTCCTGTTATTTCCATATGGAATTGAAGTGATACTGGATGCCAGTGACTTTATGTGGCATCTCTTGTCTTCTCTCCCTGCACTGTCTGTGTGGTGGTGGAGGGGTTTTTTCTTAGAAACAGTTTGTGACTACGGTGCCAAACAGCAGAGCATATTTAGGCTTAATCCCACAGAAAATGAATATTTACTGCCATGTTGTTTACGTTGCATATCTTTGTGGCCAGGAATCCCAAATGTACATTAGATGTATCAAATCCTTCAGTTGTTGGTGCAAAGAGAGCAGGGAAAGGTTTTTTCCATTGCGTAATTATTGTCATGGTTTCACAATAATTTAATTCTTGATGAAGAAAGTCAACATTCATGGTTTTCTTCAGCATTTCCTAGTCAAAGCTGTAACTGGAAACAAGAAAAACAGACAATTCACTTACTAACTGGAGACATAAATCTTTGGTTATGTGGTTAGAGGTATTAGAAAAGCCCTTGGAAAGGAGGGAAGCTTTTGTGGGAAGACTACTTGTTCCTGCAGCCAGGAGCAGCTGGAAACAGCACTGGTGGTGCTGGGATGGGATCAGCTCAGACTGGGAAGTGGAGGTGTGAAGTCCTGCTTGTGGCAGCACCTAACCAGAGGTGGGTACAGAAAATGGAATTCTTTCTCAAGTAGTTCAGTGAAAGAATGTGCCTTCTCTTTCCCCACTCCTGTTCCCCGGTTCTCCCAGATTAATTAATCCCGTTTCCAGGCGCGCAGTCAAAGGAGGATGAGCGGGACGGGGGCCTTTACCTCTGTGCCTTTGTGAGGTTCTCCTAATGAACTGTGCCGGGATTCCTTCATGGAGCAACTTCGTTATGGAGAAAATGAGCAAGGGACACACTTGCAATTGTGTTGGTGCCAGCAAAGGTCCGAGTGGTGGCTGCGTAACCCCAAATCCTGGTGACTTCACAGCGAGGCGCTGCAGGAACAGCAACGCTTGTGGGGTTGCCAACTCTGTGTTTTGTTGGGTTTGGAAGGGAAATGAAGTATTTCCAAATTCTAAAAACACCTTGTGAAAGGCTTGGTAATTTTGTGTTCTGCTGGTGTTTCTGGTTAAAGTGGTGCAGGGTAATATGTTTCACTCAGGATGCAGTCAGTGCAAAATTGTAATTAATTTCGGTGTTACTCTTGAGTTGCTCACCACGGCGGCTGGTTGGGAACTATTAAACTGCACTGCTTGGCCCTGATGGGATGTTGGGGACTGTTAGTTGGCAAGAAGGCTACAAGTTATTCAATTAATTTAAATAGCTACATACCACCTTTGGAGATTCCTTACTTTGTTAAAGTATAACTTCTTTTTTTAAGGATTTATATGAAGCTGTAATTAGGTGACAATTCGATACAAAATGCTGAAATGACAGTGTAATTAAAAGCAAACCCCTATGTACTCTTAACTGTGATGGGCATGTAAGAAATGCCAAGATGCATTTCTCTGTTTTATAAGTCTGTAATTACATGAGGGAAACATTGTCTTTAGTTAGTGAGTAGATAATGAAGAAGAATGTTATATCTTGGCCAAAAAGAAAAGGATATTCCTCAAATTATTTTGCTTTCTGAACTTTGAGATATTCATCAGCCACGTTAAAACTAAGGAAATTAACATTGTATTTTGCATTTACAGCAAAATTGTATATTGCAATTACAATACAATTTAGGTGTTGCT
Source organism: Gymnorhina tibicen (assembly GCA_013399875.1). Lineage (NCBI taxonomy): Eukaryota > Metazoa > Chordata > Aves > Passeriformes > Artamidae > Gymnorhina > Gymnorhina tibicen. The sequence goes on from VXAZ01005100.1 coordinate 7,030,419, forward strand.
GTCTGATCTGGTGTTGGTTTTTGCCTTAATGAGGCTGTTCTCACACTTGGGAAGATGCCACTTTCTCGAAAGATGGCAGCACGTGAGTTAAGTTTCGCTGGTTTAATTCTGAACATTGACACCATTAAAGCTGACAAGTTACTGAAGACGTTTAATCTGAAGGTTTTGTTAGAAAGCATCTGTACAATTATTTTGAAAACTGTAAGAATCCATATAGCTCAGAATTGTAACTTTTTCGATAGCTTTAACTCTGTGTGTCTTCCATCCCTAAATGGGGTGCACTTGATGTAGTGTCTTTCCACCAAAATAATTTGGTTTTCTAACTGAAATTGCAGAGGTTCTTGTGGTAGATTGACTTTTAAAGTTGGATGCTACCTCCATCCTTTTTCAAAATGCAGGAGGGAGACAGTGCTCAAAACCATTTAGGATATGATTTGTATATGTTCTGAAAGATACCAAACTTTTTATGAGGGTAAGTCAACGTGCAGGGATTTTTGTTTTTGCTTGTTTGGTTTGGGATTTTCTTGTTTGTTTGTTTCTTCTGGAAAAAAAAATGGAAATGGGTAAGGCAACTCAGGGATTGTTTTTAATTTTTTTGTACGACTGTAGATGTGAAGAATGTTTTAGAGACGATCCATGGCTTGTCTCTTTTGCCTGTTTCTGGAATTCCCAGTGAAATGAGGCTGCGGAGGGAACACAAACCCTGCTCAGCTCCCAGTGCAGCCCTGATAGTGTTGTAGCTTGTGCCAAGTGGTGTCTAATGAGATGACACAAAGCACGGTCTGAGGGCCGGTGCCAGGAAGCAGCACAGGCAGGGCTGAACCAGAATTCCTGCAGCTTCAGCACTTCAGTATTCCCTCATCTCCTGCCTGAGAGCGGGGAGTGTGTGCCATTAGTGTGCTGTGGAAACACGGTCGTGATTTACTGCCTTCCAGCCCAGCCCCGTGTTAAACTGGGGAACTGTCCCACTTACAGAACAACCAACCCCGAACCAGCCCGTGTCCTGCTCTGGGACCGGAGCAGCATCCCACAGAGCCCTGAGTAGGGACCTGTGCTCGAGGGTGGCGTGGGGTGGACATGCTCAGTCTGGGACACGTGGCCTGAGGGCCAGGGAGCAGTCCCTGGGCCTGTTGAGATCTGCAGTGTAGCTAGATAATTTTTTTCTTTGAATGATGTGTTTCATGTTTAGAGGTGATTCCCGTTTTAGATGAGCATTGGCAGTTTGGATGCAGGCCCTGTGCAGTTGGTTACTGTAATCTGTTGCCTGCCTGGTCTTAATGTCATTTTTTAAATGTCACTTCATCGTAACAGCTCTGAATAGAAATGGTCATTTCCTGTTTGAAATTACTGTTTAGTGTGGTGTCCACCAAACCTCCAGGTTCTTTCCAGCAGAGCTGGTACCCCATCTGGCAGTCCCCACTTGTACTGGTGCAGAGGGTGCTGTGTCCCAAAGCTCAGGACACCTCATTTGTCCTTGTTGAATTCCATGGAGTTCCCATGTGCCCACCCCTCGAGGCTGCCTGGAGTGGCATCCCTGCCCCCGGCATTGTCTGCAAATGCCCTGAGGTGTTCCACCACCTCCTCCAGGCAGCCAGAAAGGTCTGAACCGAGATGGGTCCCAGGGGAAGCCCCTGAGGGACCCTGTGGTGCTCCACATCCTTCTCCGGATGGTTCCCTCCGGGAGCAGTTCTGTTCCACCCCAGGCTGGCTCTATCTCGAGATCTCTGCTTGCTCACAGAGCTGATTTTAGCTGGGCTTCAGCAGCTTCCTGCCTTTTGGTGCCTCACCATCTTGTGATTTAGAGGTGGGTTTTATTTGTAACTGAAGCCTGACCTTATTTTTTCAGGTTGAGAGCTCTTATCTCGCCTAGATAACACTAATCTCCATTCCTTAAATGCTGCCTGAAGATTGGAGTGGTCTTCATTCTCTCAGCTGGGTTTGGAATACTTGGATTTCAATACCAGCACATAAGTTGAAATCTGATCTGTTTTTCAAAGCTATTTTTAAATATGACCAATCGTTTTTTCAAGCCTTCTAACATGAAAAACTGTTTCCTTCTAGGAATTTCCACATAAACAGGGAAGTGGTTTAATTTTGTTGTTGAGTTACAGTGTTGAGTGTACGAGACCAAATTAAACTTTGCAGTAACTGTTAATTTTAGAAATTTTTGCTAGTGTTTGTCAGTAGAGGGTACAGATAGTTCTCTTTAGCTCACAGCTATTACATGATGGAAGAGTTTTCTTTAAATATTTCCGTGTTTCAGGGTTGAAAAACATTCAGGCTGTGAAAGTTGCAAAATGGCACACAATTGTTTGAATTTCTGTACTTTTTATAAAGAACTAGATTATTTATTTTTCATCATTTGTTTATAAAGCTGTTTTAAAAATAGCACAGAAAAGACCACTGGTTAAATATTTTCATTTAAACTCTCTGATCTTAAATTTTGGAAAGGGTCGCTTCTGCAAGTTGTGCCTGGGATAATTTAATTTTATTAAATGTAACATAAAGGCTGTCAAAAACATTCTGTGCAATTGAAAAATTGCAACAGTGTGGTTACATTTTATTTAACTTCAGGTTGTGTCCCTGGGACAGACCCCAACAAATCAAACCTCATCTGACCTCGCCCATTTGGGATGATACAGATCAGAAGTGAGCTCTTGATGAGTTTCTTATGTGCCATGCATGCGCTAAAACCAAGCTGTGGAACTGTGATTAATTTGTGAGGAGGTGATTTCAAACCACAAGGTGGTTTTGCTTCCATTCCTGCCCCAAACTCCTTTACCACCTCTCTGGGAAACCACCCATGAAAACAGTGCTTGCTGGTGAAAGTTTTCTCTTTGTGTTCAGCTGAAAAAGCTCTGAATCACATCCTTTTGGGTCAGAGGCTTCCAGGGGAGCCTAGAGAGCACAGATCCCACTTTTCATCCAGTGGAAATGGAGTGGATCCCTCATGAAAAATCCTGATGCTCGTGTGCAGCTGGATTTTTCCAGTGGCTTAAAAGCGTTCAGATGGGTGGCAAATCAAGCACAATTAATTTCCTAGAACCTTGTTGGCAAAAATATTTCTCTGGAATTTAATAATCCCAGAATTTTTTCTCTCGGTGTCACAAATACTTTGGTGCTGGAAGCTCTTTCATTCCAAGTGAAGATGGGAGAGAGGAGGTAAATGACCAGTTCCCGTTTCTTTGTGTATAGGAGTGAAAAAATGTGTGTTGGAATTTGGTTTTGATGAACTTTTGGGATATTTACAAGCTGACAAAGTGTGTTCTGGGGGAGCTTTTGTTGCCCCATCTGAACTCTTCTCCCCACTGCCTTCCTTCATTCTGAAACAGGGGTTCAGTAATGAAAAAGTTTTGAAGTAAGCCCACAACATTAATGCTTTTTAGTTATTCCTCCAGCAGTTCAGCCAGCTTCAGAAACCTGTTAATCACCTTTTACTTGCCCAAAAAGGTTGTTTCACTTGTAGGGTATTTAAGAAAAACTGATGGGAGAACAGGGAGACTGAGAGTTCCTCTTCTTTGTATCTGATTCCTCATGCACATCCCCATTTTGTGCTGAAGTCACTCCTCACTCCTCAGCCCTCGTGGCTGTTGGGCTTTGGGCTGGGCTGATCCAATCTGCTAAAGCAGCAGAAATGAGTGGAAAAAACAGCACGGAGCTTTCTGCACTCAGTGTGAAAGGCAAGAGTTGGGTAAAAGATGATGGAGCAAGGAAAGGGATGGATGGAATAAGGGCTGGCAGGGAGTCTGCCTGAATTGTCCTAGGAAGTGAATTATCAAGGGAAAATGCCACCTCAGTGCTGCTGAATGGAGCTGTTCTGTGCATGTAGTGGGTGAGAAAGGGAAATTGGCACAATTAATAATCATTGTTAATAACCTCCATCTTCAGAAAGAATTTGCTTCTCTTTTTCAGAGTTCTTCTGAGGATCTTGGTGCAGGCCTGTTCTCACAGGGGTTTTTTTCCTCTTCCATTGCTTTTTAAATATCTTCAAATCACATTATTCACTAGGGGCTGTAGAGTCCAGATTTCCAGGCAGAACAGCAGAGAGGCCCTGGCACAGGGTGCCCAGAGAAGCTGTGGCTGCCCCTGGATCTCTGGAAGTGTCCAAGGCCAGGCTGGACAGGGCTGGGAGCAGCCTGGGACAGTGGAAGGTGTCCCTGCCCATGGAAGGGGCATGGAATGAGATGAGCTTTGAAGTCCCTTCCAGCTCAAACTGTTCTGTGATTCTGTCATTGCAAGGACTAGGTGATAAAATTCACTTCTATCTCACAGGTTCTCTGGTAACAATGAGGTGGGAACTAAATAAAAGGTTCAGACTGACATAATCACAGAATGGCTGATACAATGGTCAGTAAAATCCGGTTACATCCCAGCTTTAAGAAAAGACTTTGAAAAGACTATTTGCAACATAATCTTAGCAGTGTCTAATTTGTGCTACTCAAATTTTAGCCGCAAATGTCCTTAGAAATTTATTCTGAGCAGGTGGGCATAAAACTTCATGCAAAAATCTGATCCAAGAAGAGAACAGACAGCACTAACAGGTGTGGAAATGATATGGGGAGAATGTAAGGGATGTCCTTTAAATATAGAACCCTAATTGATAATGCCTGAGTGTACTGAATCAAAGCACAGCATCAGGAATCCCATTTGCAAACAAGGGCTGGTCTGGTGAATTTTGCAAGTCAGCTGAACAGCCACGGAGCAGATCCTGTCCAGGATCTACTCTGAGAGGTCTCAATCCCAGGAGCATCTTCCAGTTGCCAGGAAAGTGTGTAAGAACCAGGACATCTGTCAGGAGCTTGTCGGTCACTGAACTGACAAAAGCCCTAAACCAGGAATATCTTCCAGCCAGCAGAGCACACCTCTGGAAAGAAAAGCTCAGGATGTGGTGCTGAGGGTTCAGCTGTTAACCGAGTCTTTGGGGCAGCACCTAAACTCATCAGCCTTTTGTTACACTGCAGTGTGAAGTCGGCCTCAGGCTGTTGTTGGGCTTTGTTCAGATGTCATGTTACTGTTAATCTTCCCTGAAATTCTACATGAGGACAACTTCTGTGCTAAAATCCAAGCATGGGTAGTGAAATGGAGATAAATTGGTCTCTAGTAGCAGTGTTCTGAAATGCTGCATAAAGCGTGACTGGAAGTCAAATCAGTTTAAAAAACGCAGAGGAATCTTACCTGAGGTATTATCCCAACCATGGTCTCTCCCAGCTCAGCTTCCCTTTTAAGGGAAGAGAGAAGCCAGTGTTCCAAGGCCCGGGCTGCTGTTTCCATCACCCTCTTCCTTTTTCAGTTAACTGTGATATTCAAGTTGCTTTTTGCTTCCAGCAGAATTTTTAAACCCTTCCTTGAGATGGTGGCTTCTGCTGAGGGCATTTAGGCCACTGCGTGACCTGCCACCACTGGAGAGCTGAGGCCTAAATGGACACTGGTTTCTTTTGTGCCCACCTTCCCTCTAGCAGGGCTGGTCATTCTTGGGGTCCGTATCCTGGGAGTATAATGTCAAAGCTTTTCTATGGAATTTCCAGTAGCTGCCTTGTGCTGGAGAGCAAGTACGTGGATTCCTTAAAAAAGTTGTTGATAATCTAAGCAGATGGCCTCAATCCTGGGAAGGGTGCCCTGTATGGAAGCATCGAGTCTAGAAATGTAACTTCTGTGGGTGGGAATTTGTGTGTGTGTGCTCTGTGTTCCCTTCTGAGGTGCTCAGGGCAGCTCCTCACTGTGGTCAGGAGTCCTGGATTTCTCCTCTGACTGTACAGGGAAGTGGGATACCCAGGTTCAGGGCATTACCAACCTTGGTATCTCTGCATAAATAGTGCTGTGGTTAAATAAACATCATAAGAGAGGAGACTAAGGCAGCTGGAATGTTACATCCACCTGAGCTCTGGGACATTAGTGCTGGCTAGATCCAGGGTGAAGGGAGGTGCCAGGCTCTGGCTCGGTTCGGTTTCCAAGGAAGGGAGCTCAGGAAAGCCTGGGATTCCTTGTGTGGGCTCCATAGCACCGGACTTGTTCCTGATAGGACTGAATAAACCACTCTTAAGGGTGCTACACTGAAAGTTGAGTCACTGTTGCTGTTTGGCCACTGATTTACCAAATATCTGTTGGTGTGTTGGCTGTCTGGAGGTAATCATTGTCCTGGGGAAAAAAAACAAACAACAAAAGCCAGCCAACCAACCAAAAAAAAAAAAATCCAAAATAAAGAGCAGGCAATTTTTCTTCTTTGCAAAGACAAATTCTCCTTATTGATCTTACTGGTACAACTGTTCGTGTTCATGTTCAAACACTCATTGACTACCACAGGATAAACACCTGGAGCAGGCAAGACATGAGAATTCTCCCATACATTTTTTTGTTGCGTTTGTGAAGCCTTGGTGTTCTTCTGGCCTGCCAGGAGGATTTATTGCCGAGTGAATTCCTCAGCTGTGACAAGAGGAACACCTGTTTCTGTGTGAGCACAAGCACTTCTCCATCAAACACAACATCTGGCAGTAGAAGCCCTTAAACTTGTGTTTATGACTTCTCTGGGTTAAGAGACTCCAACTTCGTAATTTCTCTTGAGAAAATCAGCAATCCCCATGACACTGGTGCTTCCTATCTTAAAGAAAAGAAAGCCCTAAAAGTACATCATCATTCTGTCCCTTAATACCAGATAAGTCTTTATTTTGCTAGTAATGAAATGTATTCTTTTGGATGTTGATATTTCTTTATCCCCAATAGCTAAGAATAAAGGTTCCATATGAGCACATGTATATCTTAACTAAATTTAAACAACTTGAAATCTGCTGAGTTATTTTCTGTTCTAAAAATCCCCAGCATCAAACTTGAAGGATTTGCCTTTTAAGCATCATTCTGTTTTAAATCAGGTTGGGAATTGGAAGTGAATAACTCAGATACTGCTAAGTACCTGTAATTTCTCCATCCCAATCCATGCCAGCATCCTACCTTTGTGTGCTACCCACGGAAATGCATTTAGGGATGCTTTTGGGGCTGAGTACCTTGATGACTTGTCTTTTCTTCCTGCTCAGCCTGCTGGCCAGCTGCTTCACATCAAATCCACCCAAATGATTGATGAAGGTACTTTAAACAGAAAAAGTACATCTACTAATGATGGGTAATTAAACTGTAGAACTCAGTGTTTCAGAACATGTGGAAATAAAAAATGATCTCGCAGATGGACAAATTCAGGGAGGAATAGTTTGTTCAGAGGTGATTAAACTTGGGTCTGGATGGAACTTTCAGATCAAATAATTCCTGATTGCTGAACGCTCCTGCCAAAAACCTTTAGTTCACCCTACAGTTCATATTGCCTGATGCTTTTGAAATTCTCCTCAAAAGGAGAATTCAGATTAAAATTAGGCCAACCTTCTGTTTGTATGCTGAACTGGCAGCTTAATACCAAAGTGCTTTCCAACACTTCATGTGTTTGGACACATTTGTGTCCTCATCTCTTCCACACAGGACACACCGGCTGTAGCCTCAGAGCTGGCACTGAGGAACTTTCCAGAGGCAACGCTAAAGCAGTGTCCCTTGCCCTGGAGATTCCCTGATCCCTGTGACTCTGGATTTCTGCCGGAAGGGAGCGGTCCTTCCCCTCCCTAGGCCAGGTTTTCCTCGGGCTGGACCCGGCGTGGCAGAAGGGAGGGGGTGGAATCAGCACTTGTGAGCCCGTGCAAAGTTCACTCCGCTCCGGTTGCCCTCTGTTTTTGTAGAGTTAAATTGTAGCCGTGGTTGTGATTCCGTGGTCCTTCCCTTTGCGGGAGGATCCTGTAGGGCATGAAGGGCAGGGTGTGAGCAGTGGAGTCTGTGGTGGGTTGGGGAAGTGAATCTGTCCCTCTGAGTTTGTGTGATCGATCCCAGGCCAGCTTAATGTCTGAATTCTCTTCACACTCAGCGAGCCCGAAACATCCCCTGTCAGCAGATTCAGTGGAACGTGGTGCTCGCTCTCAGCTGGCTCTTCTGGGGGACTTTAGGCACAGCGAGACGTTGCAGTGATATGGGCTAATCCAAACTGAGTGTCCTGGCTGCTTCTCAGTTGCTTTGATGGCTTGAGTCCCCTGCTTCTGCTGCTTCTTTATCAGCAGTGTTGCTCGAGCAAAACAGATCAAAATTAGTTTATGTGATTTGTCCTCCTGTACTCAAGTACAGATTTTTTATTTCCCCTGGTATTAGGACTCAGGCATTGATAACTTTGAGGTTAAAATTCTGAATTTCTAGTTCCCTCACCCTGGCCTGAAAAGTTTCTTCATCTTTTTACTGTGTGCTGGCAACAGAACTCCTTGAATAGCTGCTTGCTCAAGCCTTGGTTAACACCGAGTACTCCAGGCTGGTCTGATTTTCCAAAGTGCTGTGAAATCTAAAACCCAGCATAATTACTAAATACTCACCCATGGCAGGTTCCATGAAGAGATCCTTCTTTGCCTCTTACTTACCTGCCTCCACGTGCAGTGGGTGGAAAGCTATTTCTAGGGAATCCTGCATATTGTAAGCAGCCACTTCTGTCACAGCTTAAGGTGTAGCTGGGAAGTTCTGGGGAATTTGTGCTTATCAGAGAATGGCATTAATAGGCAGAATTGTAGCTTAAATGTCTTTTCTGTAATCTGTTGTGCAGCATAGCTGAAAAATTGTCATTTTCCTCTCTCACTGGTGTTCTGGTAATTTCCTAGGAGTGTTTTTGGAGACGTGTTAGCAGATCACCTGTCTGGCAGGTCCCTCCCAAATAAACTAAAGCAATATATCCACAGTCATCTCTGTCCTCTTATCTTTGAGAGGCAGGAGAGTTTCACCCGATTGCCTCTGGGCACGGGGCGTACGTGTGGAAAACATGTTTAGGGAACCCTCTTGAGCCTTTTATTGCTTTGGAACTTGGAGTTTTAATCGGCGAATTCAAGGCTGTTACTTCGTCAGAGTGTCAAGAGGCTTTTTAATGGAGTAACAGCATTCATGTGCTGGCTTTAAATGTGTTCTTGAATAAGAACAAGAAGGTCAAAACCATATCCTAAAGCGCCTTCCAGATTTCAGGTCACTAGATATCATTTTCTTAATTGTTATCTAAATTTAGAAGACAAATTATCTTGTAGTAGCAAGTGCAGTGCTTTCAGCCTAAAGCTTTTGTTTGTGGTGTTGTTTTCTTGAGTCACGTACATCCCTGATTCATCCATGGACTTTGGGTTCCTGGTTTCCACTGAAAGTTCAGTGAGAACCGTCAGAACCTAGCTTGTCTTTAAATAGCCACAGTGATACTTCTCCTAGGCCACGTGCTTCATTCCATGAGATGAGATAACAAAAATTGAAGTTCGTGTAGCTGGAGTTAGGATTGAAGCTAAATTTTATTTGCTATTTTAAAAGCAGCTGTCTAGTTCTAGTTATTCTGTCAAATTTACCTCATTAAAATTTCGCAGCCCGAACCAATCCCATGGTTTTGAAGATAAATAGCCAAGCTCTGAGAAAGCCTCTGCATTATCCTACAGCACTTTAAAATGTCCTGCTCTTCATAAATGCTTGTAATTTGTTTTAACTTAAAGAATGGTGGTGGCATTGATCAGACAAGCAAATTGAAAATTGGCCAGAAAATAGATTGCCTTGGTGTGGCTCTGTGAGGTGCCCAGTTAAATAACAGAATAACACCAAGAAATGAACTTAAGTCGTAGTATGTGAGGATTTTTTTCCAGGCATTCCAATTTCCACAGGTGTAGGAGTCTCAAAAGGTGTGCAGAGTCTCCCTTTGTTAAACTGCTTTTTGTGGGAGGTTAAAGTTACATTAAAAAATGAAAAAAAAAGTGTTGTCAGTAGGCCTAAAGATAGGAAATTCTTTAAATAGCTCAGGCAGATGAACTCCAGCACTCCAGGAACGCTGCAGAGCTTCAGGAGGATGCTGCTGCCTGTGCAGGGAGAATAAACCAGGTGCTTTTCCACAGCAATTCAATGAAATCTCCACTGTTTCAGCGTGGGATGAGTTTCTGGGGCTGGAACACCTCTGTTCTGCAGCTGAGAATTGGAACAGCGAAGTCGACAGTTTGGGGAGGATTGGGGGAAAAAGGCGTTCAGGAATCATCTTTTTGTCTCCAAATTTAGAGGGGGAACTGAGGAATCTCAGTCCATGTGGAGCCAGGAGCAGCGGGATGGCCGGCAGTGCCCGCAAAGAGAGGGGATTCCCAGCTGAAAGGTATCAGTAGAAATCCTAAAAATCTGTATTTTCAGAGAATCCTCTTGCAGGGGAGGCTGCACACTCTGTCTGTTCTGAACCGAGGAATTCAACACCGAGATTTCTGAATAAGACTCATAAATTTTGGATTTGCTGCTGCGTTTCACGAGCTCTCCTGTGGGATGTGGGGCTGCTGGAGAAGTTGAGCTTAGCGCAGAAATTCCCAGTTTTATTCTTTGCCTCTGTGGGTTTATAACGTTGTAAATTTTCACAGCTGTTGCCTCAGGGTTGTAAGATGATGGATTTTTTTGTGGGTTTGTCTCTGCCAGGCTCTTGTTGAAGGGTAGATTGCGTGAAAACCTTGGCAGAAGGGAAAACTTTAATGCGAGACACTTTCAATAAAATAAATGAAATGATTGCTAGTGAGTAGGCAAAATCATAAGTGAGAATGGACCAGAATATAAGCAAAATAAACCAAGGTAAACAAGGAATAGACTACTTTTGTATTGAAAGATATGTATTAAATCACATAAATATTCTAGATGTAGATATGCACCATCTCTCCAATTTTTAATTCCCCTTTAAAATGTAGGAGCAGGATAAATTTTTTTACAGAAAGAAAATTGAAAGGAAGCTGATTATTTATCTTCTCAAGTCATTTCCCAAAGCTAAAGAAAACTGTGCAGAAAATCTTGCACTTTATTGCTGCCTGCTGAGTTATGGTCTGAAATGCAGAGGAGCAAATCAGAACTTAATTCAATATTTAGAGAATTCCCACTTTATACCAGCGGTGTAAAATAATTGTTGCTGTTCACCAGGCTTCCTTACCAATACTTTATTCCATTCTTTGTCCAGGGAACTCTGCAAGTGTATTTCAAATTACATCAGCTTATTTCAAAGTGAACAGCACAGCTTTGTAATCAGTGATAAATATCTAATTTAAAGATAATTAAAAATGCTTGTCACATAGAAGCGTATGACTTTTAAGTGAAAGTTGTTTCTGCTTGCTTGGGAGGTGATAAGATTGTGGACTAAATGTGATTAATGTTCTTTGCAGATGTTGCTTTATATGCTTAGGCTTTCAAAGTAAAGCAGTCTAGACTGTCTGTCTGCATTCTCCTACAGCTTTGATCTTGATTAAAACTGGTTGTATTACATTTATCATCTTCCTTTTTTGAATGCCAGAAAGTCTCTTAGCTGTGTTTTTGTATCTGTATCTGTTTGTAGAGAAAGAGACTCAGTATCGTCTCTAAATGCTGGAGAAATTACACATTTGGATACATTCAGCAAGTGGCAAAAATGGGTATTTTGTATCTTGAAAGAGTCGCTTGGGTTATTTCGGATGCAGCAAATGTGATTGCAAATGTTAGTTAAACTCCCAGGGAGTGAACCAGGTGAGCACTGAGGGGGTTTTCCCCCTGCTGTTGGATGCAGATCTGAGGGAAGGTGGAGGATGCTTTGATCCCGTGCTGCACTCGGCTGTATTTGTGTCAGCTCCGATATTGGTGATCTGTTAATATCCCTCGCATTCTGCTCCAGCAAGATTTTTCTTCCCGATTTCCACCCTCCCAGCTCCGGGGGATGGAGCTGGATTGCTTCCGGCTCTGGAAAAGGGTCAAAGGCAGCAAAGTACCCAAATAAAGTACATTTTGTCAGGGTACAATTTTCAATTCTGTATGGCAGCAAAAGAGCTGAAGGACGAGAGCTTCTCAAATCTCTGTTCAGGTGTTAAAGCCGTGCCTGCTTAGGAGATGAGCAGCTCCAAATACAATTAAAGTGGTTTCTCCAAGATCTGAAATATTCCAATTTGCTGTTTATTCCCTTATTTATTCCTTAAGATTGTTTAGGGCTGATTTGAGAACTTGATGTATTTTACGGGGAAGTTTGAAGTGAAGGTAAACCTTTTAATAGTGAATCTATTTGTTGGTCAATCAGTAAAACATTTTGGGTAGTTCCATTAAATATTAAAGTGGATGGAGTTTGTTTTCTATTTCAATTTTTGTCAGTGCTACCACTGAGTGCTTTATTCCAGTCTGTTGGTTACAGTTTAGAAAACATTTGTAGCTTCTAGACCACAGTGGTGTCTTAAATCCAAGTTTGGGAACAGGGCTCCGTGAGCTCATCCAATACACAAAGCGATGGAGAAGTAACCAGACAATAAGTTAAATAATATTTAGCTGTCAAAACCCACTTGGAAATCCATTATAGGAGGCAGTGAGTTGTGCATTGCTCTGTATTTGGTCATTACTTAATTTTCCCCCTGATCTTTATGAAATGCTAAAACTGTTCTGGCTTTGTTGTGACTTGGCAGGGATGTGTGATTTTTTTTAAATTTATTTTTCTTTAGTTCTGTAGCAAAAGTGAATATTTTTATATGACAACACGGTTATCATTCTGGAGATCTGTAATCTTGCCTGGATGTTGATGCAGCATCAGGGGGAAAATGAATTAAAAGGAAATATTTTAATGTCTCAGCCAGCAGATCTGGATTGCCCCTGCTTTAGAAGCATCACCCAGTACAGAACTGATGGACTGGTTGAACTGGAGTTGCTGTTCTAAATATAGATCCTGGTGTGGTTGGGATCTGTGCAGGGCCTCCTGAGAGTGAGTTCTTGACAAAATTCCTGTAAATTATCTTAATATTCCAAATGAGCACATTGAAAAGTTAACACTGCAGTTTTGGTGCAAGGTTTTTGTAACAAATGGGTTTTTAAGGCTTCCTTGCCAAGCAAAATGAAGCAAAACGGGCTCAGTTGAACACTTGAAGGCAGTTTTCTCCTTGACGTGAAAGCTATAAACTGAAATAGGGATTATTGTGCTGTGTCAGGTGTGGGCTGTGGAATCAGGGGGTGTTTTACCAAAATTCAATCATTTGTGATCAAATGGGATTTGCTAAAACCAATATCCAGCAGCACTTTTTTGGTGTTGTTTTGGACACTTTTCCTAACGAACTGTGATGCTCCTGTTGACTTACATTTCCCTAAGCCTGTGTGAACGGTTCCTAAACGAGATTGAATTTGAGTTATGAATTTTTAAATGTTTAGAAGCTTAAAACCTTCAGAACATGTCTTAATTGTTTCATATTTAGAGATAATCCCGGCAGTTTCTAAAAGGTATTTTTGTGCTGTGAAATGAGATGGTGTAGATTGACATCAGATTTGTTGTTATTCATACGGAACCAGAAATAAGAATGTTTTGGTCTTTCTTTCTTTTTCTTAGTTGGATTTTTTCCTAAATTACATGATGTTGGTAGGTTTTATAGTTATTTATTTATTTATTAAATTTTTAAAATCTATCTATATTTTCTTTTCTATATATAAATCCTCCACATTTTTATTTTAAGGAATAAGGGGATCATTTACAGGTTGCTAGAATTGAACTGCAATTCTTTCTAGTAAGTTGTCTCCTTAAGAAAAGCACCAAACCTGGAAACATAAACTATTTGTAATTGCTTGTAGGCAGGTAAGAGAAATAAAACCCACTGCCCTGAATTACTTTTGTATTGATTTGAATCTCGTGTTGGATCAGAGCTGATTTATTGAAAGGAGCTGGAGTTGCTGCGTTTCATGTTTTAATGACAATAAATGAGCTGGGTGGCCAATATGTAGCATATTTTTAAAGTCCCTACTACAGAGTTAGGCTCTGAAAAGAGTTTTACATTTGTAATTTTAAATTGCTCCCTTTTCCAGTCAGTTGTTCTTAACGCACTGATAAGAAATACAAAAAGAGTTAAGTTTTAATGTATATTATGCTGGCTTTAATAACTTCCTTTTGATCTCGTAGTGCTTCTTTTTTGGATTTGTTCTTTTGGGCGTCAATCTTGCCTTTCTGGATAACAATTAGTCATAGTATTTTTTAAGAAGAGGACGAGTGGATAGCAAAATCTGCTTCGTGAGAATCCATAAAGATTAGAAAAAATGGAACAGACAAACAGTTTTATATTGAGGTGCATGAAGAAGTTGCTTTGTTGTTCCATTGCTGTTTTCTTCTTCTGAATCTTAAATAAATGATTTTTTTAATAGTTTACCAGTCACTTATGTCCAAATTTATTCTCTGTAAAAACAGTCCTAATAGTGATTTTTAGTGAAATCTGTCAGTTCTCACTTCCTGAGGGAAAGCTCACTGGGAGTGTCTTTGGAGCATGGAAAGGTGATGATGGGGGTTTAAAATGATCAGAGTATTTAAATTACGAATGAAAACATTTACTTAATGAAGACTCCGTAAGGTAGTTGGACTCTGGATTTCCCTGATCCCTGGAAAACAAGTCCAGAATAAGAAACTTGAGACAGAAAAAGTCTTTGTCCTCTTCTCTTCCCTCCCTCAGAGGTGCCGGGATCTGCTCCTCGAGGATGAGCGCTGAGGTTGGCAGGGCCGAGCTGCAGCTGAGCCCTGGTGTTGTCTTTGGAGCTGGGGCCTGGCACAGCTGACTTTGGAGAGGATGTGCTGGCCATGTCAACAGTGGTTCTGTCTGTAAACATGGTTGTTTCAAGCTCTAGAAATGGGATTTTTAACTTAATCTTCAGATTACAGTCTGGCACGGGGAGCAAAATGAGGCAGCCTGAGAGGGGACAAAGAGAAAATCCATTTCTAGTGACAGCCACTTTAGCTGGAGGTAAAGAGGCAGTTTTGCTGAGTTTTTAAATATAATCAACACTGATTTCAGAGCATGAAGACACAAATTTTAACATTCTTTCAATGTAGACAAGGTTTGGAATTTGATCTCAACAGGACTGGACTGTAGAAATGAAATTAAACAGATACAGTGAAGTTTGAGGTTATGTAGATGTTTTGCTTTAGGAAGAGAGTTCAGCAGTCACAAACATATTAGCATTTTTATGCTGATAGGTATTTACTCAGATGTGTAATGCTGCAGCCTGACATTTATTTAAGTTTAGTGGCTGAAGGAAGGAATTACTTCCACTCGGTTGTGCCAGTTCAGCTGTTTGAGGCTGCACAGCTCAGTCGGATTTTTGATCGTGCTGCAGCTCCAAAATGCTTTTCAAACTGGGCTCTTGCATCAGAGCAGACACCACGAGCTGCCAATGTCATCCTTTAGTGATGCAGCTGATCCCAAAGTGCTTCTGAAGGAGTATTTCCTAGCAAACAAACCCAATATCCATACCGGAGAAATCCTTGGGAAGGGCTCAAGTCCTGGCTGCAGTTCTGGCCAAATGTGCGAGCGGGATGAATTTGGGAAGTCCTGTTGGGATGAGGTGAGGAAATGAAAATGAAAGTACAGAAGCCTGGGATCACGGGCTGTGTGGAATCAAGCTCAAGTGTGAGGGTTCTCCATAAATAAGTTGGAGAGTTGAAAGAGGGAGGGGTAAGGAAGGTTTCCAGCCCAGTGGAGTAGGAACATTTAAAGGTTTGAACTTTTCAGCGCTGGGTTCTGCCTTTTCCCCTCCACGTTATCCTGTTTGCCTGCAGGTCCCAGGTAATCCCTCTGGGTGTTTACACCAGTGTGGGACCTGTCTCTCCTGCTGTTCAGCTGCCATCTGGACAAGGGCAGCTGGAGCTTGTCTGGATGTGCTGGGCAGTGGCTGTGCACTGACCACACGGCTCCTGCCCATGAGCTCAGCATTTGGGAATTTTGCTGGGCCAGCTTGAAGGAAAAGGATACAGCTGATGCTTTAAAAATTAAAAAAAAAAAAACAAAACCAAACTGGTTGTAAGTATGTTTAGGCTGGGGTTTTGGTTGTAACCATGGAAAAAAAAAGAGAAGTATAGCGATGGCTAAAGAATTGGAATGTAAATAAGAAGCTTGATCAGCACATGTAGGATAACTGGGTGGTGTTTTTGCTTGCAATAGCACCGAGTGGGACACGACACCCACAGAGAGATTTGTTGGAGAGCTGAGTTGAAGGCAGAATCACACTGGTCCCGTTGTCTTTTAAATAGTTATATAAGGTCCTGTAAGACAGAAAAAGAAGTGGGGGTTGGATATATCATGTGGAGGAAACATCAAATGTGGAGTTGGATGCTTGCCTCTTAGATGTCTTGACTGTGTTTTTGTTTGACTTGGTGTGTGGTTCTGTTTGCTTTGCAGTCAAACTGTTCCACTTGCATTGTGCTTGACTGATTTGGGAGGCAAAAGGTAGAATAATTTCTTGTAATTAGCCTGACTGAACTTTTCTGGGATGTTTTTGAGGGGTCAGAAGGGAGTCTGTGAAGAGGAGACTCCTTGTTTCTCTTTATAGATACAGGTGAGACATTGACACTGATTGTGTGGAACAGGATCCTGGAAGATGTGTGAAACAAACAGTGCAGGAGAAGGGTTGGAGAAAATGTCATTTCCTGATCTTCTCTTACAGCCTAACCAGAGAAGGAAATTTGAAGACAGCTAAAATTGACAGCAAAAATGAAGCTTTCCCAAAGCTTTTTAATGAAGTGATTAATATGTTCAAATTTCCCATCTCCATGAGGCTGCAGGAATTTCAGCCCTCCACTGAAGAAAATCCTAAACGTTTCATGGCTCACAGCTGGGAAGTTCTTGGGAAGTTTTGTAGCTCAGAGAAGAACCTCCACAAACACCAACCCCAAAAAGGATCATTTTGATCCAAAATCCGTTGGGATTCACAGCTGGGTGTTGCTGAGAGGAGCTCCCCATATCTGGTGAGCTGCAGCACTGCAGGATTCCGCTGGTTTGGGATTCTCAGATCAGAGGAACAGCTCTGACAGGTATCTGAGATCATTCCCGGGAAACTCCCTGGCAGGTCCCGAAATAGAAATGCTTCTGGTTGCCACCACCAGCATGAGAGTCATCCCCGAGAAGGATGCATAATTCCTGATCCAGTCTGGGTGTCCTTAGGTGGTTTATTTAGGTGCTTAATTGGTGCCTTTCGTGCTGAAGGGCCTCTTTTTTAGTTTAATAACAGCATTCCAAGACTCCGTGTGGAAATGGTGTCACTCCTGTGTGCAAAGGGGGAGAATCCCTGGCTCCTTTCTGGGCAGCTGCTTCCCTGAGCTTCATCCAGAGCCAGGAGTAGGTGATCCCGCCTGGATAATCAGGGTGCAGCAGAGCCCCAGTTTGCAAGTTTTAATGTCAAAAAATTAATTGAGATTTCTCCTTATTATTGTTCTTGGTGTTTGGGGTTTTGCACTGGGGAGAGGAGGATAATCCAAATTGGGAACTGGGTATTTCTAGCATTAGTGCCTGTTTGGCCCTATTCCATTTTTTTCCAACATCTGAATCTTGTAGAATTTAAACTTTTCAGTTTTGAGCCGTGTGTGACGGATTGTGGAACATTTTAACCATCTTGGGAGGGGACATTTGACCAGCAATGCACCTGAGGCGAGTGCAGCCCCAAGGCTGTGCCTCAAACCAAACAATTTATAGGATCTGTCAAGCTTTTTTTCCCCTACAAAAATCATCAGGCAGCGGCAGAGAGGTGTTTGTGCTGTGTGCTGCTCACACCTCGCGGTGACAGCAGTGGCATGTTTGAACTTGAAAACATCAGCCTGTGTTTTACTGTGTTCCCTTGAAGTCAGGCAGTGTGAAAAATAACACTTAACTCCCAGTCTCTGGAGATTCCCAAAGGATGGCAATCTTCATCTCAGGAGTAACCAGCTCCCAGTGGCACTTTAATTTCTACCTAAGGAACAGAGATGGCCACTGACCCTTTTTCTCCATTTTCTGCCACGTGCTTTGCTCTGGAAGGATTCTGGAAAATTTGGCCACCAGAGACCCGGGGGTTTTCCCACTTCCTGAAATCCAGGCTTAAGTAAGATATTTGGAAGTACAAGGCAGAAAATGGTAGTTCTCTACAAAATCCTATTACAACATTATGAATTTCTTCTATCAATGGTACAAACTGCTGGGAGGGACTGAGGGAACACATTGCAAAAGTAATTCCAGCTTTTTTTTTCCTTCAGCAAGAGCACCATGCAAATAAACCCAAGATATATCTATATATGTAAAATAACATCATCAGTTGGTTAGAGCAGCTGACTCTAAAAATTGTTTTCCATACTGTAAGTCCAGAAGACTCAGAGTGGAAAAAAAAAAGTTGGTTTTTTTGGTCGCTGTCCACCAAGCAAACCAGGGGCTGCAAGGGGTTTTTAACAATACAGATATTATTCCTCTCGCCTTCCCCTCCTCCCTCTCAGTTCTATTCCCTGTTTTTAGGTGACATCATCCTCCATAGTTTCCACTCTACTGGGAAACCTGCGCTCTTAAGACTTAGTGTGGA
Organism: Gymnorhina tibicen; assembly: GCA_013399875.1. Taxonomy (NCBI): domain Eukaryota; kingdom Metazoa; phylum Chordata; class Aves; order Passeriformes; family Artamidae; genus Gymnorhina; species Gymnorhina tibicen. Next base: position 7,048,749 of record VXAZ01005100.1, read on the forward strand.
TTTTGGGTAGATCATCCTTCAGTTTTCCAGCACTGGATTCTTCTCTCCTTTTTTTTCAGAAGTGTTATCTCAGCTACAGAATTTCATACTTCCATGGCAGGCTCATCCCTACAAATTTTCCATTTTGAAAAGGTGTGAACTGCAAAAAAATTGAAATATTTTCCAAGTATATGATGAGATATCTTAGCAAATACAGATTTCCTGTTGTTCCCCCCACTATAATCCCGGAGGAAAATGCAGCTCTTGCTATACAAAACTCTACGCTAAACCTTACAAAGTTTACCCCTGTTCAAGTTGCAAACTCATTTCTTTTTAAAGACTGTTTTAGAAAAAGAAAGCAGCTTTCTGGACCATCAGGTTAATCTTGAAATTTCAAAATTTCCCAGGGCAGCGTGGCAGCAGTGCAGGTGATTTGTTACTTCACTGCCCTGTTTATCTTTTTTGCAGTTCTTGCGCTGCCCGAGTTAATTGCTGCCGTGTTTGGGTTTAATGAATGTACTTTGGCTCAGCTCGTCTGAAGTACAGTCCTTGTTTGACCTGGGAGCGTTGAGAACAGTGAGAATAGGACTAATATTAGGCTGAAAATCAACAAAATAAGTTTGGGGACATCGTGGCACGTAAAAGGAGGACAGAACAGGTCCTTTCTCTTGGAACTCAGTTTGCTTTATTAGGTTGGAAATAACTTCTTTCTTCTTCCTTTGAGAAACATTCCCCTGGGTGTTATCAGAAAAAATAGAGAATGATAAAATCCTGCTTCCTGCTTGCGGAAACATCAAAGCTGGGCCTTTTTGGTCTATATTTGTAGTCTGTTCTTAGATATATTTGTAGGGCTAGAAAGTGTTTGAGATCACTGTGGAAACAAATAGAATAACACATATGGGCAAGCACTTGAAAAAGGTACCTGTGCAGCTACTGAAGGTTTTTTTCCAAGGTGTTATTTCTATTTATGCTGCATTTTCTGTTCTTTTCTGTTCCTCTAGAACAGCGTGTTACAATTCAGGTGTTTTGGTGAATGGGCCATTCTATCTGTAAGTTACTCAGTCCCTGTGGTGCTTCAGGCCTCTCTGCTCTGCTGGTTTATTCTAATAAACTTCTCCATTCCTTGTATTTCAGTGCTTAAAGGGCTCAAATTCGTCTCAAATATAACACGATTTAAGTAACCTTTCTGTTACAGGCAGAGGTGTCTGCCAGACTGAACCTCGCCCTTTAATTCTTTTATATATTGTAAGTTTTCTAGAGAATAGGGGAAAAAAAGTGTCCTTGGCACCATCAAACTAATCCTTGTAGGCTTTTTCATCCATTTTCATGACTACAGCGTGAAAATGTTGTTACATTTCATAAACCAGTGAGAGATCACAGATTCAGCTCCCTTTGCCCTTTGTGTCTTTACATGGTGTCACCAACTAATCACGCAGCAAAAGCAGGATTTGGGAATGAGGGTAGGACGTGGGAAGTGTTGAAGCCTTCCCTGGGAAAGGAGGGAGATGATCATTATCACATCTCACATAAAGTATCAGGAAACCATTCCTGCGTTACAGACCCATGGGGTTGTGTTGCTCAGTTCTTGGTTTAGTGGATCCGGTTGGATGATGAACTCCCAGGAATTTATGTCTTTTTCACCCCTGGCTGTAACGTGGTGACACCTGTAAGAGACAATTCCTATTCCATCCAGCACCCTTTCCCAGTGATCCCTTCCTGAATTAAGGCCATGTGAGTCCTTAGGAGCTGTGCAGAGATGTCACTGTTTGCCCCTTTTTAATTAAAAAACTGGTAGATTTTTTCCAGTCTTGCTGATTGAAAAATGGCAGCCAGTGCTTCCAGCTCCTCCTGGGGTGAGGTTTTCCAGGCTGCACATGTACTCTCTAATGGAATTGCTCCCAGTTCTGCTGTTTCCTCTATTAACAGTGGTTCAGAAGTTCAAATGTTGGTTTTGCTCCCTCAGTGCAGCTGTCGTGGATGGACGCAAGTGTGAGGGATAGAGCAGCGCTGGAGCTGCAATGGGAATACCCAGATATCCAGTGGGGTGTGGCTTACCGTGCCCAAACTAACCTCTGGTCTGTACTCAACGCCCTTTGCTTTCCCAACGTGTTTTCCTCCCAAGCTTTACCTCACGTTCCAGCCACAGGACACTGCTGGAGTTCTGCTCGTGGCTTCTTTCAATGGCAGCATTTTGCTTTTTGAGATTCAGGAACTGGTTTCTGAGGACCTGGCAATTCCATGTGCACTTGGAATGGGTACAGGAGTTTCGTTAGAGACTTGCTCTGCCTAATAAATTCGCTTTATTGTAAATGCCAGCTGCCCTTCTCCCCTGGGAGCTCCATCCCTGTGGAGGGGGTGGCAGAGCTGGTTGGAAGCAGATGGGCTCAGAGCTGCCTTCTTTGTGTGATTCCCCTTCTCCTCTTGCCTCACTTCCATCATGTTCCTGCTTTTCTGCTTGGGAAGATTAATCCAGGATTGTCCTGGTCTGTCCAAGCCTGGGTTAGTCTGGCCAGACCTATTGCAGGTGCCTGTTCAGGTGAGAGGCTCCAGCCAGATCCAAGGTCATTAAACCAACAGCGACTGCTGCCAGTCACTAATTAGAGCATTAATGGATTAAAAAATTAATGGATAAGAAAACCCGACTATAAAGAAGACAGGAATAAGGAGAATATTTATGCAAAGTTAGTTTTACTGCAGTTGCTGAATTTTATAAAATTCAGCTTGTCTGTGGTCCTTCAAAGCTCGGCTTGGCAGCGGGAGAAAAGCAATGGCACGTGTGAGAGAAATCCAGGACTTCTGCTTTATTGCACTGACAGAACCAAATTGTTCAATCTGTTGCCTCATCTGTTTCTTGCCATAGCTGAGAGTTGTAAAGGTCAGGCCGTGGCAGCACAAGGAATATAATGGTTCCCAGGCTGCACCTCGCAGCGTTCCCAGCTGGCTCCTGCCCCTCTCCCATTGATCCGCCAGCCTCCTGCCCAAAGCACGGAAGCGGCGGCCTGGGCCTATTTTGGGAATGCGTCAGAGGCAGGACTTCGGGAAGGAGCAGTGTGGGATGCTCAGTATGGGCAGTGCTGGGCTCAGCTCTCCCAGGGCTGCAGTAAGGCTCAGGTGGGAATAATCCTCGTTCTCCTCGGGCATGGCTGCTGGGCCACATTTGTTGCGGATAAATGTGGAGAAAGGAGGTGATGCAAATAAACACATCCAAAACCGCTGTGGGAGATCTTTGCTCTGCCAGTCTGGTCTTCAGCGTGCTGTCTTATAAATATTAAATGTTTGGATGAATACAGGCAAGGTGCTTTGGCATCCTCCTGACCCTTCCTCAGCGCATCCTTTGATTCTCCAGCTCCTCGAGCTCCCTCTCTGTTTCTCCATGGGTTTCATACAAGTTAAATGGTGGAGCTTCCATGAAGATTAATGGCACACTCTGGGTGGTGTCTGACAAGAGAAAAAACAGACATAAAATGCAGTTCTTACTCTCTTCCAGTATTTTCTTAACACTTTTGCTTCCCAGCAACCCTTCGCCTTTGCAGGAACCAGACTGGTGCTTTATATCCCATTAATTCTGGGGTTATCTCCACTAGAATCCCAGAATCCCAGAAAGGTTTCCTAGATGGTCACTAAATGGATTTTAAGGTCCCTGCCAAGCCACACCATTCTGGGATTCTGTGCTGCCGTTGCCCCCAAACACCTCTTGGCTTGTTTTGGGGTTTCTGAGATGAACTCCCCGCTCTTTTGGCTCGTAACAAGATAAGAAGCACAAATGCCTTTTGGTGAATTTTCCTGGCTAAATCTCCTGGTTTGGCAAATATTTTAATTAAATCTTCACTGCTCAGCATTCTAAATTTTCTCTGCTATTGCTATTCATGGAGAAGTATTGCCATGACTTGTTCTTCATTTCTGCAAATCTTGCTAAGTTATGCAAGTCACTGTTTGACTTCACAGAAGATCTTTGTTTTATGTTTCAAGACTTGGAATGCTGCTGAACTTTACGTGTTTTCTCTCTTTATTAAAAAGAGGGGAGAGAGGGCACATTGGTACAAGCAGTAAATGGTATTTTTATGTAGCCTGCGTTTGTCCATATGCCTGATCCTTCAGAATTCCAGCTAATTGTGCTTCCCATTCCTCCCAGGTGCCATCCTGGGCAGATCAGAAACACAGGAGTGCATCTACTACAACGCTAACTGGGAGAAGGATAAAACCAATCGCAGTGGGATCGAGCCCTGCTATGGTGATAAAGATAAAAGGCGACACTGCTTTGCTACATGGAAGAATATTTCTGGATCAATTGAAATTGTGAAGCAAGGCTGCTGGCTGGATGACATCAATTGTTATGACAGGTGAGTTTTCCTGGGAATTTTTGAAATTGATTTGTCGCTGTAAACTCTTTTGCCTCTCCATAATTTGTGTGTCATCCCCTCTGCAACCACGGCTTGAGACAAATGAGTCTGTGAATAATTATCTTATTTTTAGATGCTCGCTTGTATTTAGGGACCAGACTTCATGTGAGTACTTCATCATGTTTTACCATCTTAAAAGAGCCCAGGTATTTCATTTATTCTTTTTTAGCACATTAATAATAGATTCTGTGGTGCCTTGTTATTGCCAAACTGCAAATATAATAATTGCAACCAGGATGCAAAATTCTCTCGTTGATTTTTCCAAAGTCTTTAGAGTTGGAAAGTCAGCACTTTGTGTCTGCAATTTACCAAATCGTGGAAGTATTTTGGCAGTTTATTAATAAGCTCAATGGCAGCTCTAAGAATATTCTAAATTTCTAGTTATTTTGCTGATAACAGATGGTCTAGAAAGTACCCACGAGCAGGAACAGCAGGACTTGGGGTTTGTTAGATGCTGACTGAATAAAGGTCGTGACTCTCTTAAGCAATGGTGGTGCAGTCTTTTAAATACTCTACTGGGTTTTATTGGCCCAAAACATTTATTTTCTGAAAAAACAGAGAATTAAGAAATAGATCCACAGTGGATCTTCATTAAAAAGTATTTAGGAATTATTTCAGCAATATTTTACAAAAGTTTTCCTTTGTGTTTCTTAAAAGTTGAATTGTTAGAAGAAAGCCTTGCAGTCCTTTGTCCCAAATCAAGTTGCCCCCCACCCCAGGATGTTTTCTGCTTTAATGACAGTTTAGAGCTCAGTTCCACAGTCTAAAAAAAATCCTAAAATCATGACATTAAGTTCTCCCCTGAGCAAAGAAAAAGAATTGGAAGAAGAAATCAGATGCAGGAAGGATGGTAAGGAAAGAATTGGAAACTGAGTAACTCCTCGTTAAGTAACTTGTGCTAATCACAGGCAGTGCTGTGTTTGTCCAAAACAGCCCAAATCTTATCTCTGGAGCGTGGGGTGGCTTTAGTGCACTGGGAGTTCGAGGGGGTGACTCCAAACAGCAGCAGATTAAGGACATCAAAGAGAAAATGTTCCCTGGGAGCCACAGGACAGGGTGACAGCAAGAGCTGGCTCTAGGAAATAACCCCAAGTTTTGAAGATGAGCCCAAAACTTCCTTGACAATCTTCAGCTGTGTTTTAAATCCTTCAGTATTCCTTCAGGCTTTTCCAATTCTGCTGTCAGGCTCCTGCCTGGTGCCTGTTTTTTCTTTCCTGATGGGAATAGTTTCAGCTTATTTGTTAACAGAATATTAATAAAAAAGCCTTTCCTGCGGTTAATTCATGGAGTGAAATAAGCCCTGTGCCTGAGCATAATGTAGGCAGGGGAGATTGTAGAAACTTCATCATTTCTTTCTACAAATAGAATAAAATTTAAAATTTCTCCTTTGCACCTATGTGCAGCCCTGTCCTGTGGGTTTATGGTCAAGCACCAGCTGTTTGATCCCTCGTTTGTCCTGTTTAAATCTAGATTGTGAACTGTTCCTCAGCGTCCTGCTGGTGGCTTTCTTTAACTTTGTCTTAAAACCAGCAAAAATGTGTTTCTCTTTTAATAAAACTTCATTGCAATGTAAAATACCAGAATTCAATTTATTTCACTAGGCTCAGCTGTTACTTTGGCACTGTGTTATCCCGGGCGATTTCATGACGTTCACTTTGGAGATTTTAAAGACGGGCACATATTTTTTCTTGAACAAAAAACGAGATTAATGAACTTTTGACTCTTCTCTCTTGCAGGAATGATTGCATAGAGAAGAAGGACAGCCCCGAGGTGTTTTTCTGTTGCTGTGAGGGCAACATGTGCAACGAGCGCTTCTTCTACTTCCCAGAGATGGAGGTCACGCAGCGTAAGTTCCTCCTGATGGGAACGTCCCACACTGTGCTTGCTCAGGACATCAGGCTTTTCCAAAAGTCCAGCTTTTCCTGCCAGAAAGGTTCTGATAGAGCTCTGTGCATTCCCAGGCAGAGGCGAGGAATTGCCAGTTCATTTATTCCACTTGGGAAGGTGCTTTCCTATAAAATCAATAAAAGGTACTTCAGCTCTTTCCAAGGGTGAGAAGGAAGGATAATCTGAAATAATTGCCTGGTTTAAGACACAGAAGTTACTGTTAAATCTTATCTTAATTGTATGGTTAAGCTCCTGGAAGTGTATGAATTGTTGGGCTAAAAGCCTTCTCATCCCTGTATCCCTGTGCCAGCCTGGGGATGCTCCTTTTCTTCAAAAAATCCTCTTTATCCCAGCTGGACCTCGAATTCCTCTATAAATGGATACAATTCCTCTATAGTGGATAACCTCTGAAAAGGGGGAAAGAATTTCCTCCTTTATAGGTTCTTCAATCTCAGCATATTCTGTGGTTCTGAAGGACAATCAAATTAGCCAGACTTAACAAATAATTATTTTTAAAAACAACAGCCAAAAGATGGTTTGATTTTTCTTGCCTATCTTCTTCCAGTCAGGAATCTTAAGCTTTGCTGGAAAACTGAGTGATGTTAATAACTGAGCTGAAAACAGCAAATGTCTCACGTACCAAATAGCCAGAGGAAGTTGTTTATGAAATGAAAGAACATTTTCTGGGAGATTAAAATAGCCTTTGTTGACCCAGGAGATATTGTTGTCATTTTTGTCAGCTATGCTGCTAAGGCAATAATTGACATTCTTCCCTCTCATGAGCCCTCTCTTGCCCCAGGGGGCTGTGGCTGCCTTGGAAGCAGCTCCAGCTTTTCCAGAGCCTTTTTTGAGGTCGTGTGGAAGTGTCTTCACCTGGAGAACTCCTCCTTCCAGCCGAGCAGCAGAGCACAGCAGCGCTGGCAGGTTATTTCTGCCCTGTGCAAGGCTGAACCTCTGTAGGGGTTGTTCCTCATTCGTTAGGTGATGCATTCCTGCAGTCCCCTGGGAATACAAGCAGCCCTTGCCCGCTGTGGGCTGCTGGGGGTTAGGAGCACAGAATTCCACCGTGCTGGAGTGTGAATCTGGGATCTGAGCTATTCCCCTGCTTTCCAAAGTGCTGCCTTTAACCAGGTGTTAGTTTGTGCTGGCTAGTCAGCTGCTGTGAGCCCGCTGTGCTGATGGCAGGAGCTGTTAGAAAAATCAGGCTGCTGCACATTTCAAACACTGCCTGGTTTTGTTCCTTAAAAGCTGTGTCCTTTTTTTTCCCCTTCAGCAACTTCCAATCCTGTTACACCGAAGCCACCTCTGTTCAACACCTTGCTCTATTCCTTGGTGCCTATCATGGGAATTGCAGTGATCGTGCTCTTTTCCTTCTGGATGTACAGACATCACAAGCTGGCCTATCCTCCCGTGCTTGTTCCCACCCAGGTGAGCCCCTGCTGCAAGATTTGGGGTTTTTTAAGGGCCAAACCATTCCTGAAGGGGATCTGTCTCATGGCTGGTCTCTGTTGCCCTCCTGGTTTTGAGGTCCTAACGCTTGCTCTCCCCTAAAGCAGAGAATTAAGCTTTACTTAAACAGCCTTATTAATTATTCTTTGATGAATATATCAGCAACTACTTCACGTTTTTATGCATCTGTTTGTTTGGGAGGAGAAAAACTGAACACAGAGGGCACAGACACAGTGAAGGGGTGCTGAGGGCTGAGCTGTAATTCATGGCTGGAAACAAAAATGGAGTTGCCAACTCATCTTGGCCTTTTGAGGTGAACAGAAAATAGCTAATAGAGGATGAGGTGTTTCTAAGGAAGCCTGGAACTGGGATACAGGTGCAGTTCAAGGGAATGTTGAAATCTTCAACCACAAGTCCAGGGCATAGCTCAGCTCATGGATTGTGATTCCCATCATCTTCTTCCTCTTGTTTATGTATTTTCTGTTTTGTCTTGAAATGATTCCGTTTTAGGGGTGTTGATGTTTTATTTCAAAAAGATTATGAGGTTGTGGGCTCCGCATTTGGGTGTAACCCGGCCGTGCTGCATCCAAACAAACCTCCTGTGGCTCTGTGTGTGGAGTTCCTGCTGTGGGCAGGCTCCAGCTGATCCCAGAGCTGTAATTTGTGCTAATCCTGGAATTCCTCTTCCTTCAGTTACGTCTGGAGATCCAGCTGAGATTAGGAGGCTTTTATGGAAAGAGTTAAAACAGGGAATTCTAGAGACCAAAGCAGAAAGGATGAAGAAAATGTGGTTGTGGAAATAGAGAGGGAAATTACTTGGATTTTTGCAGTAGGAATTGAGCTTCTAACTCAGCTCAGTGACCAGAATACGTGACCTGTCCTACAGAGATGTTATTTATGCTTAAAATTAAAACTCCTGTTATTTTGGGCAGGATTGCCAAGGATTGATCTGTGTGTGCTCCGTGCTCCCAGCTCCTGGGATATTTTCAGTGCTGCTGCTTGACTGGAGGGTGCTGCAGGAAGCAGGATTGCCTGGGGTTGATAACTCAAGTGTTTTGGTTTCAGTTTCGCAGTAATAGATAAGAGGAATTTGGGGAGAGGCAGTGGACATATGTTGTTGCCAAATGAAAAGAACATAATTTAGAGGAAAAAAGTCTGTTTGCTGTCCTTGCGGAGAGGATTGCAGCTCCTCAGACTCCCTGCAATCTGTCAGCATAATTAGTTCATCCAGCTCCCATTTTATGGATCTGGGACTTTACATCAATCCAGTGGTCTTTGCTGGGAGATCAAATTCATAACTGCTAATTGTGGGGATCATTCCAGCGTGGGATTGTCTTCCAAAAGAAATTAAAGCATGGATAAAGCCATAGAAAAGCAAGCGAAGGTTAAGTACATGTGGGGTATGCTTGAATTCTGATTCTCCCTCCTTCTGCTGCAGTTTTTTCCTTGCTTGAGTTGTGTTTGGGGCAGGATGGACACCTAAATTTTTAATAAATAGGGTAATCAGCTGTTGTGTTCATGCTCAGATTGTATCTTTGGGATAAGTACACCTTGGTGCTTGCGGGGCAACAACATTTTCCTATCTTGTGGTGAACAGGCATCAAGGCTCATGTGGAAAGTCAGGAAAAGCCACTTCTGCCTGAAAAACTGCCTGGAATTATGATGTAAATCCAGTGTATAAACACTCTCCCATATGCAGCAGAGCAGTGGTTCCCACTTTAAATTTGATTACAGCTGGTTGGAACAGGAGAAGCAGGAAGGGAGGAAAACCATTGGGAACTTTATAACCATGAATAAACACTGAAATATTTGTGCAATTAATCCATTAACTGTTAATAGTTTAATAATTGGGGCATGAGTGGAGTTTGCAGGCAAAAAGATTTGGTTTAAATCTTTGTGTAGAAGTGGTAGAATGGACAGGTCGGAAGTACAGCAGGAAAAACAGGGATTGCTCCATGTCAGATAAAGGTTATCTGCTTTTCCTTGGTTTGTTCCCAGAAACAATGGGAGTACCGAGCTGCTGCCCTGGTACCAAACTTCCAGTAAAAAATGAAAGGATGGATGAGGAATAAGCAAAAGATAAAAATGAGGAAACGCTGAAGAATGAGAAATGGTGAAAGAATTAGAAGTGATAAATAAAAGATTAGAGAGCAAAGGGGAAAGAAATAGTTTGGAATATTAAAAAAAAAAAAAGAAGAAATAAACTCTAAGAAATGTTTGAACCTGTAACGAGACATAAAGGACAATTAGACTTGGCTTGTTTGTGCTGCTCACTGTGCCTCACTGCTGTGTGGGGAACCATCCAGTGAAAGCTGTCAAATTCCATCAAATCTGTCACTTTCTGTGCTCTCAAATGAGTTATTAACAAATCCATGTTTGCTGAATACATCTGTGTGTATGGAAAACACATAAGAACTGTTCTGTCTCCTTATTCCTATTTGATTTAGCAAACCTAAATTCATCAGCTGATAAAATTTATCAAAAGAACCGGGTTGGTGTTTTAAAAACCTGAGTGTGGGCAGTTCTGTGCAGGAGGAGTTGCTGTGACCTGGTTCCTTGTCACGGGGGGACACCGGCGGTGCAACCCTGTGCTCTGCAATCAGGTGTAATCCAGGTTTCTCCCCAAACATTCCCCACAAAACTGGGAATGTGGATGGCAGGGAGCTGCTCTGTTGTGCTCCCTTCTTTCCTGACATGCCTTGAGCTGGGGCCAGAGCTGTCAGTGCAGATTCCAAGGGGCTGTTCCCACCCTGGCAGCTGATGGGTGCCGCTGTCACCCTTCACACAGAGCTGCCACCAGTCCCGCTCGGGGTTTGGCAGCTCCCACACTCCCCCCGTGTCCCACCCCACCGAGCAGGGAATCTTTAACCTCTTGTACTTCCCTGGGTGTCCGACTTGGCAAGATTTTACCGCATCGCAGTTGCTTTTTTGCTGTGGGTTGGGTTTTGAAATGAGAATTGCGTTGAGAGGCTTGAGAAAAGGCTTTGCAGATTCTCTTCTGGTCTTCGTGACCTATTTTGGGGATTTCTTCTGAAAGGGTTGAATTTTCTGGGGTCAAAGATGCGTCAGGGTTTTAATTACTGAGCACAGGAATTCCTAAATCTACCTGATGGACTTTCTGGGATAATCTTTCCACACTGGGAAAATCTCAGCGTCCTGCTGAAGAATGAAGGAATTCAGTCAGTTGCTCAGGTTTTGCCCATTTTGGCCTTCCAAAAGCCACATTTTTTTCTTGTTGTTGTTACAGATATTTTAATAGAAACATTTCAACCCTGGAAAAATGCAAGGGACCAGAGGTGTTTTTAGAAGGATTGAATCCAAACCTGGGAAGTTTTGTAATGGCTACTTGAAAAATGCCACACAGAGAGAAGGCAGGTGCTTATAGGAAATGGGAAAAGAGATTGGAAAGTTATTGCAGATCAGGAGTCTGCATGTGCAGTGGATGAGGAGCTTGAAACTGGGTCCTTCTTTTTTTCCTAATAGAATCCATGGGCTGGTACAAGTTAAAATCTGTAACAGAGGGAAGAATTTGTGTGAAAATACCCCAAAGCCAAGTGCAGCTTTTACAGACCGGGATATGGTTGTGGGTAGCCCAAATTTTGGGGAAAACCCGCACTGCTTAGGGTTTTATTGGTGTAATTGGCTCCAAGTATTGTAACAGAGCCATTAGAGTTGGTTTTCAGGCAGCATAAACAGCAGGGAGTGTGTTTATACACATTTGTGTGGGTGATAGGGGTTTTCAGGGGGTTGACTGCTCCCAGTTTTTATTTCTCAGAGTTAATTCCTGACACAAATCTCAGATTTGCATTTCCTTTGTAGCCTGATACCCTTAAACTGGTTCCTCTTGGATTTCTGCTGGGAGCCTGAGGTGATGCTCTGTGGGCTGAAGGGGAGGACATTGGTTTATAATCCAGAGGTGTTAATGAGCATAAATACATCTTTTTAAAATGTCCATGTGTGTGGAATGGATCAGTGTTTGGGGGAAGCTGATCCCTCGAGGGACGAGTGAGAGGTTTGGGAGAGGACTCCTTTCTCAGAGCTTCATTTTTGCAGTTTCTCATTATGGGCAGAGCACAAAGGTTGAATTCATACATATTTCTGCTTCTTGCTGAGGAATTTCCATAATTCTCAGGAGCTGGAGAACTTTAATAATGAATAGGCCTGGAAGAAAGGACTTGCAGCCCCTTGGGGTGGGTTTTGCTCCTCTCCGGAGCTGCGCTGGCCGGTGGTGGAGGAGATCCTGGTGGATCCCAGTGCTCCAAGCTCTGGTACAGGATTTATGACTCCATTCTCCAAGGAATCCTCCAGCCCCTCTGGCATTACTTACTTGGAGAAAGGGAAGTGTGTGCTCGGCACTCTCCAGGCACAGGGAAAGGCTCGGGTTGGCCCCGCGCTCTGGAGCATCCTGAGGGTGTGAAGGCAGAGGGGGAGAAAGGGATGGCAGCTGGAGACAGGGGCTTGAATTCCCTGCTCTTCCCACATCCATCCCATGCCGGTGTAAAGGACAAAGGAGATGGCTCAGGTGAGTCACAGAATCCTGGAATGGTGTGGGCTGGACTGGAACTTAACACTCATTCAGTGCAGGGACACCTTCCACTATCCCAGGGTGCTCCAAGCCCCGTCCAGCCTGGCCTTGGGCACTGCCAGGGATCCAGGGGCAGCCCCGGTTTCTCTGGGAATGCTGTGCCAGGGCCTCCCAGTCCAAAGTGCAGGAGGAGGAACGGAGGCGCCTCCGTGGCTCTGCTGAGGTGACACCGAGGTTGTTCAGCAAAAGGGGTGAAAGCAGCACAACCAAGGGGGTCACTGAAATCCTGGGACATCGATTTAGCCTGGATTTTGTTCCGCAGTCTGTAACCTCCTCCTGGGATTGTTAGAAGGAATCTCTAATATTGTGATCGATCTCACTCTTCGTGCCTGCTGGGTGCCGTGTGTTCGAGTTGCGCCCCGATGTACGGATTTATCGATCAGGTTCGGTGGTGCAGCCCAAATCCGCGGTGCCGTTCGTTGGTGAAGTTTGAGCGCAGCGGGGCCGTCGGAGTTTGCGCTCCCAGGCAGCGCCGCGGAGCGAATTCCCCGGTGCGGCGCTGCCCCCGCGCGGGCAGCGGGGAGCGCTGCAGGGAGCGCGCCCGCAGCCCGGGGCTCCGGGATTGCACGGTCGGAAGTCCCGCGCGGCTCTGTACACCTGCAATGGACATTTCTTGATGTGATTATAAAATAATTCGGTCGATTTTTCTATATAATAATCCTGTTTTCCCCATTTGTCTTGGCTAACAATGCTGGATTTCTTTGATTGTTGTTCTAAATGATCTGTTACTGATACGAGAAAGTTTTGCTGTCCCCGTGAATATTTCTGTCACTAACTCACAAATAATTGACTTTGTCTCCTCTAAGCTGTTTTTGCATCCCATTCCTGGTGTAAATAGTAATTTCTCTTGCCTGTGTTTTTTCCCTCTCTGCAAGCACGCCTTTCATATAATGATTGAGGTAAGAGGATGTTTGTTCCTGGCTCTGGGGCTTTCTGGGGATGTGGGAGACGTTGTTTGGTCTGGATTGTGATTTCTCAGTATTTCGGACAAGCCATCTGTCAGCATGTGTGGTTTAAAAATGCAGTTTTAGCCTGGAGTTCATGGATCTCCTAAAATTCCCTGGAGTTCCTGCGGCAGGTGGGGTCAGTACCCGCAGTCTGGGATTGCTCCTGGAATACCGGGACACGGCCAGGGGGATCCATCGCCCCACCACGGGGGTTTCCCTGGAAGCAAAGGGCACATCCCACCCACCCGGGCCCTGTCCTCGGGTCTCCGTTCCCATCTCCCCCCTGGAAACACCCACTGGGGCTGTGTGGTCTCCCCGTGCCGATCCTGGGATTTTGTGTGGTGCAGGAACTCACAAAAATGGATCATCTGGAGAAAAATAAAACCACTCCTTCACTGCTCAGTCTCTACTTCATCTTTCCCACTGACCCGGAGTTACTTTGATTTGTGTTAAGCTCCAAGTCACTGGGACCCCTTAATTCACAAATTGGGTCATTCCTGCTCAGCTTTTCTGTGGAATATTGAAAACATCGAGATTTGAGGTGTAATAAAAATGCTCAATTTCTGCCATCATTGAAGTTCTCTAATGAATACCTGAAATACCTGGGAAATTCAGTTTAGAAGAAAATCAAATGGTTTAAATGTCCTAGAATTGGAATATTTTCCTGACTGTGCCTCTCTAAAGAGTTCCCAGAGTTCCTTGGGTCTCTGTTCCATGTTTGGCTCCCTTATCCCAGTCAGGGATGCAGGGTCCTGCCTCCAAGGAGCTGCTTTTAAAGGATTTGAGTTCCACATTTGTTGCGCTGCTCTCTGATCTCGAGACCCATTTTTGAGGACACGTAAGGAACCCCATTCCTGGAAGTGACCCTTCCTTACGGAATATTTTCCCTGTGTGACTCAGTCCGAAGGAAGGGGCAGGAACAGGGAATTGGGCCCTGGATTTTTTGACAGCTGGAAATCAGGGAGCCCAATTTATCCCCTTGCCATCCCTGCTGGCATTTTGGCCTCGGCGCCACAGAGCTCAGCCCCAAAGCCACACGGGAATAACGGGGCCTCTGGAACGTTAAACATTTTTCCTTGGAGCAGGGAGAGTTGGAAGTATTGTCAGGGAATGTTTCTGTTTAAAAATAGTCCCTGGAGCTGCAGAGTTTGGAGTTGGATTTTAACCAAGGTGTTTAGAAAAATTTAGGGGGGGAAAAAAAAGGAAAACTTTTCTTTCTAGTTGTGTTAAGAGCAGGAATTCTGCTTCCCGCTTGGATTCGGGATTTGTTTGGGTTGGGCTGGGGGCAGGCGGTGCTGCCTCAGGAACAACAGAAATTTTGACTCCCAGAAATGTCTCCCCAGGACAGGGAAAGGTGCAGGAAGCACAGCGGGGGCCGTGGCAGGTGCTGGGAAGGTGGAGAGCCAGGGATTTGTAGGAAATAGGGAATTTGGTGTATGGGAATGGTTGTGCTCTAATGGGGAATTAGGAAGAGCCAGGTTTCGCTGCCACTTTCACTTCCAGCTCTTGGCAGAGATGCTGGAACTTGGTTCAGCAAATCTTGGAGGTGTTTTATTTTCCTGATGGCTGGGGAAGAAGTCAGGCACCAGGTGCTTCCAAATCCCAGCAGTTTACTGGGAGAAGGGTGTGGGAAGAGAGGGGAATCCAAGCCACTGGAGCAAAGGGGGATTTGGGGTTATTTCCCACAAATTTCTCTGGTTTAGACAAGGCAGGAGGTTCTGAACTCGAACAGTTCATTAAATCAGGGCTGGCTTTGGGGGATAAATTTGAGCATCTCGTTCCCACTTTCTCTTCTAACAACGACAAACTGCATTTACAAATCTTTGTTTAGTACAGTTTGTATCTTACAAATTGAGGACACTGCTCTCCCCGGTGCCTGGAATATTCCAAGAGGGCTCTGGCAGGGAATGAAAGGCACCAAGGGAGGGAAATCTTCACTCTCAAGCTTCATTTTCTGTGCTGCAAATGTTGATGTCACAACTTCAAGCGCCTGTCGCTGTCACATTGACAAAAGGATTTCCTCCTTTTTTGGGGACAGTGTTGCAGTGTGTCTCTAATTTGAATTTCAAATGTTATTTATTCTTTTTCTAGTTATTAATTTGTGCAATGAGGTTACTCTGCTCTGAGTCTTCCTCTGAAACTTCTTTTTGAAGGATTTATTTGTTGCTTCCTAAGAAAGCAGAGAGTAGATGTTTATTCCTGCACTGAAACTACTCGGGACTTGTGTTCTCAGCACTTGTCTCCATTCTCCCCCTAGTAAAGGGTTCTTAACCCCAGTTTGTCACAAAGTCTTTACCCTGCACAGGATTTTATGGTTTTGATGGAAGTGCTCAAATATTTAACTCTATGTCGAGTGCTCTCCTCTCTCTTGTAGAAGCAACTCTCTGGTGGTTTTCATTCTCTTGAGGACAGTTTTACAGGGGCTCTGTGGGGAAAATAGAGGAAAAAGGGGGTGTTTTGGAGGCTTTTTGAAAACTTTAGGGTTGGTTGTTGGGGTTTTTATAGAGGGACAAGCTAATCCCCCCTGCAGGGGAAGGGCCCGCCCAGAAGGAAGCAGAGCTTTGGCAATAAAATCAAGAATCTGCTTGTTCTGTTCAGGTGATGGGATACAGCAAAACAGAACATGCAGGGTGGGCAGTGACCTGTCCCCTCCCCTTTCCCAGGAGGGGGAATGGTCCCAGGCTGGAGTGTGGGGGTATAGAAAGGGGATATGGAATGGGGGATATGGGAATGGGGTATGGATGTGAGGATATGGATATGGAAATGGGGACATGGATGTGAGGATATGGCTATGGCGACATGGGAATGGGGTATGGATGTGAGGATATGGGTATAGGGACATGGGAATTGGGGTATGGATGTGAGGATATGGAAATGGGGACATGGGAATGGGGTATGGATGTGAGGATATGGATATGGGGACATGGATACATAGCCCTGAGGAAGCTCCGTCTCACCTCCAGTTGTACCAATCCTGCAGGACAGGACAAGGTCAGCTCTGCAGTGTAATTCCAGCTCCTGTCCGGGTCCAGCCGGGTGCTGGCACCTCGGGAACACGCTGGCAAAGCCGGGAGCAGTGGGAGTGGGGCAGGAGGGGCTGATCCCCATGTGTGGATCTGCAGGGGTCAAAGGTCCCACACATCAGATGAACACACAGAAAACCTTCAATGCACCCAAGGGGCTCATTGCAATTCCAGCTCTTAACAAATGTAACAAGTAAAGCTTGATTATCTTTGTTCCTTAATTTCTGCTGTGCTTTCTTCCCACCTGATTAGGCTAATCCTTACTTTCTGCTGTGCTTTCCCACCTGATTCCATTATTCCTTAATTTCTGCTGTGCTTTCTTCCCACCTGATTAGGCTAATCCTTACTTTCTGCTGTGCTTTCCCACCTGANATTTCTGCTGTGCTTTCCCACCTGGTTACAACATTCCTTAATTTCTGCTGTGCTTTCTTCCCACCTGATTAGGCTAATCCTTACTTTCTGCTGTGCTTTCCCACCTGATTCCATTATTCCTTAATTTCTGCTGTGCTTTCCCACCTGATCACATTATTCCTCAATTTCTGCTGTGCTTTCCCACCTGATCACATTATTCCTCAATTTCTGCTGCATTTTCCCACCTGATCACATTATTCCTTAATTCCTGCTGTCTTCCCACCTGATTCCATTATTCCTTAATTTCTGCTGTGCTGTCCCACCTGGTTTTCTGGGTGTATCCCATCCCTGTGGAGCTGCTCCCTGTGGCACATCCCTCCTGAGCATGTTTCTCAGTCCCACTTCCCGTCCCTGCGGAGAAGGGCTCGGCTTTGTGCCGGGATGTTTGGGGAATTGCTGCAGTGGGGTTTGGCTGGGTGATCCCAGGCTCTCCCCGTTTACAATCCTTTATCTGTAGTGCTGTCAGGGATGACAAGAATTAATGCCATTAACAACAGCAGCACTAATTAATGGTCTCACCCGATTGCAGGATCCTGGGCCTCCCCCACCGTCTCCGTTGATGGGTCTGAAGCCGCTGCAGCTCCTGGAGATCAAAGCCAGGGGGAGATTTGGGTGTGTGTGGAAAGCTCAGCTGCTCAATGAATACGTTGCAGTCAAAATATTCCCCATCCAGGTGAGCAGAACGCTTGTGGTCCTGGGTTGTTCCTCACAATAAAGCAGCTTTTCTTGGCCCAATAATTGTGTAAATCCAAATGGAAATGTCCTTGAGGTGTAAAAGATGAAAGGAGAGTTTCAGTGATTTAAAATAAGTATTTTACTGCAGTAAATGCATTACTGAGGCACAAACCCTCATGTTTGAAATGTGTGTTTCTAGTCATAAAATCATTCAGCAGCCGTAGTTTTAAGCAACTCTCACCCACCTCTTGACCAGTTAATAATCAAATTAAACTGTACTTAGAAGGAATGTCCTGAAATGCAAACCCTAAAGAGATTGTTCCAATTAAACCTGCCTCAATTAAGTGCCATAACACTTACTGCCCAGTGAGTGCCCTCGGAAAGCCTTGGCTTGGATTAAATGGATTGAAGAATTTTGAGAACGCAGAGTGATGCCGAATGGTGATACTGGCATGGGTTTTACATTCATTAAAGCCCCCCTGCCACTCGAGGTGCAGGAACGTGCTGGTGTTTCCTGACGGTGAATAAACACCGCGGGCTCTCGTTCTTGCAGCAGAAATTCCCCGTATTTTTTGACAGACCATTTCCAAACGCTGGGAGCAAACTCCCCTCGGGGCCAGCCCCCGGTATCCGGCTCCTGGTGGGTAACTGGGGTTGTGCTGCTGTGCTTGCAGGACAAGCAGTCGTGGCAGAACGAGTACGAGATCTACAGCCTGCCCGGGATGAAGCACGACAACATCCTGCAGTTCATCGGCGCCGAGAAGCGCGGCTCCAGCATCGACGTCGACCTGTGGCTCATCACCGCCTTCCACGAGAAGGTGGGGCTGCCCCTCCGTGGGCTCGGGGCTCTCCTGGGGGAGGCGGGGGGAGAACAGCCCTAGGAAAGCGTCACAGATGTGGAGTTGAGGCCGATAAGGAAGAAAATTGAAAGCAGTTTTCGCTTTGCTGCTCGCTTTTCACTGGGTGTGAGTTTAGTTCAGTTCATTTCCAGACAGCTGAGGAAGCTGTCAGATTTCACTGACAGAGGAGTTGTTTTAGGACACAAACAAAAATTAGTTCTATCTTTTATTTTTCTTTTTAGAATGTGTCTTTTTGCATATCCCCCATCTAAGCCTGCCTAAAATAAATAATCTCCTATCATGCAGAGATGGGGGGGTGATTTTTGGTTCACTCGTGTTGGTTGGTTGGAATAAAAAGTAAAAATGAAGTGATACAGATCAATTCTATTGTGACAGCAACAGGGAGAAACACAGCTATGATTAATTAGGAATATGTGCAGTTTTATGTTGAATAATTTTGACCTCTTTAGATTTGTTCAGCGTGTGTTTCACTCTGAAACCGTGGTGTTGACTGATTTAATCTCTGTTTATTCAGAGCGTGTTTCACTCTGAAACTGCTGTTGGTCCATGAGGAAGGACAACCAAAGGTCCTACAGTTTTCCCCCCAGCTCAGCAGGAACTGTGGGTTTTCTCAGGAACTGCGGGTTTTCTCAGGAACTGCAGGCTTTCCCTGGCTGGGTGAGGCTGAGCTGGGTGTGTGGCTGTTTTGCTGCAGGGGTCCCTGACGGATTTCCTGAAGGCCAACGTGGTGTCGTGGAACGAGCTGTGCCACATCGCCCAGACCATGGCCCGCGGCCTGGCCTACCTGCACGAGGACATCCCGGGGCTCAAGGACGGCCACAAGCCGGCCATCTCCCACAGGTACGGCCCCGGGAGCGCCCGGCTTCCCGGGAAACGGGCGCGCACGGGAATCCCATCACCTCCTGTTCCTGCAGGAATTCTGTGTCTCCCTCTTAGGAGCCAGCAAGGTGCATTTTTCCAAGGGTTTTGTCTCCTGCTGTTTAAACAAGATGGAGTCACTGCACGCTTGGATTACAACATTTTCCTTCCATCTCTGTATCCCCCACGCATCATCCATATATCCATATATCCATATATCCATGTAGCTGTCATACATCTGTGTTTATTTTAAAAACAAGCACAAAATGACAGTTCCAACTGCTGTCTCATTTATTCCCATAAGGATAAAGGTCTGCAAGGTTTTATTGTTATTGTTTTGTTGTTTAACTTATCTATATCTTGATCATGTTCTTGCCTTTCATGCCGTAATGTTCCTTGTTTTATGCTATCCCTTTTTCCTTAGAGTTTTATCTGTATTCCGTGTTCTGGATCTCTAATTTGTGGGTTTTTTTCTTCAATTTGAAAGGGACATCAAAAGCAAGAACGTGCTGCTGAAAAACAACCTCACAGCTTGTATTGCTGATTTCGGTCTAGCTTTAAAGTTTGAGGCTGGAAAGTCTGCAGGAGACACCCATGGACAGGTAAATCCTGGTTTATTTCCAGCAACGATCCAGCTGTTACCCGGATGTGAATGGGAGTTCCCCCTCAGGCTCATTGCATGGCCTCTTCCCCCTTTTATCCTGACTGGAAGATTTGGACAAGAACGTTTGCCATATTTGATTAATTATTTAATTACCATTCAGAAACAGAGGGATGAAACTCCCAGGATTTAGTCCTAAGGCAGGAATAACCACGGCTGCGTTTAATCTGGGACAAAGCACGGGTTTTATTTGGCAGCAGCCGGGGTGGTGCCCGAGCTGGGGCTGATTCTGGGTACAACTCGTGGTGTTTTGCTGCCCTTGCAGGTGGGCACCCGCAGGTACATGGCTCCGGAGGTGCTCGAAGGTGCTATCAACTTCCAAAGGGACGCGTTCCTGAGGATAGACATGTACGCCATGGGACTGGTGCTCTGGGAACTGGCCTCGCGCTGCACGGCCGCCGACGGTGAGGAACGGCCTTGCCTGGGGGGGCTGGGGGTCCCTGCAGTGTCCCAGGCCAGCTTGGGCAGGGCTTGGAGCACCCTGGGATAGTGGCAGGCGTCCCTGCCCGTGGCAGGGGTGGGACTGGATGGGCTGCAAATCCCTTCCAACCCAAACCGCTCTGGAATTCTGATTGTGGCCTACATTCCCCACATTCCAATCTTCTCTTTCCCTTTTCCAAGTCAGTGGTTGAACTCGTGTTTCCCTCTGCAGGCCCCGTGGACGAGTACATGCTGCCTTTTGAGGAGGAGATTGGCCAGCACCCCTCCCTGGAGGACATGCAGGAAGTTGTGGTGCACAAAAAGAAGAGGCCTGTCCTAAGGGAGTGTTGGCAGAAACATTCTGTAAGTGTGACCCGACCCACCGCTGCAAGGATTTCAATCCCACATTCTGTCCATCACACTGGGGTTTGGGAGGGATTTAAAGATTCCCGTAGGAGTTAAATGGGCCGTAGATGTTCCTCATCTTAAACTGCTCTTTCTTGAGTATTAGACAGTGAGGGATTTTTTCAGCTTTTTGGTGGAAGAAGAGATCCTGGAGTTACTTTTCACTGAAGTGCCATTTGCTGGCTGAGGGATTCACCTCTTTAACACGCTGTGAGGCTCCAGCACTGCAGGGAAGGATTTGCCCCCTGTTGCTGAACAGCTGTTGGTTCAATAGTGCAGAACAAAGCAGAGCTGAGGCCCCACGGGACGCTCCAGGTTCATGCCCAGCCCAGCCCCGTGTCCTGTGGGATCCAAGGGTTCCCATTTGCCAGGCGTCCCTGAAAGTGCCGTTGTGTAGCTGTGGGTGTGTGATGGTTTCCCCGGCCTGGTTCCCACAGGGAATGGCGATGCTGTGCGAGACCATCGAGGAGTGCTGGGATCACGACGCCGAGGCCCGGCTGTCCGCGGGCTGCGTGGAGGAGAGGATCATCCAGATGCAAAAACTCACTAACATTATAACAACAGAGGACATCGTGACTGTGGTCACAATGGTGACAAACGTTGACTTTCCTCCCAAAGAATCCAGTCTATGATAGTTGCACTGGTCATGGAAGTGACCACAGGACTCTTCACTGGAGCTGCTACAGCGCACGGACTGCTGGCGTCACTGCTGTTCCGGGTGGGAAGAACGGATGGTAAGTCTCTCTGGAACATCACCAAGAGGTGTTTATCCTTTGTTTTGCCCCTCCTCCTCCCCATCGTGGATCCATGAGACTTTCTGCATTCCCTGCTTACACCTGAAGGACGTGACTGAGAACCCCTCACGTGCTGATAAGGAACTTACAATGAAGAATCCGGACCTGAACGGGCTAATGAGCGTTTTAAACACTGACATCCGATTTCTTAATCCCTGTCAGAAGAGACTAATTCCTTTAAATGAACTACTGTTATTTTTTTTAAATCAAAAACATTTCATTTCAGATTTAAAAACAACAAAAAAAAAAAGGGTAACTTGTTTTTATTGCATTCGTTGTTGTTTATAAAATGACTATTGTAATGCGACTACGACACAGCTTGTGAATGTTCCGTGTGCTGCTGTTCCGTGTACAGAAACAAGAGTAATCAATGGGATAGAGCAAAGAGGCTTCCAAGTATTACTTAACCTCCCTCAACCAGGTATACCTCAGTTCCACCTCGCTAAATTATGATTGACAACACTAATTGGAATAATAAACCGCTCCGTGTTTTGTAAATGATGTATTCCCAATTCCCTGTGTTATTTAAGAAGGGGAAAGCTTCATGCCCCCAGGAAGTGGCCATTCCTAGAGCCGTGTTTTTAGCCTTTTCTTGTACTCGCTTGTTGTGTATAAAAAAGAAAAAGTGCTGTTTATTGAAAGGAAATTTTCCTTCCTCTTTTAGTTGAAAGCTTTTCCCTCCGTTTCCCAGAGTATCTCATCCATTTATTTAACTGAATACTATTTAGGTTTGCTGTGTCTGAGGAATATTTGAAACCTTAAGCATGACTTTCTTTTTTTTTTGTTTTTTTTTTTTTAATTTTCTCTGAGCTGTGACACTGGAAAGCTCTGAATTCTTGTTGTTTTTTTTGAAAAAAGAGTCTTTTTCCTATTTATGTTTGTGCCGAGGTCGCCGCGTGTTCCCTGTCCCGCCAGGCAGTGGGGGCTGTGTCACTGTTTCAGGATCACCTCAGGAAGCTCAGTTCCCCCAATTCCTCACCCTCTGCTTGGAGATTTGCAGCTTCCCTCCACTCAAAGCTTGGTGCCATCGGAGGGGAGCGCAGCTCACTCCCTGTGAGCCACAGGTTGAGCCTGGAGTCACACACAAAGTACTAGCCGCAGATTCCAGATCCTAAATGTTACAAATTTCAGGGATAACCTAGTTCTGCTCACAATATGCAACGACCATTCCGAGGTAACGAAAGGAATTTCGATGTCCAGAGCACAGACTCACAAAAACCAAGGAAAAACATGGAAATGGCTTCACAACTCCCAGACCGGAGTTCAGGATGTCAAGCCTTATGCTGGAATTACAATGACTGGTAGCTGGGTGCCAAAGTGCTTCTCCCAAATGCTGTCTCACTACATTGATTGGACCCTTCACACCAAATTCCAAGGAAAATAAATGTTGTAACCCCCTGGAGCGCAGAGGCAGCAGCGGCCTGGGGTGTGCTGTGTCCTTGTCTCCATGTGTCTGCACGCAGTGTCTCTGGAAAGCAGCAGGTGGGAGCTCGCTGAAGGCTGTCTGGAACCTGGATCTGTGAACTTCATCCCTGGGAACAGTGGGATGTGATGGATAAAGCAGAGCTGGGCCGGCTCTGGGCCGGGAGGGAGGAAGGGCTGATGTTGCACCCAGGGCTGTGGCCCTGCTGGTCACGGCCGTGCCCGTGGATCCTGCTCCAAGGGGCCGTTGGAAAGGGAAAGAAATCCAGTTTGTGGGGTCCTCTTGGCTGGATGCTTCCCTTTGGCTTCCAGTTTTGCTCCACTTTTAATTAAATTCCACACAGAGCAGGACAGGACCGGAGCTGTGGAATTCTGAACAAATCCCAACCCAGTCCTTCTCCACAGACACCTCGGGGCCTCGGGGCTTCTAACCAGGGTGTGGCAAAAACTGAGCCAAGGGATGGTTTCGTTCTGTGCTGTTGGAAATCTGATGCAAAAACTGAAGCTGTATCCAACTCCCTCCTGTGTGTGACCCTTCCCAAGGAGCTGCTGTGGGCTCAGGGCTGGCTCTGACCTTTGGGATATCCCTGCTCAGTTCCTGTTCCACTCCCAGCTTCCTGGGATTTACCAGCATCATGTAGCGTCACTGAGAAAAGGCTGCTCCTTCCCGATGCTTTGTAACTGGTCAGAATGATCTTCCCCGAGCTGCTCTGCTCCAGCTGTGCCCCCGGGCCTCGGGAATGAATTCCTGTTTCACTTCAGAGCATTCAGTGCGTTGAGCTGCCAGAGCAGCAAGGGCAGGATCCAGGAATGTGGTGCTAGGGAGGATTTTGGCATTGTTCTGGCAGTGCCCATTGGCCCTTCCTGTCCTGGGCTCCTGAGGGGCAGCAGCTGTGAGCGCCCAGCCCGAGGAGGGCCCTGGACTGGCATGTGAGCCCCTGCCTGGCCTCGCCAGGTGTGATTTTTATGTGAGAGAGGGTGACAATCCTGTCCCACGTCCTCAGAGCTGCTGGAGGGGGTTGAACCAGTGCTGCCATTGCTGGGGTATTCCCAAACTGCCACGTGAACGTGGAAATCACCCAGAAACCACAGGGGTGCGGTTCTCAAATCTCAAGTGTAATCAGTGCTGAGACCTGGCCTGCTCCCATCAGCATCGACACAATCAGGCAGGTCACCCCCTCTCCTCTTTTCCAGCTTTTTTAACCTTTTTTAAGACATTTCTGTTCATCAGGAACACTTGGTACAAAACACAGGAAGCTGCAATACACATCCCTGGGCAAAACGACTCCAGTAGCATCCTTGATGGAACATCTGTTACCTCAGATACTCAACCAGCAGGACTGCTTTGCTTTCTCCCTCAGTTCTGGTTTTTTTCAGTCCATCTCCTCTTCGTTACCTCTCGAGTTTGGTGAGCGATTACTTTAACTTTCCTCTTTGTATTTGTCAGTGTTTTGGGCACAGGTTGTTGTACTACTGTCAAACGGCACTCGCTGCTTTTCCGCGAGTGCCAAAAAACCAACCAACCCCCCCTCGCCCCCAATAAAGTGATTGTTAAATATTGTACAAATACAAATGTATACTCTGCCCTCTTCCCCAGCGGGAAAATAAAAAATGTGACTACTCTGACTTGCAAATGCTTCTTTGGAAACTTATTTTAAACACGTGGGGCTGCTCCTAGAGCAGTTCTTGAGCCAAACTCTTCAGTGTTGTAGGGTATGGAAAGACGTTACCTTGTACTTGGCACAAAGGAGCCCTTGCAGCTGAAGCCTGTTGGGATTAAACATTTAATGAAGTAAATGCGTTTGTGATTAAAGATTTAATTGAGTAAATTTTGCATGTCAAGTTAGATTTGAGAAGGAAAAGTGCAATGTGAGCTTTGAGCTGATGGGGCTGCGCCGCAGAATGGAGCTGGGAGGGCGCGCGGCCTGAGCCAGGATCCAGAGCACTCAGCCACAGGGAGAAACTCCAGAGCTTGGATTTCTCCAAGTGGGAACTGTGTGTGAGAGAAGGAGTTGGCACTGAGCCGAGCTAAAGCACCTGGGGGTGTGAGTGAGGCACATTTCTGGCTGCTGGAACAGTTCTCCTTAGAAAATCCCAAATGGATCAGCAAAGAAAGCTGCTTCCAAATATTTATTGATCTGAGCACCTTCCTGTGGGTAAACATTGCCTCTTCTGGAGCTCACAGCATTCCAGAAGTTGTGATGGAGCAGGGGCAGTGCTCAGAGCCAGCTGAGGGAGGAGGCTGCCCACTGCTTCACATCTGTGGGGCAGTTGGGATACACCTGCAGGGCATCCATGATCTGGCTGCTGTCCAGCAGCAGCTTCATCAGGAGATATTCCCGCTGCGCCCGCACCGACGGCCGCTCCAGGGGCTTCACCAGCTCCAGCTGCAGTAAGTGTTCAAAGGCCTAAAAACAGGGAAAGAGGGAGTGGGGAAGTGGAAGGGAACATCATTCCTGCCGCGAAACACCCCGCTCCCTTCTAGGGCTGCATTCGACCACCCCAATCTGTGCTCTGGAAAATAAAACCTAAATACTTTATGATTTTAAGAAAACTGCATTTCAGGCTCACCTTCATGACAACTGGCTTCTCAAAGTTGTACATAGAATGTGCCTTCCTCTGGATGAACTTCTGGAATTCTGTATCCGTCGGAGGAAAAGAAAAGGGGCAGTTAAGAGGAAGTGAGTGGTGCAGGGTTTGCGAAGCTCAGGCATTGCTCTCACCATTGTAAACCATCTGGAAGTTGAATGGTTCTCCGTCATAGACGTCATTCAGGTGTTTCATGGCTATGATGAGGCAGATTTCCAGGACAGACAAACCTGCAGGGAAAGACAAGAATCCCAAGTATTTCCCTTGAGCACATCAGAAACACAGGCAATTCACCCACTATTTATTCCTCTATTTTTATATGCTCTGGGCCCATTGGTGTTCTGTATCTCTGTTATGTAAAGAAATTCCAGAACTGGAGAGGCTTGATAAAAGAACATTTGTTTGCCTCGCATTAGAAGCAGAAATGATCAGCAATGGGCTGTTTCACCAAAAAGCAAGACCTGTAAGTACCTAAGCTGGCATTGTTGTGCCCACAGCCCTGTGTGAGCTCAGAGCTGACTCCATGGGCACAGCTCCCCGTGCAGCTCATACCCACAGGGAACACTCCCTACACAGCATCTCTTACACCAGGAGAATTCCAGGGAGGGACCTGGCACTTCCCCTGCCCCTGGGAACAGTTCAGTGGAGAAGCTGAGCTTTACCGTGGACAATGTTGGCCTTGGAGTCAGTCCTGTGCTGCCTGCTGGCCTCCTGCAGGTCTGCAGCCGTGAGCAGGGGGTGGTGCACGGTCACGGCACTGACAGCCAGCATCTGCAACAGAGCGGGACACGGCGCTCACTCCCTCCCAGCAGCACACAGCTCCTGCTGGGAGTGCACGGGAACAGCTCCCCCGCAGTCACCTACTGCAAACGTGAATGGATAAACCCCGCCCCCACAGAGCAGGTTCCTACTGAAAACCTTGCAAATAGCTGGCACTTAAACTGCACTCAGCCAGGAAAGTTCTCCAGGCTTAAAACTTTAAAGCCTCCTGATTCCAGGAGATAAATCCTCATGAACCTGTTCATATCCATGTGCATGGATCAGCACCTCAGAGGCTGCTGCAGGAATGACTTACAGCTGGGTTGCACCTGCTTTTGTACCCAGGGACACCTCCCACTGTCCCAGGCTGCTCCAAGCCCTGTCCAGCCTGGCCTTGGACACTGCCAGGGATCCAGGGGCAGCCACAGCTTCTCTGGGCACCCTGTGCCAGGGCCTCCCCACCCTCCCAGCCCAGAATTCCTTCCCAATATCCCATCCATCCCTGCCCTCTGGCACTGGGAAGCCATTCCCTGTGTTCTGTCCCTCCATGCCTTGTCCCCAGTCCCTCTCCAGCTCTCCTGGAGCCCCTTTAGGCACTGGAAGGGGCTCTGGGGTCTCCCTGGAACCTTCTCTTCTCCACAGTTTGTCCAGGAACTCCTCACCCATCCCTGCCAGAATCTGTATTATATGCTTTTGGTGGAAAGATGATTTCTTCCAAAGGAAAAATTCAGCCCATGCTGCAGAAAACAATGGGAAGGTTGAGCCTCAGCTCTGACCTGCTCTCAGGGAGGCTGCTGGTTGCCATCAGCTCCTTTCCTGGCCTCCAGTGCAGGCACAGGGACAGATTTGGGTGCCCTGCACTAGGAATAATCTGCAATCTTGTAACCAGAGCAGCACCAAGAAGAGGGCTCTGCTCAGGCTCTGCACTTTGGACCTTCTCTGCTCTGGTTCTCGGGCTGGCTCTGAACGCTGCTGGGCAGAGCTGTCAGCCCCGGAGCCCAGCACAGCCCACCGAGAGCAGGAGGTCACAGATCTGGGGGCTGGCACAACAGCCCAGGGGCAGGTACACTCAGGGGGCTTTTCACACTGACACAAGCACAGGGATGTTTTAGGATGGTTAAATGTGTCACCCTCTGTAAAAGTGTCAGTGCATTTATATGAGCTGTGTTTAAAAGCAGAATTAGGGAGGCAGCTTAAATTTAAAAAAGACCCTCCAAGAGGGCCGCAGCTGCTGTGTGGTGATGGGAGGAAGATCAAGTAGAAAAAGTAGGTTTCAATATGGGCAGGTTTCAGGATTCACCAGGAACCAAAAAGAATCTCAGAAAGGAAAAAAATAGTTTCAAAGTGTTTCACCTACAGTTTTCTTTTATAAATGGGAAGGCTTGGAGAAAGTTAAACAGCAGAAGCTCAGCCCCATCTGAATTGAACAGTCCATCCTCACAGGGTAACCACTGCAGAGACTGGAGTTACCCACACTCACTCACACAGCACAGGGTGCTACAGCCTGCAAGGAACCGGCACTGGCAAAAGCCCCATAAAATGATGTTTCAGGCAAAGCTCAGCTAAACAGCCTGAAAACCACAAAAGCTGTTCATTAATTATTGCAAACCAAGGAGGTGTTTCATAAACACCCAGATACACACCAGGAGCAAATGCAGCGAGCGCAGGTCTTTGGTGTGGTGGAAAAGGTTCTGCAGCACGTCCTGCACAGTTTTATCCTCTGAGAGATGCTACAAGGAACAAGAAAGTGACATTTTAACCATCTCATACTCACTTCCAGTCATTTCGTACTCACCTGGAAAAATGACAGTTAAATGATTTTTTTAAAGAGCTCAGCTTACACTTGACAATACAATCTTCATGTCTAACCTCAACTTTCTGGTCTTTCCCGTGACAATTTTACTGCCAGACTTCAATAAGCAAAGATTTCTATCATAATTTAATTTATTCCAGATCACACTCAGACAGTGAAAGGAAATGCCAATCTTAGGTAAAAGCTTCACACTTTTACTGGTAAAGGGTATGTGCATAAAGTAAACCAGCTTTACACTGCTCTCAGTTTGGAATTTTTACTAAAATCAAGTTTAAGATGCTTTAATTACCTGAACATTATTATTCCATTTTTGTGCAAAAGACTCATCAGGAAATTCAGTAGGAAGAGAAAGCTGATTCTTAAATATCTTAATGTATTGTTTAAAATCAAACGAATTCATCAAATATATCTGTCTGTGAGAGAACCTTGACTTTACTCTCTTCTCCAAAAGCTCCAGGATATCCTTGATGAAAAAAAAAAAAAAAAAAAAAGAGGAAAAACAGTAATTAAAAAAGCAGATGAATTTGGTGTTTTCTTTACTACAGCACAGACAAATCACTGAAGTAAAGTGTGCTGAAAAAAGAAAGAATTATTAAATTCTCAGGCTTAAGACGTTGTAACATAAGTTAAATGTTCTAACAAGCCCTTTGCTGATTATTTTAATTGATGTGCCTTGCGATGCTACCAGCCATCCCAGCCCACGTGATGCACCACATCACACAGGATCATTTGTTGCTAGGAAACCCAGCAAAATTTCTCCACAGATTATGGAAATATTTCAGCTACTTAAGCCTGAATCAAACCTTGCAGCCTATCAGGGCTCTGGACAAGTTGTTGTGTGGTCACACCGGGGCTGGCAGCTGACAGGCCACGTGCTTTTTGTCAGCCTGAGAGAATACAGCTTAAAAATCCCAAAAAATACTTAAAAGCTAAAAAAAAGCCCCTCAGAAACAACAGCTGTCAGCTCTGGAGAGACTTCCTTAATTACACTCAAAAGCAGGGGATAAAGGGTGCTAAATAAGGGGTGAGGAGCACACCAGACTCAGGACAGTGATGATGCAAAAGAAAAGATTGTAATTTATTAAATCAACTTTTCTATTGACTTCCAGAAGTTTGCCCAGCCGAGTATCACCTAAGCCCAGTCAAACCCAGAATCAGGCTTTGATAAGAGATTTTAATTATTATTCTTCCTGTCACAACCCAACTATCTTCAAGCACCAGCAGTTTATTGTGAAAACAGTATCAGTTTTATCAAGTTTCCAGTGTTCCACAGGAATTATTTCACAGTGCACACACAACCTGCCCACAATTCAGTATCATGCCATTGGAAAATCATAGGAGACTGAACAGGGATCCTAAACCCATTTTAGAGCCAAAGTGCCCCACTGAAGTGGTTATTTAAAAAATGCCTTTGTCCCTCGAACAGAGATTTAAACACAGTTAGTACAACTCTGTCCTTGCCAAGGAATTCAGGAGCCCCTCCAAAGAGTGAACCACAGTCTAATGCTGAATGTGTGTCCTTAGAAATGTTGGTTTGCTCCTTTAGCAGTAAAGCTGAAGGGTCTGGGCATTTTAAGTTTGCTCTCAGCACAAATTAGTGTTTTTTTACATCCCCCTTTCCCAATTCAAAAGTTTAAAAGGTGGATCGTTGAGAAAAGTCTCTTAGGAAATTAAGTATGGTTCCAAGAGAGGAGAAAACATTCCAACTAAGACAAAAGTCACTTCAAAACAGCTAAAAAAACATGAGGAAGTGCCATTTCTTACCTGCCTACAGGTGAGTCCAATAACTGTCACTGGGGTCTGTGCAGACTGGGAGATGTCAAAGAGGTTGTAGAGCAGGGTCTGATTCTTGTGGTGGACAAACAAATCAAATTCATCCAGTACAAACAAGATTGGGCAGCTGCTGGTTCGGTTTCCTAAGAGAAATCTGGAGAGTTAGCAGGGCAGCTTCAGGATTAGACTTCTATTGCTACAGCTTTCATTAATTATGGGGTTAAAAATTCACAGATTTTCTTTTAGCTTTTCACTAAGCCCTCCCTTCCCAAAGGTACAACAGCAAAAAGGAAAATACACAGAAAAACTGGGAAGGTTTTGTAGTGTTCTGCCAAGCAGCATTTCTGGCTACAAGGAACATGGACTTCTCTGGCCAATTTTTTAAAAACCAGTATTTTTAATAGCATCAGTCTGGTAAGAGAATCTGTCCTTCCCAGCTGGCATCACATGCAAGCCTTTACAGCATCAGTTACATCAGGTGTGTATTTGTTCAGTATTAACTATTTTTTATATTATTTTGTAACCATGACACATTCTTGGGATAAGTTTCTTCATTCCACCTGTAAAGCAGAAGAAAAAACTCTACTTTTCAGTCAGGTGACCCAGAGCTTCAGAACAAGGGTTTTTAGTGTTTACCTCTCCTCAAAGCTTCAAGGAGGAAGGCAAGGTTTTCAGCAAAACTGCCCTAGACAGAGAATAAATACGTTTCAGAATAGATTTGCAGCGTCATTCTCAGAATTGTTTAACTACAGCAAATTCAGACATGCAATGAAGGCCATCTCCTTTCAAAACCATGCTTTCAAAAATGTACAATGTTACTTCATGCTGTATAATCATAAACTCCTCAGGACAAGAAAAATGATGGATAACTCTATATTCATCCACTTTTTTCCAGTCTGAAATCCCCCAACTGCCTCAGACAGGCAAAAATTAGTGATCAGGAGAATGCCTGCAACAAGCTAAATTCACAAGCAGCTCTCTTTCCTTAAACAGCTGTTGCATCCTCATTTTCCAGCTACACACATGGAAAAAGTGCCACCTAACGTGTTCCACTGAGGAGCAGGATGCAGGGTTTCATTGGCAACTTTATTAAACAGATGGAAGCATCAAACACTCCTGAGAGAAAACACGGAATGGCTGTGACCATCCTGCTCCAGTTACACAAATTCTCCCACTCTGCAGCACTCCAGGTGTGAGAAGAGAAATAATTAACTGAAGACCACAACCCCTATCACAGGGGGCAGAAAAGCAAATTCACCCTTTGAATGTGAGTTACAGAAAAGGAGGGAAATTTATTTTCAAGCACTTTGGTCACTCTCTTTATGACTGTCTTCAGTACTAATGTAAATCAGTTTCTCAGTGGGAAAAGGGCAATAGCAGAAAATATTTTAATAGAAATTCCATGGAAAATGGGAGCTCTAGGAAGCCTGCATAGACTTCCCTTCCCTATGAATCAAAAAAGGTTGCAAATATACTAAAGATCCTGCTTTTTGGTTGGTTAACTTGCTAATTCTTTGTTTCGGAACATTAAAAACAATGTTTCCAAATTCCCCACACCCTCTGAACAAAGTTTCTTTGGAATGCTTCAGTTTGTTTTATTTAGGGGCTTGTTAAGAGAGCCTTCCCTTCCCCCCTCCTTCTGTAAGGCACAAGGTGATGTATTTTTAAAAAATAGTAGGATGCATTAATATTGCTCAACCAGCAGAGGTAAGCTCAGCACTCGTGTGGCACTGCTGGCAGTCACAGCCCATGCATTCCCAACAAGCTCCATCCCACAGCGCCAGTTTCCCAGGAAAGGGTTTTTAAGGGGTAAGTGAAGTTACTCACAAAAACTTTGTCCCCAACCACATTTTCCAGCTGCAGCTGCCTGGTGATTTCCTTCAGGGCCACTTTATCATTTGTCTGCAGAAGTCCTGAAAGAAAAGGATTTTTCATTAAGAACTGGAAGTTCACTCCCACTAGAAACTTACCCAGCAGCTTCTCTCCCTTTCCAGCCTTACAAAGCTTTGCTTTTCTAAAAACTAGACTGCAGAGGAGTTTTCTGTACCTGATAAGTTACTTAATTCGGTCACTAAGAGCACAGAAGTTCCCTCCATATAAAGAGATACAAAGAGAGGCGTTTTGGAGCTCACAGACAAACATGTCCATAACTTAGGCTGGGCTAAATTGCTGAAGGCAAAGTTTTTACTCAGTACATACAAAACACAGAACTGAATATAACAGAACACTGGATCAATGATGTTTTACTTGCCATTCAGATGGACTTCCAAGAGGTTCTCTGTAATTTGTTTCATTTCCCTGAGGTCTTTTAAGACATGATTTAATAACTAGGAAAGAAAAAATACAGAATTTTTGTGAGAAGATTAACGTTTAGCACCAAGGAAAGTGTAATAACAGATATTATAGAACAGGAAACAGCGTGTGAGGTTTCATTAAGTAACATGTTTGAGTAATTTCCAAATACTAAAATGACAACTTCGCATTCACCAGCATGACTGTGACCACTACATTTGTTCATTCTGCTGAACTGGAAGGGAAAGAAAAAGAACTCTGGTATTTCAGTCTCTCATTTTTGGGGGTAATATCAGGAGCTTTTGCCTTAATCAAAAAAGCTTTATGAATTTGAAATGTGAGAGAATTTGGCTCTTGAGTTGGTGCCATATTCAGGTTCATGGCTTCTTTGCATGCTGTAGAAAGAAACTCTTTGCTTTATATCTTAAAAGAAACTCTGCTTATTCCTTTCTTCTGGAAGACAAAATTAAACTGCACATGGTTAATCAACTGCTGCTTATAAAATTTAGGGGTCCCAAATTTACAGTCCATCAAGAACTTCTTACTACAAAAGTCACAAGGAACTTGTATTAAAATGTCTATAAGAAGTGGAAATGTTAAATATAAAAAATTAAAAAGCTACTATTTGCTTTGGCTTCCTCAGATGAGGATTTGTAGCTCCCACCTATGTGTATGTATAAATATATAAATATACACACACATGATTTTCTTGACTCCAGCATCTTTCACTTGATATATATTAAGGAAATAATTCATTTTGCATATATGATTTGCTAACTTATATTCTGGCTTAAAGGACCACAAATTTTCATCACATCATTTAATGTAAACATTAAAGACTTGCGCGTCTTAATAATGTTGAAGTATTAAACACTTAAGTTAGAGGTCATCCCTTCATGTGCCTTCCTAAGGGGAATTCCCTTAAAATACAAACCTACACTTATAAACCCTAACCACCAAACAATGTTCTGCTCCATGGTAGGTAACAACATTCCTTCAGGATTAAGATACCTGACCATTCCCTGTATACACACAGCTATGGAGAAACCCACCCCTTAGACTGCTTCTTTTAGAGCTTTTGGATGCCTTTTCATCATTTTTCCAGTGAGGGCCCAATAGCAGGTTAATTAAAGAGTAATCAGAACATGGCTGTAATTGCAAAGACAAGTGTTAGGAACAGATTTCTCCATGCTGTTCCTGAACAGAATTAGCACACAGAAAGTCCTGGAATGTTTT
This sequence comes from Gymnorhina tibicen, assembly GCA_013399875.1. Taxonomy (NCBI): domain Eukaryota; kingdom Metazoa; phylum Chordata; class Aves; order Passeriformes; family Artamidae; genus Gymnorhina; species Gymnorhina tibicen. The sequence goes on from VXAZ01005100.1 coordinate 7,081,987, forward strand.
GAATTTACATGCAAACCATTAGCAGTTCTCTCTGTACAACCAGGCAGAGATGAACATGTAGCTGCAAAGGCTCCCAGGACTCCAGTGAGGTTCTGCCAGACCCTGTACAAAGTTCCAAGAGCAGTTCCTACCGCAGTTTTCCCAGATCCCCGGGGTCCGATAATGAGGGCGGAATTACTCTCTCCGTGCACCGTGGTTCTTTTCAGCAGCTCCAGCAAATGTCTGTGTTGAAAACAGAAACAGGCTGAAAACCTCAAAGCTGACAACATTCCCCAAAATCAGGGAAAATTCAAAGAATAAAACTTGATCCACTTCGGCTTGCTCTGAGAGCCAACACTCACTCAGGGCATGCAAAATGTAATACAATAAAGTACAAAGCGCTCAGTGATCAGAGCTCTTAAAATATTTTAAAATATTAAAACATGTAGAAGTTGAGAGTATCACTAATTCATAAAGTTCTGCAATTCTCTGCCATGAAAGGACAGACTTCAATAATTATTTCTTGCTTTAAGAAATAGATTGCTTTCTGTGCTACCACTATACCTCACCAGCTCTAATAACCTGAAGATAGACTCATCACCTCAAACCACATTTAAAGAGCTTCCAGCAAGTACTGACACCTCCAGTTCCCACGTGCTCACACATCATTAATGTACTTTTTGGAATATGGAATACTGGCATCGTGCAATTGCTTCTGAAGGGGTGAGAGTGTGATCATGGAACAGCTATAGCCAACATGTGTGGGTTTGTTCACTGTTTGAGAGCCAGCTCCAGCCAAAGGCCCCGACACATCTTGGGAAGGAAAAAAATCAGAGCTGGGGAGTTCATTGTGTTTTCCCTCCAGGATAATTCACTAGCAGTGGCACATTAAGTAGAACACAGTCTGTAAACTGTTTTTCAGAATTCCAGCATAAAAAGGGGAGCCTTGTTTTGTAAAACTGACATAATAGTAATACATTTTCTCACAACAGCAATAAAAGGCCTACGTGAGCTCTGCATGTATAGTACACTGTTTTAACAAATGTTTTTTTCCTTCCAGTATTGAGAACTTGTGCTGACATCAGGTGATTCCACTTACATAAAGTCAGTCTTGGAAAAATTAATTGTTTAAAACAAGTTCTTTAAATGCATCTTTGTTATTTGCAGAAATTGACCTGCATCTGCAAAATGATCAGTACTGGGACAGTGTTATTGTCCCAGTAAGTCCCTTCTTCCTGACTCCAACCTCCACATCTGGATGGCTCCAGAAGTAGGTTTGCTTTAAATATAGGCCTCTACTTCAAAAAACAGGATGTTGGCACAGAAGGTTTAAGATTTACTTCTAACAAAGTTCACCAACAAACAGGAGAAAATCTGAAGTAAAAATGAAGTATCACAGCAAGAGAATTTAATTTCTTGCTTGGCGAGGCCATTACACAAAGTCTTAGAAAATGCACTGAAAGTAACTTTCAGTCTCAAAAAGAAAAGTCCTTCATGAATTAGAGAAGCGAAACAAGGACAAGAAATCCAAAACTCAGAGCCTTACAAAAACAGCAGGGAACAGTTGTATAAAAACTCTTCAAATCTGAGGCAAATAATTTTTAGAAGCACTGGGCTGCAGGTGCTTTAAACCTGTATAATTTAAAAAAACCAGAGAATCAGAAAATTCTGACTTCACCAGATTATTTTACTACTGCAGTTAAATCAGAACTCACTGAATCCTAGAGCCTGCTCACTCACCTGTACTGCTGTTCCATCCCAAACAGTTTTCCAGCAGCACGATGGTGACAGAATCTTTCACGTAAGATTTTCTGCACCTACGGATGTAACACAGGACAGGAAAAACGTGTGGGGCTTCAAACACCAGAATTTACCAATAATGTAAATACAGCAATAAAATAATAGTAAATTAGGCACTTCTATGGTGTTACAAATATTCTGTAATACATAAATCTTTACTGTCGTCAATGATACAGGGGTCTTGGAAATGAGAATAAAGTTGCAGGAGGCAGAATACTGTATAAATATCATATAAAGGAGAAAAAGCAATTAGAAGAGATTAAAATATAAGAAATCACTGACCCAGAGGTAATTCCTTGCAAGGTGCACTGAAGCTTTTAACCAGCAGCTTTGGGAAAAGGGAAGAATAAAGGTTGCAAAAAGCCAAACGAATTAAAAACCGATTTGGCAGCTGCTGTCCTGCTGCTAAAAAAAGTCACCTGGGTTCTGATTCACCCTACAAACTGGAGGATAAAAAAAACCTAAATAGATCAAAACAAATTTATGCAAATCTGCTGCTACAAACGGTTGCAGAAGCAAAAATCCTCTAAGTTTTTTACTACACTATTACTGTAACACTTGAAGCAAGCAACAGGTGAGAAGCTGAAAGAAATACAGAACAGATACAAAAACCATTTAGAGCCCTAAAAATTGTATCCAGTATCCGTACAAGTCTTTGTAACGGGTCTGGTAAAAAAAAAAAAACAGAATTACATGGATGGCAGAGGATGGAAAAGTTCCCTAACTTGAAAACAAAGTAATCAATAAAGATGTTACTGACCTGGGAAATGCACTCAGCGCTTTCTGCGCTGCTTTCCTTCAACTTACGCTTGCTCATTGCAGAAGGTTTCATCTTTAAAGAAGAGAAGATAAATGTTTTATTAAATAACATTGCTTTCCAAACAATCCTAGTCAGAAACTGTACTTAGATGTTGGTCATTTTTAAGGACTGTCATGAACATCTGTTCTTAACTAATAAAGATGCAGCAGTCCACCTTCTTAGTGAAAAAGAGCCAAAACACTGAAAGCATTTAAAATTTATTTCTGATTACATTAAACCCATGTTTACACACATCTCCTAAACAGCACTGGCTTTAGGATGCTTTAGAGAGTTTAAAATAATGTCTTTATGTCTCTGCAGCCAGAACAAGCTACATGGGAACACATTAAGACACAACAATTAAGTTTTTACAGGAATAACTGGCCATCCTTGTCTATAATGTGCAGTTTACAACAGTAACCACAGCATCTCTCTGGATAAGCTGCCTCTGAAGGGGACCTGAAGGGGTCCTAAGGGGATTGGGGGTCTCTGAAGAGATTTGGGTAGATCCAGAGGGGGCTTGGGGGGGGAACTTGAAGGGATTGGGGTGCTTTGTGGGGGGGATCACGATGGGATTGAGACGTTTCAGTGGGTTCTGAGGGGGATTCAAGAGGCCCTGNTTTCGGGGCTGGGAGAGCCTATGACAACCCTGATGAGGGAATGGGGAGGCCCCAAACAGCTTGGGAGGGTCCATGAGGGGCTGGGGGGACGTTGAGGGTGGAGGACCTTGAGAGGGCCCATGAGGAAATAGCGGGACCCTAAAGAGCTTGGAGGGTCCTGGGGATGCTGTCCGCCTCACCCGTCTGGCCCCCCGCCTCCCCTCACGACGCTTTCCCGCCTCTTCTCCCTCACCCGAGGGCGAACCCCCGGCACCCGAGACCCCACCCCGGCAGCCATTCATCCCCTCAGGAACAGAATCCGCAGCGCCCGTTACCCTCCTCTCAGGCTGCATCCGCAGCTCCCACAGAGATGCCGGAGCCCGAGCAGATGAAGGGCGGGCGGGATGGCGCATCCTCCGCTGCTCGGCACCTCCCGCCCGGCGGAGGCGGCGGGCTGAGCTCCCCCGCCCCCCTCACCTGCCCGCTCTGCCCTCACGGCGCTTTCCCGCCTCTCCTCCCTCACCTGAGGGCGGGACCCGCCGCACGCGCGCTCCCATCGGCCCCGGCGCGCACCACCCCCTCACATCCAAAACTCA